>WAAD01031013.1:142540-381625 GCA_013389945.1 Fregata magnificens
GAGGGCGGGCCGGCAGGGGTGGGGGCTGTCCCGTGGTCCGAGCCGCGGGCGAAGGCGCGGTAAGCCGCCGGTAATCTGCATTTTAATGAGACGTTTGATAGATTTTTAGCGGAGTGCCCGGATAAATAATTATTTCTGAGTTCGTCACTTACTGCGTAGTTAGGGCTCTGCTCGCAGCCCCGCTTTTTTTTTTTTTTTTTTTTTTTTTTGAATCTTNTTTTCCCCCTTCTCACTTTGAAGACAATTCCTGGTTAATTTTGTATGAAATTATTAATGCGGCTTTCAGGTATTAATATTTATTTGCCACTGTTTAAAAGCTGTAGGGGTAATAAAAAGGTAAACTTCCATTTATATTGCTGCCGCATGTTGAATAGCAGCCGTTACGTTGCCCTTGCGGTCCAAACAGCCAGCAGAACAAACCTTAGCATCTTAATTTTCTGTTAATAACCGAATCTTGTTATTATGTTAATAACTAAATCTTTTGCTATAAAACTAATCAGACTACTTTCTGAAGAGTTTTCAAAAATTAGTTTAAAGCTTCAGTCCTGCAGTGCTTATTCAAGCAAAATTCTAGTACTCCTGCTTTCTAGAACTGTATTCGAGCAAAACCAACCAGATCTTAATTGTAAGATTTTTTTTTTTCCCTTTTTTATCCTTTTTATTAGTTTGCCTTCCGGTTCATAAGTAGTTTATCCTTATAGCCATTTCGAAAACAGAAGTGATATTGGGAGATACAAAAAGTATTGGTTTCTTTGGATTCAATATAAATAATGAGATTTTTTTTCCGGAGAATTTACACATGCAGACAAGGGCAGAAAAAAATTGTTCATAATTGTGTACCTCATTTACCCAAAGAGTATGATTGTACGTGCAAATTAAACTATTGCATGCACATGCTAAATTAGATATTTGTGAGTGCAATTACTTAATTTGCATGTACAGATTAAGTTAGCCCAATTAATCACTATGATAGTCCAATTTTACACAATTGTGAATCCACCGATGGCAGTAGAGTTGTTTTGCCACAAATGCCAAAATAACGTTACAGGGAGATGAGTCCAACTTGTGCACAAGTAAGCACGTGCTCTTGCAAAAAATCACTGACAAAATGCATTTTATAATGTGTCAGTTATCATCACTTCTGAGGATATGTTATTTATGAAAACCAGTTATAGCTATACAATATTTGATCAATTGCTATTAAGGCCCCTACATTAGAACCATGCTTCTCACATCTGGAGCTTTTGTTTGGGCTAATTAGGGTGATGATCATGGATTCAACCTGTCTTAAATCTCAGATGTATGAAGTGGGCAGATTAAGGACATTTGTTCATAATTAGGATTCCTAAATGGAAATCTGGGAAATGCTTCCTGGAATATTTATAGTCTTGTACTAGCAAGGCTTCTTGTGGTGCATACGGTGTCTGTGAGATGAGTATTGCATTTCTTGTACGAGTGTGCTTCGTTCCGTGCGTTCCTTTCAAACCCGGTCTAGCGTGTGTATTCTCTGTGCAAAAGTGAGGGTGGAAGCCATCAAAATTAAAAAGCAGCTCCATAAAAGGTGCCACATGTCACGTAATATATTTTCACTTCTTTGGGGACATGCTGTTTATCAACCAAATGGTGCCCCCCGTGTAGCCCTACGGACACATGTCCTGATACATCCTCGCCTTCCCTTGGCATCGAGGTTGCCAGCTGGAACCACTCTCACTCCCCAGCGCCCGTTATGTCCAAGCAGTCCAATGCACGCTCAGGGCTTTCAGGTAGCCGTTACCCATGTAAGCATTTGCAAATATATTTAGGCTAATTCTCGCTATTAGTTTTTTTTCCCCATCTATTATTTTATTTAACGTGTGTAGCCAAAATCTAGAACTCGTCCACCCTAAACACCTCTGATGATGAGAGGCACCTGCTGAACTTTAATGCTCTAAATGCTTATTACTACAGGCCACTTGGCCAACAGGAACTGGTGTGACTGGGGGGTATTTGCTTCCACCACAGATGACACAGCTCCTTTCTGATGTGGCTTTTTTGCTGATATACTTGTTCTGAGAGTCCTGGAGCCAGGAAGAGTCTATGGGAAGTTTTTACGTGGAGTCAGATGAAGCCTGATGTGTTGGTATTTAAGCTGCTCCAAGTGTTAGCTGGGCTCAGGTTGCCTGCCTGGTTCTTTGTGCTCAGTCGTGCACGGGGGAGCTGGTGCTATATAGATGGCTCTGTGTGGGTTTGTTCCTGTCCTTGGTTAGCAGGTTGTGCTGCAGACAGACCTGTAAACCCATTGCTGTGATGGACTAGACTGTCGCCACCCCAAAACGTGCAGCATGGCACCTTTGCTGCGTGTCCGTGCCCTGGCATGGCAGGGAGCAGGGCTCTGCGAGGCAGCCCGCCATGCCTGCCTCTGCCAGCGCAGGCGGCTCTGCTGTGCAGCTCCGCCAAGCAGCCAGCTCAGGGGCTGCCCCTCAGGTAGCGAAACCGAGTAGCCTGCTCCTTTGGATAAAGCTGCGAGAGGAAAAAGGCGGGAAAAATTGCAGAGCACTTGTGACCTGTATAGTACATATGCTTTAAAAAAAAAAAAAAAGTAGAGCTGTTTTTGACGTGGTTTCTTTCTTTTTTTTGTCCCATGGGTGGGAAATGTGGTGCTACATTGTGTGACTGTTTCTCCAAGAGGACAAGGGGCGGGGGGGGGGAGGGGACAGGAAAGGAAAGTTATGGTTAAAGCGTGAAGAAGAAGTATTTCTTCCAAAATATGATATTTAGTATGTCAACATTTAAATGTGAATTGTTCTGATCAAATATTTACTGCTATCGGGAGCTGTGTAGAACATTAATCTTAACTTGTTTTTCTTTTTCTCAAAAGCGATGACTCCGACATAGCTAGGAGATCTGTGTCTTTAAAAATAAATAATGTAGCAGAACGGCATATTCTTTGGTATAGAAATGCTAGCCTGTGGCATCTTCTGCAACTACAAAGCAGTCTCGAGCGAACTTTCTTCCCTCTTTATTAATAATTCCCTAAATCAATGAAAAATCTTTAAAAGTTCCCCTACACTTTGCTCCTGTGCTCCTCACAGCTCTGGCTCTTGCTCACGCTGGCTGGTTCCCCGCCGCCTATTATACATTCGGATAAATCTGTGTGTGTAATTTTGGGAGCGTAGGCTGCAGCCCGCTAATTCTATGTGCAAATACAAAGCGAGTTTTCTCTTTTCTCTTTTATTTTTTTGGTTAGCCCAGGGTTTTGGGCTTTTTCCTGAAGGTGGCAGTGAAAGAAAAAAAATAACTCCCTTTGAAGATTTAGGAATTTTATTACAAAACAGATGGACAAGTACTGTATTTTACCCATTTCCCCTTGTGCCCATGAGCGCTGACAATGAAAACTACAGCTCCTATAAAGTGCTGATCAAATTGTGAAAAGGTGGCCTTTCCCCGCAGCCTGGCACACTCTAGCATTATCCCAGCTTATAAATAAACGGATGGGCTGAGCCACTTCGGCTTTTTTTTTCCTCTCAGTCCTTACCAAGATAATTGAGGATCATAATGGTGGGAAAGGACTGCAGTCATCATTCGCTGCCTGTCAGGTATCAGTACTCATCTTCGTGTCATCCGTCACCATTGAACCACTCTGTCATCTTTCCCCAGCCTTCAGCGCCGCTCCTTCTCATCGTGTTCATTATCTCCGGCTCCGACCAAGCCCCCTCCCCCAGCCCCTGTAAATGCATCTTTGTGCGACTCTCAGTCTTCTGATTATGAATCGATGATCATGTGGTGTAAGAGAGATAGATGGCTTTTAGTTCCATCTTGTCTTCTCTAATTGTAAAATATTAGTTACATTAGACTGTGTCTTTTGATTAATGGAACTTATTTGGAGTGGCCTCTCCCAGCCCTCCCCCTTCCAAAGTCCTCCACTGACTTTTGAGAATTGAGTGATTTCACTTAAAGCAGACAAATAGGCCCTTCAGCAAGGAGATAGCTAAGCTCTAATATTGTGGGCAAAGCAAGCTCACAGAGCCAGAGTTGTGTGTGTGTGTGTATGTGTGTGTGTGCGTTTTTAAAGAAAGGCTTCAACTCTGGCTAGACAAATACAGACCATTTATTACCGTACGTACAGCCGTGCTATTCTGCAAATCCAGCAATTCTTATAAAGCTGCAAAACAGGACATAAGGCTGAATGCCTTCTGAATTAAATTAATCTTAGATAGGAATTAAGAGCATCCTCGCTTTCACTTTGGATGAAACAGGTCAGTCCAGAACTTTGATGTATTAATGCTAGCATAAAGTGTTATCTTAATACTCTCTTTTATACTTACAGGACATATCATCAGCCAAATGTCTCTTCCTTGTACATCTGACACTGCGAGACATTCGTCCTTTAATACAGAATTTATCTTATTTGGCACTATTTACCTAAACATGGTCTGTTGATAAAGTCCTTGCTGTACAAATGGAAAGGCAGTTGACTAAATCCCTTATTATAAATAATCACTGTCTATCTTTCAGTGTAAATTCAAGGACATGTTCACTTTCAAGCTATCAGTTCAATTAGAAAAGGTCTATTCACTGTCGATGTCTATATCTCATGGAAATAGGAAAGCACAGTTAATAAACAAATCAAACTATTTTAAAAAATAGCACAGTGGATTATGAATTCTAGAGCCCACGCTGATGGTGACACTGTCAGGACACATGCTATAGAAAAATATATGCAAACAGTTTCATCTAAATTTTTTACGCTACCTTCAGGACTAACATCTGACCTTTGTGCCTTCCCCCCCCACCCCGCCCCGGTACCCAAATCTTTACCGTTATTTCAGAAGATACTGCCTATAATGTACCTTCCATATATTCAAATTTAAAGAATAAGTTTATACATGTATAAAATGCTAGTTAAGCCTTATTCACTTTACTTCTATTAAAGAATAGGAAAACTGGTTTGGGGTTGTGAACGATAGTGCGTAGAATAGCGGCTCGGGACGGATGCCGGCCACAGAGCCAAGAAGCAGGAGTGGGGGCTCAGGGTCCTACGGCTGTCCTCGCTTTCTTTTCCCGATTTTACTGCGATGGCTGGGGCAGTTTCCTATTTCTGAAAGGCTCTCACAGTGGCAGCCACGTGATTATAGAAAAATCTCTCTCCGTTCTTTAGCCTTTAGAGTTATGGAAAATGTTTGAAAGCAGGAATCCAGAAAGCTGGAAAAAGTCCAAAAAGAAATCCTTTTTTTTTTAAATATCTCATTATATTAATCACATCCTATGGAATTTAAAGGAGCTTTTCCAGTGGCCTGGGTCTTGCTACCTAGAGGCTCAGACTGGAAGGGCTCTGTATGCAAGATCAGCCCTGCTCTCCTCCATCCACGTGCAGCTCCAGTCCTGCGTTCGTCTGAGATCAGAATTTGGCTCCTGATGGGTATTTCCACGCAGTATTTACCACCCTGGAAGCAGTGATTATATTTAATGGCAGAATTTCAGTTGACTTCTCAATATATATTGAGTTGACCTTTAAGTTAAACCACAGATTAATTTTTTTTAGTTGTCTCTTTAAGTACATTTATAGACCTCTCTGTTCTGATTAGCATAACTGTAGATAGAGAAAAGTTACCTGGGTCAGATTATTTGTTGAAATCAGAGGAATTGCATGACTTCTTCAGAAGGCAAATGTTTTGGCCCCCTCTAACCACTGTATACATTAGTTTTATTGCAAAATGATTTTGGTTTATACACAGAGACGCCCAAGTGGGTATCAGTTTGCTTGAAAGCCCAGAGCCTGCCATTGATTTCACATAAGTAAACCTTCTCTCTGGAAGACGATGGAAGTCAATGAAGCTTACGTGAGATTGAGGGGCTCTCCCATAGGAAGCAGGGCTTGGAGCAAGGCTTCAGTGTGCTAGGTACTGATGGCAGGAACGTTTGCCCCTTTGCTACCTGACATGCTGTGTTTGGCGTAAGTTCTTCAGAGGTAGGTATGGATCACTTTCACTCTAAATCGTCAAAAAAATACCCAAACACCCTAAATGGACACTTGGTATCCCACTGCCCGTGGAAACTTCAATATCTTGGACTTGCACAATTTTATTCAACATAAATTCCTCAGTAGCGCCTGGTCTTCTGTGTACTGACTGCCACAGAAGTTATTGGAAGAGGGGTTTGGTTTTGTTTCCTTTAACATCTAACGGATTTGCTGCATATTCATCACGTGCCCTTTGCTGGGTGGCAACACTTGGGTTTAGGGACATGGGTAAGAGCTAAAGCCACCCCTCAGCTCTGGGTGTTGATTATTGGTCTGCGTGCAACTCGTACAGCAACCGGCCAGCTCTGGGTGACCCGTAGTGACGCTAAAATGACCACCCTCCCAATTAGCGGCTGGTGGCCTCTCGCTGGTCCAGGGAGCTCCAGCCTGCAGGCCGATGGTAGCCGGGATGGCGCTGCCTGTGCACCGCTGCAGGTGATGGGCTGGTGGCCCCTCGTGCACCCAGCACCCTCAGGGCCCCCTGTCCCTCTCACACTGGGAGTGAATCCACATAAAAATAAACGCAAAAATAAATACAAAAGGAGCGTGGATTCAAAATGAAACAATGTAATGTGCCAGCTTTTAGCCCCAGGCAAATTTTCATGTCTCTTTTACGAATCTTTGTAAGTAAGGGTTAGGCTACGAGGCCCCAGCTCGGAGACAACTTACACTCCTGTATTGTGTAAGCACGTGTGCATTGCCACGCAAGTCTGTGGGATGACTTACAGGCTTTATAGTAAGGGTAACCTTCAGCAATTTGCTGAATCAGGGCCTAAATACGGAAATATTCTTTAATAGTGCTGGCTCCACAACGAAACTCTAGAAGGCACATTTCCCTCTCAGTGTCTCTCCATAAGACTCATCAATGATAATGGAGTTACATTAGGCACATCTAAAGTTAATTATACAGTTACCTCCCTCTTGGCCCCTGGTTGTCAAAGAGAATATGATAAAAAAAAAAAAATCCTCTGTCTTACTAACATCTATTTTTATTTGAATTTTGATCTGCCATCTAGACGAAAGAGTAAAGGGCACGCTAAGAAGACCTTAGGTAGGTGGGTCTGGATGCTTGTTAGCTGAGAGCCGGCGTGGGAAATGTGTTAAGAAAACCTGCAGAAAAAAATCTATGGAAACCAAAGCAAAAGGAATATTTAGGGCAGGTTGTTAATAAATGGTAGCAAAGCTCTTCCTTTTTAAAATGAAGTGAGTGGCTTTTAGGGATGCTGATTTATTTCGGAGTATGGGTTTAGAGGTATGCTTCCACTGGAAAAAACAAATGCTAGTGTTCACTAAAAACTCAGGAATTTATAATGTAGAGACGAGGTTGAATGAAACAGTAGATCCAGAAATTCTGCAATTCACTGCATATTAAAAAAAAAATTTTGTTTGGTTGGTTTTTTTAACATGATCTCACAGTTAAATATGGTGAACCAAAATCCTCTATCCCAAACACAGGTCTCTGAATGTCTTGATTTTGGTATACGTGCACATCGCTAAGGGATGCCAGGTTTGCCTAGGGATCCAGTAGCTTTGACATACTCCAGTTTACAGTATCTGAAGTGTGCTCAGTTGCTAATACGTTTTGCATGCAAGATCACCGTGCATGACAGCTGAGAAAAATGTCATTTTATTTTTAATTGGAGCAGGAGACAATTTGGGGGTTGGNGTCAGAAACCTTCTAGTACTTAATAAAGTCAAATTCCTCACTGAGCGTCCCCGCCAGCTCCCGTGGAAGCCAGTGGGAGCTGCGCATGAGTACCGAGGGCAGCATTTTGCCCTTAGGACTGAATTTCCCAACTGACTATTCTTTTAGACTGTCTTTTGATTAACAATCTGTTTGCAGCAGGCTAGGGCCAGAGAGGCAGCATATACCCCACTGTTCAAATCTGTGGCAAAATATTCTATGGAGAGCTACTTAATAAAAATCAACTTGCTCCAATAGTCATTGAGAAATACCTCAACTGTTAGCAATCAATCGAGGGCTGAGTTGGAAAAAAAAATACAAAAGGACATCAAAGAGGTTCTCATTCCCAGTCTATTGCTCTATTTAAGGGTCCTATAATTCGGTGAGGTTGTGTGCTAAATAATTTGTAAGCCTTCAGAACATCCAGGTTATTGTTTGTGGACAGATGGTGCATCACATTTTATTGCTTATTCCTTCTGTGGTTTCTCATATGCAGGACTGATGTGCACTCTGAAGTCTTTGTTTCCTTGCTAAAATCTCTAATCTAAAACAGGCAATCAAGCACACAGACAGTGCTTCAGAAAGCATAATCATAGTTTTAAAGGGGGAAAAAAACATTTCGGCTGCAGTTAGGAAGCAGATGTGTTCCCTGAAAATGCAAAAGGTTATCAGAAGTATTAAAATAAGAAAATAGATATGGAATTCGGGAGCACTGGGGAGAGCATGTATTTTATTTCAGTACCGCAGGGTAGGTGTGCCTTTTCCTAGGCTACCTGCTTTGTATCTAGCTCTCTGTGGAGCTGGTGCAGTGAAAGCCTTCGGAGACCGGCTTTTGCTTCCACCTTTCCCCCTGAGATTGGCAGTCTTTGTCTTTTACAGGCAAGGAGCAGCCGTGTTGTGATCCTGGAACCGCTGCTGCCCCGAAGAGTTAAATCATGTTGATATACAGGAAGGAAATGGAATAGACTAACTCTACTCTTTTCTTCCTACGGATTTTTCTTTTTATTCTGAAGATAGAATTACTGTTTGTAAGCATCTGAAAGTCATTAGTGGCTCTGCAGTCTGTCAGGTGCCGACGCAAAAAACTGCTGAAACTGAACGGGTTCCTGTGCGGAGTGCTGGGAATTTGTCATGTGCTGATGAGCAGTTATAATAATATATGAGCAAATCACAAGCATTCTGCAAATTAATCAAATTTTTTTCCCCTTCTCCCTTGTCTCTGGGAGAGTGGCTTTGCCGGCAGACGTAGGTGAAGCAGTTTTACTCACAGATGGTAGCTCTGGCATCAGATGGAATTTATATAACAGTAATTCTGATTTCCTGCCAAAGTAGCACTGAAAACACCAGGGAGATTGTACAAGACAAGTCATGTGGTTTTGCTGAGGTTGTTGTGGGAAGTTTAAGGGGGGAAATCTCAATTTTTCCTCTTTGCATTTATTGTTTTAGCCTGAAGGGCCAGAAATTGTACGCCATTCTGCCATAGGCAAAATCCAACACATCTTTTTTTATGAATTGTGCTGAAAGAGTGCTTCCCAGCTGTTGAAACTGCTGGCGGGGAGGGAGCCACATGACTCCTCATCCTTTCCCTTTCCTTACAAGGATTAAAGGAGGGAGGGTTCAAAAGGTTGCTGCACTACATGTTGGAGTGAGGCAGGGTCTCCCTTCCCAGGAAGCGATGCCATGTTCACTTAGGTTGTACTCCCTCTGGCATAACGAAATGGGGGGGGGGCGCTTTCAGGAGCTTCGCTAAACATATCGGCAAAGGCTCTTCCTTCTCATTAAAATGGGGGGTTTTTTGAATGAGGTTAGTCAAGTAGATTAAGGCTATTAGTTGCGTCTCCGCTGACATTCCCAGTTTGATCAGTAAAAAGCAGAAATGGGGGGGGGGTTACCCGTTAAGGGTAAGTGCCTGGTGCACTTGTGATACAGCCGAAAGGTGTACCGATTTGATGGCAGGTCCAATCCTGACCTCGTTCAGAGCAGCGCGGATCTGTTCAAACCCTGGGCTTGTAACAAGGATGCGAGAACAGAATCAGGCCCTGTGGCTTTTGAATCAGATCGCTCTTTTAAAAACAAAAGCAGTCTTCCCTAGAAAAATATTACGGTGTTTTTATAATGGCAGCGTATTGAGTAATGCATGGGGCATAGCAAGACTGCTGTGACACTAAAAGAAAAAAATAGAGGTGAGCAGAATGGGAGAACTTTCAGGGGCTGTTTTTAATAAAGAGGTGAATTCTTTCTGCAGTAGGAAAAATGATAAAAAGATGGCGTATCAGCTACATTATGCAACAAAGTAATGCTGCTGTGTTTTTATAATGTAAGGCACTGCCCATTTGTTTTGGTTTACGTGACTGCAGTGAAATAAGTGGATTAGACTGAAACTTTAGCATGCTTCATTGCAGCTGGTTGCAGACATCTGTCATTCCTCAGCCATACATTCTGGATCATGCCAAGAAGAAAAAGCAAAGTCTGACACCTTTCATTTTAGAGAGCCTTTTATAGAAAAGAAAAGGAGAATGGGAGAAAGCATTTCCTTTGTGACTTAATAAAATAGACACTTTTTCTGCGACAACATCAACAGTACTTTCCAGAGGGAGAGGTCCTGCAAAGTTAATGCTCAATTTATTCTTTGCAGCCTTTTAATTTTTACTGTTTGAGCTCCTGATTTGTTGAATGGGATATGATAAAAATATGTTGGGGTTTTTTTTACAGAGACATTAGCTATACATAGACCTACATAGGAAATGCGCCTGGTGAGAGGTGGGTTGCTGTGAGTCCCCACTCAGGCTGCGTTTGCGGTAATTCAGTGCAGTGATGGCACATAATGCTGCGGCATTGCCGATAATGAGTTGTTCTGCGAACTACACTCACAAAATCCCATAAACAGATAATAGTAATGTTTCAGCAGAATGATTAGTGGGGTTGTGAGCTACTCGTGGATAATTTGAAATATTAGCTATTAGTGAGCTGGGTATTTATTTACTTAAAGTGTTTTGTTTTTCCTCAGTCTCTTTACTAACATGCCGCTGTAGATGGAGAATCATGGGGTACATGACAAGTTATAAAGTGACAAAATGCCATCTAAATTACCCCAGTTACGTAACAAAGCAACAACTAAAATTAAAGGAGAACATGCTTAGCCTAAGTGACCTCACACATGCAGAAAACAATTATTCTAGCTAAGGGTCCCACTTCAGCAAACATTATAGCACGTGGATAATTCCATCCCTTCCCATTTAGGTGATTTGTGGACCACAGGACTGATGGGGAGACTCCTGATCCTTACCTGGCTGTGTATAGAACGGCAGGTCTTCCTATGGTGCAGACTGGGTGGCTGTCCTGTTCAACACTAGCTGCGGATATGACACATTGAAATGTGGGCAGGAAAAATTTAGAAAGCTGAGTATGGGATTTTTTAAATTCCATTCCACCAAATAAAATAAATAAGCTCAAGACAGTTGCCCAGAGTGAAAGAGAAAATGCTATTGTATTTACGAATTGCTAGGCAGAATAAAGGGTATTTGGTAGCAAAATATCGTCACTAACAAGGCCTTTCCTATTAGCACCTCTGAATGGCACGATCTCTTTACTAAAATCCCAGCGCCACCAGCACAGCATTTATTCTGGGAAATCATAGGTACATTAAATTCAAATAGAGCGCCATTCCAGAAGTCCTAAATGCTCCCTGAAATAATAAATATTTACTGAGACAATTAAAAAATATGATAGAACATTAGACAGGAAACTTGTGAATGACCTAGTAGGAAAACTGAGATATTTTGCTCAAGGGGGTTCGAATGGGAATGTAATGCTATTGACATGATTAAAACAACTAAAGGAGTGAACAGACATAACAATTAATTGAAATATGTAAGTAAAGGCAAAGGTGGGACTCTGAACATGTAATTTTGATAATCAGAAGAACTCGGGGTTAGTTAATATTAAAGAAAAGCCTGCCACTTACCTTCAAACTATGTTCTTTAGCTGCAGTCAACTTGCATCCCCAAAGCGTAAGAGAAAGAGAGGGCTGTCAGAGGGCTATAACCCACTTACTCCCTGGGCTCGGGTACCTCTCTCCTCTCGTGCAGAGGGGCCCAGGCTGCAGAGATGTGGGGACGTGTGGGCTGTGCATCTGGGCTTTGGGAGAACAAGAACTGGTACCAGAGTGAGGGACATGGCTGGAGAGGAATGCTTACATTTTTGGCCAAGCTGCTATGAGTTTAGGATTACAAAGGAGATTATGATTGAGGAATTTATAAATTGCCGTAACCGTTGCCATTATGAATTTAGTCAGAGGTGGCCTGCTCTTAACAGCAGGTACCTAGTGCCCTTGATAAGAACTCTGTCCTCTATTTATGTGTATAAACCAGAGTAAATAAATATGAAAAATTAAATGTAATTAAATTTCCCAAAGCATGGGACAATGATAGTCTGGCATTTCAAGCTCAATCAATGACAGCATTCCCACTAACCTCGTTTGGAGCCCGCTGAGGCACCGGGCTCGTAACTCATGTTGTCATGTCAAAACCCAAACTGGTGTGCCATCGTGCGTGGGGTGCTGCGCCACGCTGGGCGGACGCACCCGCCAGCAGCAGTCTGAAATACACAGGTCCTTAGAAAGCAAAGTCTTCAGCTATTTTCTAGGAGAATTTTTGTTTTACAAGGTTCACATAATGTTCAATATTTGTTTAGAAGAACCTTTTCAGCTATTCTGCTGATGCTCTTCCTTTTTTCCAAGAAAAGATCCATTTCCCTTTGAAATCAAAAGTTCCTGTGTGAAAAGCTTACTCTTCTGAAAAAGAGACAAATTTTGTGCTAAGTGTCTGGAGCTGAGTAATTTGGTTGCTTTATCAGCTCTGCAAGAAATGGGAAATGTCTGTTTTCCCAGGAATTGCAAGTCTCCATTATACAGTCAGGGACTTCACTAGCCATTTGATAATTTGCTTGTATTTAGCGTACTGCAGAGGGCTAGCAAGTTCCTCGGTCTACCTCCAAATGATTATACATTTCCATGCTCTATATAACAAAGGTAACAAGTGTTAAATTAGTGATGTTTTCCATAATTTTGTGACGTATTTGTTTAGGAATTTAAAAGCATACGTATGAAGGACAGTGGTAGAATTTTCTACTTGTTTCTCTTTATCATGAGTGTCCAGGTGGCTGTTAGCCTCTGTGTCACACTGATCTGCCTTTGGCTGTTTTACATAGCAGGGTTGGTTTGTTGGTGGTTTTTTTTTCTTCTTTTCCTTTTAAAGGAAAATTTAGTGTGTGATAATTAGTG
The DNA here is from genome assembly GCA_013389945.1 of Fregata magnificens. Lineage (NCBI taxonomy): Eukaryota > Metazoa > Chordata > Aves > Suliformes > Fregatidae > Fregata > Fregata magnificens. The sequence goes on from WAAD01031013.1 coordinate 155,504, forward strand.
ATTGTAACCTTCTGAGACAGGAATTGAACTGTTACTTTAAGTGCAGTTTTTATTTTAGGGGGAATGTGTGAAATTAACTTAATCTTTTAATAATATGTGTTAAAAACAAAGTGTAGCATCAACTTTTGCTTTTCCCTGTCATCATTAAACCCTTTAGAATACTCATCAGCAAGCTGAAATACCTATTCAGAAACACTAAGCACTGTATAATATACTAAATCAAGAGCAGACTCCACCTTTGATTACATTTCAGAAAAGCCATGTAGGTATCTGAGGGTTTAACTTGATCCAATGAATGGAATTTTTTGTGTTGGTTTTTTTTTTTAAAGTAAAAATCCTTGAAACAAATTAGTTACAGATTAGGTCTTTTCATTCTCCAGCTCTTCTGTAGCCAATGATGGTTCAGTCATATGCCACCGTGCTATTGCAGGCACCTGTAGACCGAATGTCTGTCTCAGCAAAACACCAGGGCTGCAGTGCCACGTGGTGGCTTTGGGATGGGTGCTGGCCTCAGGACGGTGCCGTAGACCACGTTACTCCCTACAGCGGATTCCTTCTGGATCACTAACCTGCCACGGTAGACTTCACAGGTGGATAAATTGTACTAGTTTTAGGGCAATTTTTCCAAACTTCCTTAATGCATTTATTTAGGACCAAGCTGGTGGCTGTGTTTTGCCATGAGCTGGGTCTTTACCTCAAACTTAACCTCCCCTAATTAAGATCTTTCCTGTAACCATGTAACCCACAGTGAGAGAAGGGCTCTTCCAGATAGCAGTTCATGTGTTCAGACCTGAGCTGCCCTTGGAAGTGTCTGCTGTGTATTAGCGAGGGGCGATTTAGGTAACTAGTCTGGTGCCTCTTACCATGAACAATTCCTCTGATTACTCTTAGGACCATTTGCAGGATTGAGCCTGGTAATGAAGGAATCCAGGTGAATGGAGGGTGGTCAGGGGGCTGCCATAGCCTTAGGTGTCCCATGGGAAACACATAACCCAAAGCCTTAGCTTTGGTAGGTGAAGATGTTCCCAGGCCTTCCTAAAATGCAGATACTTATGCTTTTTTGTATATTCTTCTACAGTAAATCATCAGAAAAGCCTCAGACAAGGCCTTTTGTTTTTATGGCTTTTCCTGGTCAACAAGAAATAGAGAGTTTTTAAAATTTAATTTCCTTTTTTGTAATCAAATAAACATATAAACTTCACAGAATATTGTAATTTTCCTGGAAGACCATCTTGGTTGGTCCTGGACCTGTGTGTAAATAAACATATACTTTTCAATTGTTTCGTAAAAACTTTTATTACATATATGAACCTGATTGGATGTACTTTAATCTGCCTGGTATTTTGGGAGTTTCATAAAATGCATATTTTGAGACCAATAAAGTGGAATGGCTCAATCAGAGCCATTATTGTCTATTGGACAAATATATTTATTCAGCATTTTCCCATCCATACTGTTATGCTCCAGATCAGAATGGCTGCTTTAGAGCCATTCTGCTCTCCTGGGTGATGCATACAGTACTTGGGATGTTTGCTGTGGATAGTGAATATATTTATGAAAATTTATATGTTAAAAAAAGGAAATTGCACTAGCCAAGATTTAAATGAAAATAGTTCTCCCTTTGCAAATGTTTGTTATTATGCTATAATAGCGTTACTTTAAAATGGCGCCATTCACCAAGATGCCTGGGACCTGGAGGCTGTGGTCTGAGAAAGCCATGAGTTCAGCCCAGTAGTCACTGCCAGAGAACTGGAGACGCTCAAAAAGTCTTTCTTCCTATGCGGAAAGCACACGGCCATCATTGCCTGCTGTGACTTCTGAGGCAACATGCACTTCATCTGTTTAAAGATGATTGTACCTCAAATACAAGCTTGTGTAGGAAAAAAGATTTAAAGCAGCTCTTCCCAGGGAGGTCCAGGCTCACTGAAGGTTTACATGTGGCTTGCTGACTTTGCACTGCAGCAGATGTGTGATTACATGGACCATTCCACCAGCAACGTTGTGGGACTGAGCATCTCGGTGCAGGAGGCGGTGGCCATCCATCCTAAGCGACTGCAGCTGGTCCTGCAAGAGTGCCTGGTCATGGCCGGAGGTGGTCCTGGCCATTTGGGATTGCTACAGCAGCCCAGGAGGTCAAGTCCAGATCTTCAGTGTCCCACATCTCAGCTAAAGAGATTTGCCTCCAAGAAATTCAAACCTTTGAGGCTTTTCAAGTATTTCTTAGTGAGGGGCTGATTTATTTGTTTTAAAGAGGTAATTGCTGTTAGTTTCGATTTTGACCAAAAGGATATTCTTAAACCAGGCAAAGAAATCTGAAATGAGTTTGCTGTATTGCATCGCAGTAAGTGCTATAGCCATTGGCCATCTAAGGAAAAACATTCTGTCAGATAATCATGGCCATTTTTGCATTTTAAGGGAAGAAATGTCATATCTAAGAAACACATTTTATTCAGGACTTAATTATAATTTATAGTACGTTGCACAGCATTTGTTTTCTGTTCATCATTTTATTGCTCTTCTGCCTTTTCCCTAAATTTATGCACTAAATTGTGTGTCTGTGTGTCTGTATGCCTGTATCTGTGTGTATATATGCACACATATGCAATATAATAAAAAGTGGTGTAGTGGGGACAACAGACGGCTTGTGTGTGATGTATTATTGGCATTTTTCTTTCAAATTACTGTTTTCTTGCTGCTTTGGGAGAAAGCCATGGTTTTGCTGTGATTAGTACACTTTTAACAATCTGGAATAAATTTCTGATCTTATTCATGTGACTAGTCCAATGCCCATTTTTACATTTTAGTGCAAACCCCTACATATGTGCCTGTAATACCACAAAAATAAGATGTTTCTTTGTGGAAATTTTTATAGAATTTGGATGCCGATCAAATATTTTTAGAAGTGGAGAATTAATGCGGCTTGACCATGTAAATGATTTTTTTTAATGAAAAAGACTTTACTATTCATCACTCTCTCTCTCTCTCTCTTGTTTGTGTATTCCTTTGTGCTAATCTTAAATAATGGATCCATATCAAAGTTAATAAATTAGTAACTATTAGCAGTGTTTGGATTACAGTAAGTAACCCAATGACACTTCACTGACATTGACTTTTTATGTGTTCCAATAATACATCTTGAGTTTTAAAGATAAGACAAAGCAAAATAGGTTTGGCAAGTATTTGAATCCTTAACAACTCACGGGCAATGGCTTTGTTTAAAACCAGGGCCGCTGCTCAAATATACTTCCCTTTAAATGGTCCTAAACCCCAGACTTTGAGATCCATGTCTTTCGCAAAACCTGCATTTTCTGACTCTGTTCAGCCGATGCACCACGTTGAGCTGCATCAGTCATGCCATATTATGAAACCTAACGCAACGTGACCGATGCAGGCTGACATGATGTGTCACAAAGCAACATATCAGATCACAAACTTGAAAGAAAAGAAAACAAACTTTTTTTTTCCCTCAAAGCCTAAATTAACAGAGCAGCCTATATTTTAAAAATGGTGGACTAGTTTCAAACGTTGAGGGACTTTTCTAAATATTGGTCCCACCGAAAAGTTCTCCATCCTGACCAGAAAGTACCTCCCATCCACACTCCTTGTTCCTTCCAGGGGACAGTCAAAACCAGAGAAGACGATGAGCCTAGGTCATCTCAGCACTGCTGCCATTGCTGGGTCTGATCCTGGAAGGTTTAGACCACTTTCAGCGGACTGGCTGCAGCAGGTGCTGGAGGTAATCACCCTTCCTGGGGAAATCCACACCTTCTAAAAATGTTCTTTGAGTCCAGCTACCGTTGTTGTCATTTCAGCTATTTTTTATTATTATTTTCTGCTGTTCCATTTCTTTAGACTGTCAGCTTTCCATCCAGAGGATTACAAAGTCTCTTCACACACTCAGTCACAGACTTCATGTTGCTCCACAACAGGATTATTTCAGCTGCAAACAATATATTGTCCTCTATCCTCACTTTTGATCAGAGAAAGATGCACCATAGTTTGCCCCCCTTGTTGGCCCATCTTTAGTCTAATGCTCCTTACTCCAAATGCAATGCGTTACACATTATCTCCTGAACTATCAGGAAGATTTCTTTTTTTTTTTTTAAGGGCTTTCATATAATTTTATTGGAAGATATATAGTGGGTAAAATATATATGAACTATAGCTTGCTAAGAAAGAATCTACCAACCACCGCTAGATGAAACATTATAAATTTATTGCCAACTTATCTGGGAAGGGTTATTTTAAGAGCCTGCTGCCCACAACAAGTTTTTGAGCTAAAATTAATGGATGGGATACCTAAGAGAAATGGACATTTTCCTTCACCCTTTAGTTACAAGCAAATTGCAGATATTGTTATCTTCGCAAGTGAGAATAACCTCTAGTTTTTGTACTACTTCTGCTGTAAACAAGGTACCGCTTGCTTTCCTATGACCCTCGCTCTGTATACATATTTATATATTATTCATACCGGATTAAAAATGAATGTGCTCTTTACCACAGTTGTACTGCATAGTGACAATACAAATTAACTTATTGTGTACTTACTTTTCACAAGGCAGTGATGTGAAATTTTGATGGCCTGAAAAAGTAAGTTGTGCGGGAGGCAATGCAGAACTGAATCCTTGTAGGTGCACTTTATATTCTCTGATTTATTAAAGTGCATTGAATTAATAAATGACATTCTCTGTAAGGAATTGCACGGGTTTGAACTTGGTTCAGTGGTGGGCAGAAAGAGTTCACTTTTAGTCTGGTGCGTGTGAGGTGGTTAGCTCCATCCATGCTTTGTGGATTCCTTGCTTAGAATTTGTTCTTTGCAGGAAAGAATTAGGATGGGCATTTAATGATAGCTACTTGTGGGCAAAGCTTTAATTGCTGCTTGGTGAGATCTCACGCTGTTGGCTAGTGGTACCAATTCTAGCTAAAACTGTCAAGTGTATTTCCATGCTCCATGATGCTTGAGGGGTTCAGAGGGTGGCTGATGGGCGTGTTGTGCCTGCTTGCTCCTGGAGTCCCATCGCTCTGTCTGTGCTCCCTGCATGCAGTTATCAGGGACATTATGTCATCTATGGTACATCCAGTCGCTGGCGATTGCAGCACACAAGAAGGACCAAATAAACAGGATATCTTTTTGCTTTTTCCACAGCATCAATAAACTCAGAGTAAATAAGGCTGGAGAGCAAGTTGTACCATTTGTCCCAACTTTGCAGGGCATCTTCTGTTCTTAGCAAGGGAACCAGTCGTCAGATGGTCAAAGGAAACACTGGAAATACTGGAAGGGAGCTGGTGCTGCTGGCGTAGATAGTCTCTCATCTCGGTGGATGTGACAGTGGCAGGCCTTTATCTTTTGGAGAAAGGGAAAAATCACTTCAATTCTTCATGGAGCAAGTCTCCTTCCCCTTTACTCAACATTTCTCCCACTTTGGCCAAGGCACTTCGGCACCTCCCCAACCAGAGTACGCAATAGACCCCTTACCTCTGCCTGGTCAGAGGCATTACCCAGGAGGGAGAAAAAGGAGAAGGAAAGAAAGAGTCTAGAACCCAGCCGTGAATTCTGGTGACTTTATCCATCTCCGACAAATAACGGGGGAGTTGTAAAGGTTTTCTTAGATTTTTTTTCTGAGTTTTCAAATATTTCTAGATTTTCTGAAACAATGAAAATCAGACTTTCTCTTGACCTTCTTCATATCCAGACAGTTTTGAGACTGCTTCCAGTTTTCAAAACTATTATATTCAAAATTTTTCAAGCATATTTGTGCTTCTGAATTGATTTTAGGACTGACTCTAAGAGGCACTAGGGACACCTTCAATCTCTTCATTGACTGTTTCCTCATATCTTCCAGCTGAAATTTTTCTGTAAAAGCCCAATCCAATTTCTGTAACATTATCTATGTAGGTTTCTTCCATTGCTATTGCTATGAAATTTTCCACTGAAATTTTACTTTGTAATGATTAGCAGCTTACAGATTTAATTTCTTTTTCCTTATGAAGTTGTTGAGGAAAATGTCTGTCATTATCCCAGGAGAGAACTGGAAGATCGACCCACACTCCACCCCAAGATTTATGCCTAAACATGCATGTTGGAGGTCTTGTGGGGGGTGGTCGCACTTCTGGCAGTCTTCAACTTGTAAAAGCAAAGGGTGGAGGGGAGCTTTCAAACCTTGAGAAAGGAAACATGCCTGTAGTCCTGGGGCATAGGGCTTAGGTAACTGTGGACTGGACTTAACATTTCCTTCCTCTGGGTAGCAAGCAGTACGTTTCGGGGGACTCAGCCTTCAAGTGGTAGTTTTGATGTTACAGTAAAAAAGGCAGGTTATTTGAGCAACCCAGAGCACTAATGCTGGCTCAGGTGAATTTACTCTGCTAGAGATGATCATGCCAGTGTGCCAGCAACAGCGTGAGGTGAAAACCAGCAGTTATCCAGGCTCCTGTCTCTGCTGGGAGGACTATGATAACATTCTCACTCCAGTATGGGTAACATCGGACCAGTGCACAACAAGCAACCATTTGCTTATCTGTTAAATTCCCACCTAAAATCGAGGCGAGGTGGTCCCAGCCCCTTCCCACATAGCAGGAAGCACAGTCCTCCTCTTCTGCTACACCAGCGCCTGTTTTATGCCTGCTGGGTAGTACCACGGCAGCAAAGGAAAATGTGCTCTTCAAATGTGGAGATAGGCTATTGTTTTTCACTTATCCTGGCTTTATGTAGATGGTCTGGCACATTTATTTATTCGTTTATTTGAGCAAATTAAAGCAAGCTAAGCGCATTTGACCTCAGATGGTCCTGGTTTAAGTTAATTTGAAAGACAAAGCTCATAAAGTTCCAGTAAAACACATCAACAACTTCCCAGCATAGGTTGAAATGTGATTGCTGAAACATAACCTCCAAAACCAGATACAGCATGGAGATTCAAAGTCACAATAATCTGAAAAATATGGGAGAGTATATTGATAGACTTACTAAGAAGCGATATCTTTCATTCATGCCTTTGTTTTGCAGTCGGTTGCTGTTTCACCCACAAGAAGTGCGTCTATCAGATTTTGTGCATTAACATTCCTTTTCTAATCTAGCTTGGACATTTTATTTTAAAGCTGGTGATAACCTCAGGCCCCGGTCCAGCACACGCTTATGTGCTTGCGTATCTTTACTCACAGGAGTAATCTCACTGGAGTAAATGTTTGCAGGTTTGAGGCCTTGGTTATCTCAATCCGTTATTTCTTTCCATTAAAAAGTAATCTGTGTGATTGAAATAAAACATACAATTCTTTACTCAGAAACCCACCCAAAGACAAAGTGTGTTTATTAGACTAAGGGTCTGCACATTGTCATCCTTGAATTGCACTTCAATAAAAAAGATAATTAACAAATGTAAAAGAAGGCAGTCTCGCACACGATTGCACTGTATTTACAAGAGTTTAGTTTGGATCGCAGGCTGACGGATTTACAGCTGGGTCTGAGGAGGGAGATGAAATAGCTGTGCTTTTCCGGAAAATCCGAAGCAGAGAATTTTTAAAATGCAGTTTCTTTAACTAGGTGTCGTGCAAATAGCACAGATTTCTTACTCTTGCTGAAGACACGCGGCGATGTCCTCCATCCAACGGGAGGGGTTTCTGCTGGGGGGGCTCCGGCACGTTCGGTTTTGTCAGGCCGTGCAACGGGCGGGTTTGCAGGCGCCGCGTACGTAAAATAAAAAACTAACCAGACTCTCGTCTGTCATGCAGGTCACAGGCCTTTCCAGTGCAGATACTGCCCGTACAGTGCCTCTCAGAAGGGAAATCTGAAGACCCATGTTCTCTGTGTCCATCGCATGCCTTTTGACAACAGCCAGTATCCTGACCGCAGGTTCAAGCGCTCCAGAGTTGACTCCGAAGCTTCTGGGAATTTGGAGGAACCTGCAGCTGTCAAACCGGGGAGCTCGGCAGAGCTAACGGAGGAGGGCAGCAAGGCCCAGGAGTGATGCAGCTCGGCGGATCCGTCTCCATACTGCAGTAGCCTTTTACACCGGGTTTAGATATGCATTTGGGTGAGGGTCAGCCTTCCAAGGGAAAGAATGGCGTGCAAATCCCCAGAAGCGTACAGGATGCTGAAAACATTCAAATATGTGTATATGTACACGTACACACACACACGTACATACACATATATTTACACACACGGAGAGATACTCAGTCATGCACACATTGAATATATATCTACATACACACACACACAAAATACACACATTCCATGCATATGTGTGTGCGTGTGTTTAAAGATATATATTACACACGCAAAATAAATTTCCAGCCCTTCAAAATGGCTGCTAAACTGTTACCTGGCAACAAGTACTTCCAAACAATGTGGGTGGGATAATAAAGTGATTTAAAAATGTTAGGAGGTCGTTAGTTATTTTAAAAGCAGGGCGATTTCAAACTTTAAAGTGGTCTTTGTCCAAAAATAATGCTCTTAACAGAAAAATGATACCGTCTAAACAATTTAGTGTTGCCTTGAAGATTGAGGGGCTGTGTTTTCATTGTTGAAAACACCTTTATAATATGACACCAGCTGCTGTCATTTGCCTAGCATAGTAATGAGATGTGTTGGTAGACTGCCATGGTGCCAGTCTGACTGGAGCTGTCATTGCAGAGAAAATCAATTCAAGTGGTGTTGCAACTGCAGTATAGGAGAAACCTTAGACGGCCCATAAGCTAGGGCCAGTACTGACCTATATTGAAAAGTATTGTGATATTACATTTTCTCTTTTTTTTTTTTTTTTAAATATACACCCAAATGAATCAATGGTTAGAAAAAATCTGCAGCCCGATGTGTGGCTGCAGATTTGAAATGTAATTCCATTTTTTGTAATCATCTTGCAGTATTGAGGGAAATGCTTTTATTCTTTTTTTTCCTTGTTGATGAAGAAGTAAGTTACTATAAAAGTAGAAGTACAATATATAGAAATATTGTTTAGTGAAACTAGTCAGCCTTATCTATAGAAGGTGCTGGTGAGAAACAGAATTTTATTACATAGAAGGTTGGTAATTTTTTTTTTTCTTCCTCTGTTCTTTTCTCTTCTTGTTTTCTTTCAAACTTCCTTTAAATTCCTCTTTTTTTTTTTATGCTTCAATGAAGGATTCCCCAGTCATGGTTAATTTTCATGTGTTAGTTTTCGTAAGTGTTACAGACATAGTGCAGAAGTTTCTTCTGGAGCAAGCTCTTATAAAGTGGCTTGACCTAAAATGCGAATCCAAACTTCCTGCTCTTTGTCTCTAATGAAGAAAAGTGTTTTAGCTGATATGTCTTTGGTTTTGTAAAACAAACGCATTCTATATTTTTGCAGATTTTAGCTTTTTTACTGATTGGATGCTCCAAATTTAGTAAGGTCTTTGCCACATAGGAAGCTTTTGAGAGACTGTAATGAACCACATGCCTAAAAATAGTAAGAAAAATAACTAAAGGTTTATTCTGAAATTCTCTGACTGGCATAAAATTTTAGCCTTCTAATATACTTCCTTTGATAGAAGCAAAATTGGTGCTGTTTATTGTGATGGTAGAGAAGTATTAACTTCTTCTAAAACAAAATCATCCAGACTTAAAAAAAAAAAAAAAAAAGAAAAAAAAAAGTCAATATTTCTTTGCAGGCTGGGAGCACAGAGTAAAACCCCAGGGCCTTAAAACTTCAGCTCTGCCTAAAGCAGTTTACAAAAAATACTAAACTGCAATCAATGTAAATAAAATTCTTAGCGCTACCCTGAGACTGGAAAAAAAAATCTCAGGCTAATAAGGAATACGGTTTGCATATGCTGTCGGAAAGGATGTCATCCAACTGAAGTTTCAGTTTAAATGAGGTCACTGTGTAACTTGGACCCATCTGGCACAGAGCAAGCTGCTTTTCTTGTTTTTCTAGTATAGTTCTCACTGCCTTACTTAAATCGAGTTGATAAACTTAATGCAACTGTTTCTATGATCCTAGATAAAGGATTGAAATGTTATTGAAACTTTCTGACTGTAGTAAGCTTTAGGATTTTAACTGCACTACTGTGTTTGGTGACTGTGTCAGTCGCTTGCTTTTGTGTGTTTGCGCCGCCTTCAGTATCTTAGCAAAAAAAAAAAAAAAAAAAAAAAAAAAANGAAAGAAAAAAAACCCCGAAACTACCCCCCACATTCCATTTCTTGCACTTTTTGAGCTCTTTCAGTATTCTTTTGTGTCTTCTGAGCATTTTCAGATACGACAGGCAATAATTCTGTTTGTGACACTGGAAACATCTCCCGCTCCTTGTGATGTGTGTGTTGATTCCATTTGGTCGGGTGCTACTGTCCCTATCCTCCCCTCTGACATAGCCCTTTTTTCCAGAACATTTGTAACTTGTAATACAAACAAGTGACAGCAGCAGTGATGCATTGTCAGTTTCTGAATATCATCATGCTTCTCATATCTAAACATGTCAAGTTTTTTCTCTGTAACTTCTGTAGTCTGTGATACTGGTCATAATACTGTCTACATTCCTACACAAAGAAAAATTTCTATCTTGGAGGAAATCTGAGATCAATAGAGTAGAGGATTTTGTTGCTATGCTTGTAACAATTAGAAAACTTTGTATTTAAAGTTTATTCTTGGTCATTATTTATTATTATAATACATCAGTTGACAGAACTTTATTCTGGTATAGAAGTATTAAAAGTTGTTTTTTCAGCAATGACTGTTTTCTTTCTGCTGTTAGAATAAAAACGTCTTTGAAGCAGTACAGTTTTATCCAGTGTTTTACGCAATAAAACCTCTACCTCTGAAAAAAAGTTTTCCTACTTGCTTATGTTTATTAGGAACAGTTAAAACATTATTTTCTGCAGCTTTGTCAGATTTAAAAAAAAAAATTAATGTCAGTAAATTCACAGTTGTTAGGCAGTTACTGGAGTGTATTATGCTGGGTGTGTGTGCTCAGTCCACTTATTAATCTGAACAAATCTATATACAGTATATACATATATATATTATATATATTGTGCTTAATTAAAAGACTGTGGAAATCTGTTTTAGCATGTAGTAATAATTGTTTTATATACTACTACTTATGTACTATAGAAAAAGTCTTGGGGTCTATCAAGCTTTGATTTGAAAGTGTTTGAAGTGTGTATCATACACTATGATGTATAAAGTCATGTTTTCACATTAAAAAAAATTGTTTGTATAGATCATATATTTGGCTTTAGAAAATTGTGAGGTTTATTGTTATGGTGCATGTTAAGAAAGCTGCCCACACTTTAAAGAATGTGCGAGACCGCTCCCATTCTCCTGGATGAATCTTTATTCTTCCTGCTTAAGGTTCTATTTGCACATTTGAAAGCAAATAAATTAAAGGATTTTTCACTTCTTAGAAAAAGTAAAGATGGTTAACATCAAAAAAAGATGCACCAAATCTGAGAAACTACAGCAAGTATGGGGAGGAGAGAGGAACATGGCCTTGCACATAAAAAGCTGAGAAGGAAAACACATTCGGAGAAGGGAAATTTTAACATTACATGAAGCCAGTCATACCCACAATGATAATGTTATGCCGTAGCTTGAATTCTCCAGTAGAAAAAGGTACAAAAAATGTCTAGAAGGGTTAAGAATTAAAGCGTAGCATCGTGGAAATTCAGTTATTCAGTGGCGGAAGGTTGCAGCGAGGAGCTGATGTTACCCGCGGATTGGTGAAGTGCACGTGTGGCAGGGTGCATCGCGGAGCTGGTGCCAGATTCACTAGTGTCAAATGTCACAGGGTCTCTTCATCTGCAGAGAATAAGATCTGTAATGCATCAAATTTAGATCAAAATCCAAGAGGTTAATGAACAATTCTTATGCCTTGCAAAGTTTAGGTCTTTCACACCCTCTCTTGTGGCAACCAGTCTTCTTAGGCACAAAATTGTAGCACGTAAAAATGTTGCTTGAGGATGGATGAGCTCCAGGCTTAGAGCTGAACTCTGCCTCGCTACGGGATCGTTGTCCTTTCAGGTAATCATTGTTCCCTGGAGCTAGGGAAAAATAACTGTTTGGGGCAAGGGCGGGGGTCTCCCAAAGATTTTCCAGCCTTCTGGTTTCAATAGACAATAAATGAAAATGTGACAGCCCGATTAAGGAGCAATGACCGTCTCATTGCACCTCCGTGGAAATGCTTACAAACACAATCTCCTTTACGGTCCCGAATGTCTGCTAGGAACCGGGCATCAGACAGTACCTATATCCTCTAGGACACACTAAAAACGACCACCAAGTGGCCTTGTGCCACAAAGCGTGGCATCAGCCGCCAAGGCAGTCCACGGGAAAGAAGGTCTGAAAGAGAAACGTGGTTGTCTCAGCTAAGTCTGTCTGTGGAGATTTTTGCTACCTGGCAGCTGGTCGGCAGTCTTCCGAATGCAGATGGTGGGTGTCCTGACAAGAGTCTCCCCGCCTCACATCAGAAGGCTGCTCTCAGTTCTAAGATAATGTTTCTTGTTGAAACTTTTATAAGGACTATAACCCCTCTGTCTATTGTAATTTGGGAATTGGATATTTCCCCTCTCTGTTTAACATCTGTATTGTAACAGTGTATTATAAAAATCTCACCTTGTGTATTGTAAGCATGATCCCGGTGAAATTATTCTTAAGTATTGTCTTTTTCATTTCTGGATATCACTGCTTGGCGTGATCCACTGCAGTGGAAGTATGTTTCCGTGGGGAAGCCTGGGGAGGGGGAGGAGGGAAGGTAAAGCTGTGGCGTAATGTCATATTAAAAATGTCACCCAGCTGAGCGTTACAGGGGCTGTGAGAAGTTCCGCAGCTCCTCACCTGTTGGTGTTGCTCAGGGTATTGTTTGGGGGCTTTTTGTTGTGGGTTTTTTAACCAAAAGGGTCTCAGTGAACAGGGAAATCACAGGAAAAGAGGAAGAAGAAAATTTAAATGATCCCAGAGTGAACTGTTTTGCTGTTAATACAGAAATACAGAGCAAGACACATTTAATGGGCTCTATTTTTTATTATACTATGCTGAATAATTAAGTTTGAGGCTAAGTGTCACATAGATTTATCTTTTAATTAAAAAAGCATGGTTCACGCATATTTGAGTGGTAGTCCAAATAAATGCAATATAGAAATTTATGTTTGTTTATCTAGGTGTTAATTACCTAGAGATTGTTCTGGATTACTTCTTTTTATAAAGTGTCATAGGCTCATGTCACAAGTAATAAAGCTTAACAGTGGAACCTTATCAATTTGCTAACTATAACACTAGTGTGACCTGGAGGAAAGGAGAAAAAAACCCAACTTTGGAGAATGTTCTCTGCGTGCGCCCCATTCAACACATAAAAACCACGCGGTGAACAAAGCAATCATTTTTAAAATGTTCTCATAAGTAAAAGTACAAATATATCTTCAGTGTTTTACAGCCTTTCATACGTGTAATTATTTATATAACATACTGTTATTTATGCCCGTGTACTACATGTTGTGCAAAGACAGACATGGTAAGCAACAAAATGTAGTTTACCTGGTGGGCAAGCTATTCATTTAATGTATGAAGTAACACGTGCAAAGACTGAACACTATATTTAAAGCGAGATGTAGCAGATGTAATTTTCTTAATATTTTAAAGGTTTTACAGCGTTGCTAGCAACCGAGAGGATGGGAAAAGCAAACTGAAGTCTAAAGATAAAAGATCGTGCATTTCAGTGGTGCAAACAGAGGGAAAAATTGTGCACAGATGCAAATTGTTCATCAAATTCTCTGTCAGTCTGTTTTTTTCTTTGTTTATGACCAGAATTTATATTACTGCTCCACCAAGCCATGTGGAAGGATGCTGAGTGCAGGCGGAGAAGGCAAACTTCACAGCACAGGCAAGCTGAGGGGCTCTCCACCGCTAGTGTAAATCAAATGCCATCCACCGTAACATCCCAGGGGAGGATCTGCCCCCAGGATTTGAAAGACTGAGAAATCTTTTTGGTTTTCTCATAGGTGCAAACACCCCTCTCTTTGAGGTTAATTATTTATGCTTTTCTTAGAGTTCTGATGATTTAAACTAATACCAGGTTTCTATGGCACTGCATTGTGCAGCAGATGCATCTGAGAACCTTCACTTACTGATATCGCAAAGAAATCAATGAAAATTACTCTCCGTGCTCACAGTCATTAATTCTTACTTGATATACAGATTCTCAAAACGTGAAGAAGGCTGGAAACAAGGGTTTCTTCTTTTTATTACACATCAATTACCCATATAGACATAGATACCGCAAGCTCTGTCTCACGTGCAGACAGTAGTAGTAGGTAAGTTACATCTCAATAGATGAGGTTGAAGGTAAATCTGATCTTTAAAAAAAGCTGCTGAATGTGGGGTCCTTCGTGATAACGGAAATATTTTAAATTTTAAAGGACTGAAATTGATACATGTGTTTATACATATGTAGTAAGTATGTGTGTATGTACACAAACATATACAGGCTGCAGTTTTTCTTCTAATAGGACCCTGATTTAACCCCTTAACTCCATATTTAGTGTCCTGATGTGTCTGATCTTCAACACCGTAGAGAAGCCAATAATGGATATTCGGCGTTTATGAGCATCAGCTAGTTACTGAGGAGCATAAATATGGACCAAGGGGTTGAAAATCTGAGCCATGGGATGTGGTGAATCACTGTAGCTCCTGAAATTCCAGCTGCATAAAGTTGGAATAATTTGATGGTGAATCAGGCCTATTATTAATGAAGCTAGAGAAAAAAATGCTTTCCCTTTGAAAGAGAGAATTTGTGCAGAAAACGTGTCCTTAAGTGGTGTGAGATATTGCGACACAGAATATGTGATTTCTCTTTAGGTTGTGCCACTGTGCTTCCTTATTATTTTTTAGATTTTATTCTTGGGGGATTGTTTTCTCAATTGTTTTCTGTTTGAAAGAAGTTGATGCATGAATGAGTGAAACACAAGGAGTAATAAAGAAAAATGGAGCTATTAATCCCAACAGAGAAAATCTCTCTTTTGTTAAAAGTCTCTCACACAATATCTGTGACTGTGGTACATCTGTCTTCACTAGAGAATTACTGCTCCCGATTTGTGCTAGTCCTTACAGTGCTGCCGGTGGAAACCAACACCCGGCGCAGTGGGAACAGCATTCGGTAAGGATCTGCTCCCAGGGAAGACAACTGGAGATTTTCTAGAAAAAAGGTCTGCTGTGAAAAATGTAGGTGTCTCCAAAGCTACTTACGATCAATCAGTATTTGCATGGCTTTTGCCAAAGCAATGCGTACTTTCCCCATGGAGCAATGTGTTCACATCTGTGCGCCGATTGCCATTTGTGTGTCTCCTCTCAAACCTTACTGGTGGTACTGGCATCACCAAACCCAGCTCGCCTATGCGCTAAGGAAAAGTTTCATTTTCAATTAGCTTTGAAAAACTGGAAGGCTTGTTCATTTTTTTCGAAACCATTGATCCACCCCATGCTTCCAGTGAGCTAAAGCCTCCAAACGCTATTGATTTATGGGAGAAACACCTTGTCCTTAGGATTACAAATGATGATTCTTTAACGCCTACTCCTTCCCTCTCCTTCCATGGGTGTTAATGGCAAAACATTTCTGATGTTCAGAAGGAGCAGAGCCACTATCACTATCTGAGTGTCCTGTCGGTGTTCAGTGGTATTTGCTTTAGGGGAAACACTGTCACCTTTCCACAGCCTCATGGCCATGCTCATTTTCAGTTCACTGCAGGGAGTTCAGTAATCTCCACCTGAACAAGACCCAGTTGAGCAGCCCCATGCATTCGCCATTGTCGTAAATGCTTAAACTAATGCAAAAAAAGTGCCTGATCCTGTCAATATTTCTGTTTGACAAAAGTGGGAGGGGAATCTGGAGAGGTTGCCCGGTGCTTTGGGCTCCTTCTGGGAGCAATGGCACCCAAAGGCGTGCCTTGCCCAGGTGAAACTGCTAAACTCCTACTGCTTGGGTAGAGGCTGAGAGATGCTGATTTACTGTCTGGTGCTGGCCAGTCCCACCCCCAGCACTGTAACACAGTGCTTGGCATCCAGCAATTGCCCAAACACAGCCCGTGTAAGGAAATGTGATATTGCTCGCTTAACCCAAATTGGAGAACAGTGTCTCCATAGAAAACCAAGCCCTCATTTCTTCCAGTTAAAGCCATTGCTAATCTCCAACTAACATCAAAAGTACTAAGGCTGGGGGGCAGTAATTCTCACTCCGGTGAGAATGGAAAAGTGAGCTGATGTGGGACAATATTTGGTTCAGAGATGAAAATTAGACCTCATTAAGTCTTTATTTTCAGCTCACACTGAAAATACTGTTTTCCTCCCATGATTCAGAAACTTTTATTTCAAAGATGTACTGCACTAAATGAGGGATGACAGAGTAAATGCTATACACAGGCATATGCTTTAGTCCTGTACGCTGGCCGTCTCCTCTACCCCCAGCACTGTCTCAAACCAGGTAGGTGTCAGCCAGCTTTTGTCTGCAGGTGAGGAGGACAGTTTCCATTTTATCAGACAGAAAGGATGCAAAATACAGCACATATTGTTCTATCTACTGATTTTTCCTATTTGGTCAAATAATTCCTTCCAAACCACATGGGTGGAAATATGATATGAAGAACTGATGAATCATGCATGTGCCAAAGACCTGGCACCACCTTCGGACAGAGCTTCAGGTCAAAGGAGAGACATGTTTTCCTAAGGAGATGGCAAACCGCCAGGCTTGGAGAGGGAGGATTCGGGATGGGACTTCTGGTGAGGTGAGGTTTGAAGCTGGCCCACGTGGGACTGCTCGTGGGTCCCTGCTTATTCCCTGCCCCAGGCAGGAGTGCTGCCGGACTATGACACAATGGCCCAGGGAAGGTGCTGAGCTGCACCCTCCTCCCTCATGCCCCAGAGAGAGCTTGAGCCTCCCACAGGGAACCCAGACCCATGCTTGTAGGACAGGTCCCAACACTGAGTTGTGTCCCAGGACGGGGGCAGAGAGACAAGAGAAGAAAAAGGGAGAAAGAGGAGAAAAGGAGACATCAAGCTCATCTTTCCCTTCCTTCCTGTAGTGATGTAATCCCTAATTTTCACAAATGAGGAAAAATAGTCACAGCTCCTGTCTAAGTATTTGAATTTACCACCATGTTTCCTCTGTGCATTAAAAAAAAAAAGCAAAAAATCCAACAAATCCAACCCATAGTAAATTCAAATACTGAATTGTAATGTTTCCTTGGTTGCTATTTCTTAGTAGCAACCAACATGTTAATCACTAGCATATAATTAGATGTCATTTTGGAGCAATTCAAAATCAAACAAAATCTCAACATGCTCTGAACATGTTGTGAAAGTTTACATTACAATTAATTTATGATTACCCAAATGTGCATCCAGTGATCTTAAGTCTTCCTTCATACATTACAAAGAAAAAAGACAACTTCTGTTTCCACACACCTTAATGCCAGAAGGCCCCCAGAGAAAAGGCTCTCCTTTAAATAAATGTATTATTTAAATTCTGTTTAAATAGCTGAGCACGAGATGAAGAAATGAGATGAATTTGATAAACTAGCCCCTGTGTACCCTTGGACCTGTCTCTCTTCTTTTCCTTGTTTTTTTTTTTTGTTTCTGTAAGCGTTTGGTTTTTCTTTGCTGTCTCTTCAGCAGATAGAAAATTAAGAGAAACCAGTGTTATTTCATTTCACACCAATTCACTAGAGCCAAGAGTTAATTTCAGCACATTTTCCTGAAGGTGAAAAGAAGCGCACATCCTTTTGTCCCAACAGCGAGCCAGTGCCACAAACTGCTGAGTGTTCCCAGCCCTGTCAAAATCAAAGGAACAAGGATGGCTAGTGAGTCATGGGGAATACTGGATGCATTAGCGGATACAGCCAATATGCTGAATTATGGTTGTATAATAAACATACAAGCTGTTGTATTAGGACACAGCTACGGTAATCACAGTAAGTAAAGTTTTAAAAGCACTCACGCTCTTATCCTTTGTTGAAAACAGGGATAATGTACATAAAAAGTTTAACAAATGGCTACACTTTATTCCTCTGCATCTAGAACAGAGAAAACCTTGCTACTTCTGTTATAACAAGCTGCCAGCTGATGTCTAGTCTTGCTCTTTATGTATGTATCCTTTACATGCAAACACAGAACAGGAAGATTATTTTGGGTGTGAAGCGAGAAAGTTGTTTTATGCTTTAATTGCCGATAATGAGCATGGCAAATGCTGAAAGATGCAAGGAAAAGTCTTGTCCAATAACATAGTTCTTTATTACCTTAGGATCCCATCTTCCTAACTATTTCGAGGATGTTGTTAGCAGAGGAAGGCATATTTTTATTTAACATCTTTATTAATGAGCTAAAGAAAGAAAGAAGTAAACACACTAATTACATTTGCAAATGACAGTACATTAGTAGCTATTGCAAACATCACCGAGGACAGAAATAACAGAGGGAAAAATGGGCAAGAATAAAAAATTTAACCTGAAGAAACACATATTCGGGTCTGAAGGCAAAAATACTCTGTGTTTAGGCAAGCAATGGTAGAAAGAAATGGAGAAGCAGTAAAGGTGAGAGGGGCCGGGGCAGGCAGGGGCAAGCAGCTGGGGTCCCCAGGGGCTCAGCGGGGAGCCCTCGGGCAGGGGCTGGGAAAACTGTGGGGTATTTTGGAGCATTGGTGGGCACCTCCGTAGCCCCCAGTAGCAGACACCATGGGAAATGACATTTTTCCTTTTTTTTTATAGAGGAAAACCTGAACCCCACGCCTGGAATTCAGAAGTGGGCAAAGATCAGCAGTTAAAGCATGGGGTTCCCTGGTGCGCTGGGCTGCACGGGCAGCTCTTCCCAGCTGGGCACAGCCCTGCCTGCAGCCAGGTGCTGGGGACCAGCCTGGGCCCAGGGGTTTGCAATGGCCCAGCCCTGGGCTATAAAGGGGTGAGGCTCAGCAGGGGCTGCCTGCTAGGAGAGGTGTAGGAAGCTGCAGGGCTGTCCTGCTGGCTTCTGGGATGAAGGGAAGCGAAGGGGGTGCTTCCAGGTGTGTTTCTTCACTGCAGAGGGGACACTCATGCAGCAGATACTTTGTTGGTAACACTGGTAAGTGCCTAAACAACAATTAAGAGGGAAGAGTGCGATATGGGGATGGTCTGAAAGAGTCCAGGAGCAATGAGATAAAACTGACTAAAGGCAAACTTCCCAAGTGCAGCTCTTCTAAAGTCTTTAATAAGCTCCCAGGAGAACTGGTAGATGAGCAGTCACCCCAGTGACTTAAAATTAGACTGGGTACAACAGGGAGTAATGTGCCTGTGCCTGAAGTCAGAGGGGCAGAACCCCCTGGTACCGGGGGGGGTCTGAGCTCCCTCCTACAGACTGCTGCTGCCTGGTGTGGGACGTGCTGCGGGGTTGGGGTGCTCCTTGCTTACCTGCCTGCTTGGTTTGTGGCAAACACGGGTTCCCTGGCTTAGCTGTACAGCTGCTGGTTATTGCTGCTCTAATTTCACAAAAGTTGCAAACTATAATTAGTTAAGGGCTATCTAATGGGTTATAATGCAGGAAGCAACCACAGATGCCTATATACCAGTCAACCATTGTGTCATGTGTTATCCTTACCCTGTTAATGATTTCAAAAGAAAAAATAAACCAACCTTCTCCCCCAACCCCCTGGAGCATGAATAACCTGCTGCAGCTCCTTTCCCAGAAACACTCCTAGAGACTTGCAGCCTTCCTACTTTAAGTTGTGGTACGTGGATGTTGTTCGAAGTTTTAGCAGCTGTGAGAGGGAGCAGACTCGCTGTCCTGAAGTACTCCCTTCCACCTCAGACTGGGGACAGCGTGTGCTGCACTAAAGTGTGCTGCTTTGACAGGTTGTGATGGAGCTGCGCACATCAACTCTCCAGTTGCTTGGCTGCGAAGGCAACAAAGACCGTGCACCTCGATGGCACTGCGTGAGTGATGACAATAACAGTTCAAGCTAATGCCAATCACAGTGGTGACTTTTGCTATAGTGTTACTTGTGCAGTGGCAATTGAATTGAAACTGCCACATCAGTTTGCATTAGGCCACTTAGCAGCTGATGTGGTTTCTCACTAGCACAGCAAAGGGGAGGGAGTGTGACTCTGGTGAAGCCTCTGAAAAGTCAGGTTTCCAGCTGGGACTGGGAGCACAACTACACTCAGCTACAGAACTGTAAACTGGCTGTCTGGAAAACAATTTCCTTTGAAATTTCAAAGTTAAAACATTCCCCCTCCCCCCAAAAAAAAAAAAAGGTAAGGTGTAGCCTGTGAGTGTCCAGCTGCAGAGCTGTCTTTCTGCAGCTGGAGCAGCTCTGCTGAGCACCTGTGGTGTCCCCAGCACCGAGGGGGCTTTGCCCCTGTGTCATGGGGGGGCAGCAGAGGCAGATGTGGACGGCAGCATTGAGCTCTCCCTACCTGAAACTTGTCGGGGGCAGAGAGTTGCCATAAGATGGGTATTTGTCCTCAGTCCGGCGTACTACCTGCATTTCAGGGGCGCCTGGTTTGGGGCCAGAGCCTGGTTTGCGTCTGGTGATGACTGTGGCTTGGTCTGCACTCCTCTCCTGCGCGTGCTCTCACCTTGAGGTGGGAGGATCAATATCTCATTACCTATGGCCCTGCGTCTCCAGAGCCTCACATTTTGTGGGGTTTAATGTAATATCCCCACTCTTTTAAATTGCAATATCTGAAACACTGATGTGAGCAGCATAAATCCTTTTTTTTTAGTGGGGTGAATTAGCTAAGCGGCTTTATTTTTTCCCATTGTAGAATTGTTCTAATGCTTCTTTTGACCAGCCTTGGCTTAAAAAAGACTTCATCTTTAAAAATCCAATTTTACAAACAGTTAGTCTTTAGTGTGGACTGTTGCTTTTTAGTAATTTGGGGGAAAAAATTAATGGCTGATGTATTTAATTTTCAGACACAGCTACTGCATGTTTAAAGCATCTTTTTTTATGATTTTATTATCAACAATATAGGTTGAACACTGCAGAGATATTGCTCTTGCAGGCTTGTAAGGTTAAAATCATGGTATTTCTGAATACCATGTGTCTCTGGAGCTGTCTGCTACTGCATAGCTCTGAACTAATTCAAGGAATATATACTTTAAATATCAGTACAACAGCTTGTTTTCCAACTAGACAGAAAGCTCCAAATCTAATGTTAGTATTGTTACTGACCTCAGAAGAGGAGCTGAGCATGCTTAGCTTTCATTTTACTTCTTTCTTCAAATATGGCTAAAGAGCAAAGGCTCTGAATCTGCGTAGTGTAACTTGAAACTAATGGGCAATTAATGTACAGTCAGATCTGCAGTAGCTCCAGGGTATGGGTACCTAGATTTTGCCCTTCTTCCCAGGACCTACTTTCTTTGAATCCTTTTATACCTGTATCTCTCACTTACATGGGTTAGTGTGTGTTTAAGCTGTGAATGATGGTTGAATTCATTCCCGCATGGGCAATACTGTATTCCTTTAAAGTAGCCCATTATTCTGTATGGTATATAGTGTTATCCAGTTGATATGCTTTAAGGCTAATGAACCAAAGTCTATCATCGAAGAAGCCAGATATCAAGACATGTTTCTCCACTGGTTTCTTCTGATATATTAATTAATGAAAACCAAGATTCCTCTCTGAGAGGGAAATACACTTCTGCAATTCCGATCTGGTTGCAGGAGTTTTCTTCGCTGTTACTCCTTGACACTTGTTAACGTGCACAGGGAAAAAGTCTCCCAGTGATCTCAGTAAGAGTGCTTTTGCATGCTCTGGGGGGGCGTGTGTGTAAGGCAGCCCCCTGAAGCCGTGATGGGGAGCAGCCCAGCCCACGGGCAGGGGCAGGCAGGAGTCCAACGCTCCCGAACTCCCCTGGCTCTGTCCTGCCTGGCTCTCTGCACTGAAGACCCTTTTGCTGTGTATTTGTTATGGTAGTGCCCAAGGCCCATCAGGCATGGGAAAGCAGTGTTTGCACAGGGAAAGCTAAGCGTTGCCTCATCAGGGTGGATGGAGAATCTGGGTAGGAGGAGGGAGCTGAGGACAGGAGGTGGAAAGCAGAGCAAGGTGCTCCTGGGCAGGTGAGCCCCTTCCTCAGCAGGCATGCACTGGGAACGTGTCCCTGCGGCTGTGAGAGGGGACCTTCCAGCACTGGCCACTGAGAGTGAGAGAGTGTGGGGACCTTTAGGTGGCTAGGCAAGGGCAGAGCTCCGGTGTAAGTGGGGCAGTGAGAGCGCTGCCAAGGGAAGGTGGAGGCCAGCAATGGCTTTACACTTCTGAATCCGGGAACCTGATTCTCCCTGGTCCGTGCTTATGTTGTGGTTTAGAGTCCTGCCAATTCCAAACATGAGGCACTCCTAAACCTGGCTTAGGAAGCACAAGATTAAGTGAAAAGATACAAAGGAACTTCCTCTAGTTTTTTGACCCTTTAGGGTATATTGGCTGCAAGCTAAAGCTTCCTTGCAACTGTCAGCTGGATGACCTCCTCTTCAAAATAAAAACAGGTCTCAGACTTGGGCTTTAAGTAGATCAAGGCTGTGGGGACAACGGAATGCCAAGGTGTGGTGGCATTTATTTGGAGAGGGAGCAAAAAGCCATCCATGGCTTAAGAGAATGGACTATGCTTACAAGAGTATGCTCTGCATGCATTCTCCAGAATAAATGGCTACCAGAATATGTCACAACACAAAATTGCACAGATGGAAAGAGTTTGTAGCATCTTTTCTCTATGTTCTCCCAGTCTGAGGCGTTTTCTGACCCACCGTTCTGTGGCAGGCTGCTGCTCCCTTGAAGATCACCTCAATTCCAGGGGGTCTTCTAACCTGGGGCACACTCCGGCAGAAACACCTGAAATACTCTTTGGTGTTGGCATTGCCCTGTAGCATTCTGCTTTGTGTTTTGAGTTATTCCCTTTGGATTCCAAGTACTGAGAGTTATTACATCTTTAAAGGCCTGCAGAGTTTGAGGAAAAGTAATTGGTTTGTTGCTCCAAACCTCTTGGTGGAATTATGTGATAAAAAAGCTTTTCAACTGAATTTTCTATCTATATTTGGAGCCGCTGGCATGAATTCAGCCCGTACCATATACCCACAAGCTCCGCAAGTGTGTGCAACTGAGTATTGCTACGGCATATCTAGTTGGGATAGCCAGTAGGACTCGTTACTAGGTGCAAGACTTTTCTGCTCTGCAGAACAGCTGTTTTATACACTACATGGCAAGTCTGTTTTTCATCTTTACTAGTAAGTTGTTCAATTGCAGTTTTATGTTAATGTAAAAGTTAATTAATGCTGTATGTTAACTATGCATAGTGCTTTCCAAGAACAAAAGGAACCAAATCCCAAATCATATCTTACTCTCCTGTTCTGACTCTGTGTATTTCCTTGTTTATTAAGCTACAAAAGCCTGCTTGTTTCATGCTACAAAACTTCCAGATCATCAGCTGTAGTTTTGGGAGCCACTGAGACATCTTAGTTTTCCATCTACCTCTAAGGTCAAATGTGCTGTTTCAGTAGACGAAAGCCTGAGGCCCTGGTAAGGAAGGCCAAGGGTTTCTTTCTGATGGTTTTACACAGGCTGTCTGCTGCAATCAAATGCCACCATCCTCCAAAGTCTTCTGGCTCATGCACCATGCGAAGCAGGTGCTCTGCAGCGACAGGACAGATGGGGTGAACGTCACTGTGGTGTGGCTTTTCTGATGAGTCATTGCAGAGGACTTCCTGGGGACAAACACTCATGGCAACAAATTGTGTAATAACTAATAGATGATTGGGGTGTGTTATGTGGTCCTTTTTCCAAAGTTTCATTGCTCCAGTATGAAGCTTTAAAGTATGGTGCTGAAAACAACAGCCTTAATGGTCTCAGTCTAGTTCACTCTATGCTCTCACTGAGCCAGATGGACTTTGACCTCTTCCCTTGCCTTAACAGTCAGAAGTGCCTGATTTGTTCTGTGTGGGGCTTTTAATGGGCATCTTGTGTCTTCCTTGGTGAGCAGGAGGAAAACCATGATGGGTCCCTCAGTCCTGCATTGTCCATAAGCACCATCTGGGAACAGTGGAGGACAGCTGGACCACCAAATGCTTGTAAAAGCTTCTGCTTAGTCAAAGCAGGGGAAAGCTAAAATCTGCTTTAAACACCCCTTGCAGTTCTGAAATATCACTTCTTTTGTCTAAGTGCTTTCCCAACTGCTTCAGCCCTTTCCTTCTCATGTTTCCCTTCTCACCAACATGAATTTCACAGGATGGTTTTCTCTCATCTATGGTACAGATTTGTTTTTCCAAGTTTTTGTGCTAAATGACTTGGCAACTCCAGTCTTTGAATAACTTGCTTGGAAAGGTGAAATTGTATAGATCTCCCAAACCCCTCACTCTTCTTGGAATTTAACATTGAAATAGTTCAGTTCACGGTTTAATCCAGTGACTTATGTCCGCTAAGATCTCTGCGTACAATTCTAGGTAGGGGAGATCAAGCAAATCCAGGTTAAATATGCCCCTTGTTCTGACAGAACCTCTCTGGACCTTCACTAAAATACTATCAAAGGGAAGCTTACTCCTTTGGGGTCTAAACCAGCCTGTTTTTCCAGTGATTTGATTCCATTGATTGAAGCTGGAGCAGGACTGAGCCCTACAGCTGCAAAGCTGCTCTTTGCATTTGATGATATTGACAAAAATTTTGAATAAATCAAAGACAATGTAGGTACTTTAGTAAAACATGGTTGGTCTATTTCCAGACACTTTCCTGGGTTTCATTAGACCTGGGCAGGTGATTCCTCAAGAAATGGTGACTTCAAATTATCCTTCAATGTTCTTCAGCTGTTGAATCTAATGATCTTTTTTTAAAAGTGACAAATATGTAAGGGGCTGGATCTTTACTGTGTAAGAAATCACTGATCTATGAGTTCAGATATTGGAAGTGGAAGTAACATGCAACTTTCTGCTTCTGACTTCCATTAAATATGGCTAAATTGTATTAGACCATCATCTATAATTAGGCCAATCTTTCCTAATCTTTGTTGAAATGGGTTCAATCTGGTTTACAAATGAACACTGTTGGGGTTTTTTTCCATAGGCTGCAAGCTTTCCACTGTCCAGTAATACATGAATCAATTCAATAGTAAGCTAATGTATTGCACATGCTTCATATTTAGGTAGTTTTAGCCTTAAATGATTATCTCCAGGCTTTCTGTTCTTCCCTGTGCATAGCATGTAAGTGTTTCTGTGTGGTAATGCAGCCATTAGAACTTCTTGATACCCTTGTGAACCTCTGCAGTAAGGTCCTTGGGACCTGAGGACTGCTTAATGCACCCATGTTTAGGCTGATTATTAGTACTCAACAGAAGCTACCCAGTAACTATGGCTTTTGTTACACCATGGCAGCTGAGTAAGCCCCTGATATGTACATTATCAGATTACAAAACTTTACTTAACACTAGCATTTTTCCTACAGTAGATATTCTTTCTCATACCCAAATATGCTCATACAGAACACTTGTCAGGTCACTCTAAATGCTGAATCCTTTTAGCAGTGACACAGATCTCTTCTGATACCACTCTTCAATCAGTCTTGATTACTACTCAGTCTAATTTCAAGGTCTCCTTAGGTGCTGGTATTAGCTAATATTTGGTAAGTAAGGCAAAAGATAATGCTGTCAGTCTCATTCGCCTTTCAAGTTAGTATCTCTCTTTTCCCTGTAGAACGCAGTAGGGCTAAAACCTTGTTTAGCTTGGGGCAAAACACACCCTGCAAAAGCTGAGAAATAACCTAATTTTTTCAATGAAAGTCAGTGCCAGTCAAAGAAGCTCTTACTTACAGTTAGGGTACATAAAAAATGCACGAATATTGGTAAACCCAACTTATCATATACAAGATTATGAAAGAAAACCAAATTAAGGGAGGATATTCACAAAGTCTTTGAAATAATGAAGGAATGGGAAATGCTGCTTCATTTTAATGTTCTGGAGTCACTGAAAATGAGGAAATTATTGTTACTTTCATTGGATGAGTTTCTTAGTTTTTAACACATTAATTTTTGTGCTGCTTTATTGTCTGTGTTATAAATGACACCTCAGAAATCTGTGTGGGTCCCTTTTTAGTTTAGATATTTAAAACATAAGTAGCCTGAAAGTAGCTAAATACCAGTGCTACATGCAACTTCATCAAAAGACAGAAAGAAGGTGCTCAAGCACTGGATCTCCTCTTCCTCCCAGGAAAGAGTTAACACAAAGAAATAAAATCAGATATGTGTAGCCTCCAGACGTCCATTAAAGTGCAGAATGCTGTTTTCTATCACAGATTATATGCCAGATGTTCAAACTATCTCTAATCATTGCAGATGTAATGGAGTAGAATGTTGCAGTTTGTGAGTTTACTGGCATTAATTCTGTATACTGCACAAGGGAAAAGATTTTAAATATATAATTATATCTCATTAATACTCAGGTTTTATTTCCTTTCAATGGAACAGGACTTATTAAAGCAACCATTTACCGCATGTTTTCTTTTAGTGTTTGGCCCCAGCAAAATCCTGTGTGCATTGTACGTGTAAATATGTACTAACCTGAGTATATAGAAACATACAGTACTGTATATAATTCCACTGGTAGAAACCCCCACTTTTTATATGCATGAGATGTTTTTATAATGTAAATTGACAAGGAAAAAGATCTTACTTATACAGTACTGTTCTAACCACATGCTATCTTACTTTTATGGAGAAGAACTGTAAAAAATATATCTTTTAATGATATTTATTCAGTTATGCTAGAAGAAAATTGTGCAGACACGTGAAACGCGTTAGGCTACCTTCATGCCCTCCGACTGCTACAGTCTTGCCCCAGTACCAAAGGCAGATATTAGTGGTGAGAGTGACTTGCTGAGGATTTTTCTTTGGTATTATTCAGTATGCCGAACGCAGGACAGCTGGTCCTGCCCTGCCTCCTCCCTTGCCCCCAAATGCATACCGTGTGGAGGGACACTCCTGCTTTTTCACACTTCCTTTCTTCTGTCTTCCTTTGTATCCCTTGGGGCTCAGCTCCCATCAAATGGTGTCCACAAGGCACAGGGTTTCCTTTGTCCTCCATCCTCTTCTGGGGTTTCCTACCCAGTGCAGAGTTCAGCCACATATGAGAGAGTGTCTTTACATCCTATATCTATTGAAATCACTGCAAAAGTGTTCATCATTCTCAATGGGCTGTGGACTTCGCTGTCCTCTGAAAGACAGCGACAAAGCTGTGAGGATGAACTTTGTGGGGAAGTTCCTACATCTGCTTTCAGATACAGGATCTCAGTTATGATTTCCCCAGGAGCCATCCCTCATTCAGATGACAATTTTTGTCTTCCGGCTTTAACACGTAGCCTCAACCTGTGTAAAACATACCCTTTGTACCAAATGTGGAGTCCTTTCTGGGAGCTGTTTCTGCTCTGTTGTCACTGTACCCAGCAGCTCCACAAACACTGACTTTCCTTTCCCGGTCACATGGAGAGAGCAGCAGTAATTATAATTGGGTTTTCTTGCTGGAGACAAGGCAGCCAGTGAGGCTAAAAGTGAGTTTCCCCAAGTCCCTGCTGAGGGCTGGTGCACAGGGTGGGACACCTGTGTGCTGGTGCTCAGGCTGCAGCTCGGGCACCTACTCCCTCCCACCGCTGCTCTGCAGCCGGTGTCTTGCTGAGACATTAAAAATGTTTTGACTGCTCCAAGGCAGTGGTTAAATTAACTTGCTTGGACTCTTTCTCTGTGCGGAGATGTCCTTCACAAAAATTCAGACCAAAGATTTAGTTGGGCAAACTTAGAAGCAGTTGCAAAATACCTTGTGCCTGGATGTCTGGGGAGGCTCACTCCTGTGATGCAGTACTTAGGTAAAACAGGGGGACTGTTTCAGTGTTCTCTATGCTGTTCAGTTCAGTAGTTCAGGCAACTATTCCTGTGTTTTAAGGCTGTTCAGGCAGACAGTACTGGGAGGACATGGGCATTTTGGCCAGGAACTGCAGGGAAAAACTTAGACATACATGTGGCATGCACGTAATAGCAGCACATCTCACAGTTTTGAGAGAGCCAATAGAAAGAAACCCGTGATTACAGGTTCCCATAACTCATTCATCTAATTACTTTGCCTTTTCAAATATCAAATAACAATAGTAATTTCTCAACTATTTCCTTGAGAAGTAAGCAACTATCATAAAGTGTAATTTAGGCTCTGAAGTCAGCTTAGCGCTGCGTGGATGCAGAGGTTTGCTTTTGTGGAACTTGCTGCTGGGTCATGGCCTCTGTGCAAGTGTGCCATATCATACTGATTGCTCTGACTTTGAAAGGAATATCTTAATCTCCAATAACGTAGTATCAGGCAAGGCGTACTGGATGAAGTTCAGGTTTATTTAGAGAAACAGATATGTATGCAGGCAGTACAGTTTTGCTGCTGATATTTTAACATGATTTGTGTATGATGTCCTTGATTAAGAAGAAAAACTGGCAATTTGTTCTACATAGTTGCATATGGGTACGCCTTTTAAACATAAGCAAGTGTCCAGCTGCACACAAACAGAACAGGGTTTGGAAAGCCACTGGGCTCCCCCCAGACACACTTAATCTTGAAAGACTTTTCAAGCACTTGATAATTTAGATTATATTAAGTATGTAGATATATACTATATGAAAGAAATAAGAGTACACAAGCCCCAGTATAAATTGAAGATTCTCTTCAAGATTATTTATATCCATATTACATTTTGTATATTCTGAGATGCATTAATGCAATGCTTTTACACTAAGGCCTGTTTTTATGAATTTTCATGCTGTGTGCATTATATCATATGCTGTAGCGAATAAAGTAATTAGCAGATGAAATGCCATCAGATCCTATCCACTGAATTCAATAAGGAGTTAAATAGTTAAAGGGTAGAAAATGTGACTTGAGCTCTGTTCCATATGGTCCAGAGATGCAGAACATCAACTGAAATCTCTTTTTAGTGGTGCACAACAAGGATTAAGTCAACCAGGTAATTTGCTCCAAGAGTCAACAACACCCCTCATCAAAAAAAAAAAAAAAAAAAAAAAAAAAAAAAAAGCCAGCAAAACCCACCAACACGAAACCACCCAGGCTAGCAATCTCCAGAGCAAGGAGGTCAGGGATGTTCTCTTGGCGAAGACCTGCAATGTCTGATAAGAAGAGAGAGCAATTTTAAAATCAATGCGATATTTACTGGAATACTGAAAATCATTCCTACTTTATTTAAAGGGATGTTTCATGGGTATCTATAAATAAAGGATCCTTTCCTTACATGCCAGCCTTTCAGAAACAAGGCAAAGATGCGAGACAGCAAAAAAAGGTCTGACCATATCAGCACACAGTATGATAGACTGCCCCTCCAAATGACACTTTCATTATCAGTAAATTTATGTTCCTATTTCAGTCTGTAATAATGACCATTCACAGCAAAAGCATGGTGGCTGTTAATGGACAGGAGTGGGGATAAAAATTCATTAATTAATGTGGAATTGAAGCATTTCCTCCACACACTTTGAGCAGCCAAGTATTTCACAGCAGATCTTGGCACCCAAGTGCAGGTATAATAATTATACACAATTTTCAGTGATTAAAAGGTTGTAAAGTAATTTTAGATACATCTCAAAATTATTTATCTTATAAATGAGGATAGAGTGAATACGAGCTGAATCATAAGTACCACTGTTCAGAGCTGAGCTGAAGAGCTTGCAGGGGGAGATTCCTGCTCTTCAGCAGTGATGTCTCAGCTGCACCTCCATGGTGGTTATCTACTCATAATTTTCTGCCTTTCATCTTCTGAAAAGGCAGGTGACTCTGAATAGTATGATTTGCAAATATCTGTAGTGTCTTTTATGTAACAGTAATTTAGGCAATGATATTCTGGTTCTAATAGTATGTTACCCACTTTAATAACCAGCACATTAGTATCTGATGTTGTGGTGAGGATGGCAATCCTACACATTACTTTGTCATTCTTCCCATCTGATTGCATCTACCCCTCCATCTACTGTGGATTAATTTCCAGCCCCTGTCTCTTACCTTGTCATGTAAAAAAAGTTGCCACACTGAATCAGATGGGCAACCCATCTGTCTGCCATTCATGGCACCACTGTCTCCAACGTAACTGCAGGTTAACCTGTCCAGGAAGCAGGTTTCCTCTTTGCTGTGTCACCATGACTTGGGCAGTGAGATGCCAGTGCAGATGCCAAGGTGTGGTATAAATGCATATTTGGAAATAGTCCTGGGGATTTTGTCATGGAACTTTTATCTTTGTTCTGGATGATGTGGGCTCCAAAATTTTTCCTTAATCGTTAGAGATAGACAATGAAAATAGGTCTTTCACTGTTCCTGGGCTCTGATCTAAATTATTTCAGCATGGCACCAACGGCTATGTTAGACATCAAAGGCATAATTGTTTCATTTCAGTGTTAAAGTCTAGGAATTTATGGAAAGACTGAATGGACCCCAGTGGTAACCTGAAAGGAGGTGGTGGTCAAAACTCATTTGCAGGTTGGAAATGTCCTGTCTTCATCTGGTAGTCCTAAAGTTTCAAGAACAGACAGGATGTCCAATCTGCTTTCTCATGTATTTTCACTTAGCTTTCAGGTGGGAGGGGGAAACCAAATGATTCATTAATGAACTCAAGAAGCAAACAGACACTGTTAAGGGGGAAGGGGAAAAGCATTTCATTTGGGATCAACTATAAAAATAGCCAGTTCTAAAACATTTTCTCAAACAAGAATGTGCAAACCCCTTGTATTTTAAATGCAAATGAAGCTGTTACAGTCAACTATTCTACACGTGTCCGATAAAACCGGCTAGCCTTGCCATTTTTAGATTAAGCATGATTATACAAATGAAATCCAGCAAAATATATGATATGGATCGAAATGTAACAAGATACTAGGTGTGTTACATTGTTTCTATGTCACATGTTTTCCACTGAGTGGAAATGTAACGGGTTTTGGAAATTTCTCCTGGTGTGACTGTGCTAGTAGTAGTATGGAAGTGGTGGGGGCCGTAAAGCTGCTATTCACTCAGTGAACCAGAGCACTTATTTCTGTCACCTTAGCAGGGTCAGCTCACTTCTGAGCCAAGTCAGCTAGCAGTTGGATGTGTTAAAAATATAAAATGAGGCTTAAGAGAAGGAAGAAAGCAATTCTAAAAATGCATTGCATTCAGCTGAAAAGTAGCGTTGCTTCCCCAAGACCTGAAGATCAGTGCAAAGAGAAGGGGAGATTGAGTTTTGGGGGCATTGTATTGACCTCTCCAACAAGCCACGTATCTTAACGTAAAGCTACAGAAAGGAACCTTAGCCAGACTCTGCAGAAAGTTTCTTGACATGAAGAGGTACAGAGCTCCTGGCCAGAACTCAAGGGAATGTTGTAAGACTTAGATCTAATAGTAATTTCCATCAAACACACATTTTAGTCTTTTTTCCTATTATTTCTAGAAATTAGAGACAGAATGATGATATTCAATTACTAATACCTGGTTATAACATTAGCTGTCTTTTTTAAAGGATATTTACCTCTCCACATTTTTTTTTTTTTAGAAAGTCTTCCAGACTGAGTTCCAGTCATAATGACAAAAACCACGAGAAGTGAGATGCAGGATTTACTCACTTGAAAGTGGAAGATATCTGTTCCACATTGCAAAAATATAAACTAAAAGGGCAACTGAGCTCCCCAAAATCCTCTGTTCATATCAACAAAGTGAATATTAATGAAAACCAAAACTGAGTTCTTCCTGTGGTTAATTTTCATCGCAGTACCCAGGTATTAAAAATGACCATAGAAATTGAATCTCTCGGTCATTAAAATAACTTTGGCTTCTCCTTTGTAGCAGGCAAGAACCACTGCCACCTGCAATGCCATGAGGCTGTTATGTGGAGTCTATTTGGACACTTTATACCATGTAATGGAAAGGGAGGCAAAAACATCCAACCTCATGTCTCCCCATATCATAATCCAATACTGGTGAGGAGATGTGCTTGTTCCAGAAAACACATTAGCACAGATCAGTCAACCCTACTATCCTGGCTGTCTCTGCATCGCATGTCTGCACAGCAGGGTTGTGCCCTAGAAGAAAACTAGATCACTTCATTCCCGAGACTTAGGACCAATACCCACACAAGGACTTAGGCATTTGAAAGAGGATGTAGGCACGTATGTCAAAAATGGAGCTTTACAAAACTCCTGTTCAGCTGCTGCCTGTTGGAAAGTGGGAATATTGCATATTTGGCCACAAGAACATTGTCTGGAGAAATAGGAGGTGATGCTTTCAGATTGCTTCAGATAGCTGAGGGAGCTGATCCAAGGTATGCTATGTGTTGTGTATGTGTGTTGTGAGAACAAAGCTGTTGGATGAAAGGTAGTGGTGGAGAGGGACTCCCAGTGCATTTTGAAGGAGACGTGTCCTTCCCAGCTGCTGGCCCTTCTGATGGTGAAGTGGAAGCTGTGGTTGAGGCTTCTACTGGACTGTGGGCAGTGCGGGGCTCACTACCTGCACCCAGAAGTGGGGTGGGAGTGTCCTTAGCATTGGCCTTGCAAATGCTTCTTTCCCCAGTGTCTGAGAAGGACATGCGGGCCATCTAACTCAAGGCTGAGGATTTGCTGTAGGGATGCTGTACCCAAAAGTTATGTGGTTTTGTTCTGAGCATCATGGGCCCCCATACCTTTGGGCATCTTGAGTTGTGAGATGTGTTGATTAGGTGACCTGGGGCAAAATGTAGTTGCCTTTAACTGGACTGTCCATGTCGTCAAAAGGCATCCTAATGCCAAGGCTAGGAACTCAGTCCTGCGCCAGTGGGATGGAGGGATAATGTAGTGCTAGAGGGGGTAGTATAAAATAAACTCATCTGTTAAAACTCTACAGAGAAAATGTGTGTGGAACTGGCAAAACATTCAGGTATCTTTTGCCTTGACGAAAAGGACAGTCACCATCTTGGCCAACAAGCCAGGCAGTGAAGCAAAGTCATCCATAGCTAAAAGCATGAGCTTCTCCTGGAGCTACAGCTCTGCAGCTGGGAGCTGCAATAATTCATATCCTCTGTGGACTGGCACAGAGGGGAACTTGGAACAGATGCCTGCCAGTGGTTTGAAGAACATCCCTCAGTCTCAGCATTGACTCTGCTCCCTCAGTTCCCTCATCCTATTGTTGAAATATTATTTACATCATAAATAGAGGAGCTGAGGTAATAGATGGGGACTTTTATTAAAAGGATGAACTCAGAAATGTTTCGACTATCGTCCTTCATACTTTTTGGGGACCTCATTTTGTGTCTTCATCACTCATTTGCAGGCTGAGAGTTCTCTGAGCAGCAAATTAACTTGTAACTTACAAGAAAATTTCCTTTTTCAGCTTTCTTTTATGCATTGATGTTACCAAACAGGGAAGCAATGGAGTCAATTCAAAAAAGGCTAGTAACAATCAAGGTAAAATAGAGGTGTGGTTTGGGCAGATGCCTCATTCATGCTGGTGTTAATCAAATTCCAGTTCACCCTATCTCCAAACGCACATAGGAGAAGCGCTCAGTTCGGTTTCCTTGTGCAGAATTAGGGGCAGTTATTTCAGCAGACACTGTTATATGGACCCAGTAGTGACTGGGAACCTTTGTTTCTCCAGGAAGGTCTGGCTGATCTTGTGTTTAGCCCAAATTTTGTAAAACACTGAAGTTCTTCAGCATTAAGAACTTAAAGGGACACTTGGACTTTTAAAATCCCATTTTATTCCAGCTGTGTTTGTAGGTATCATCTGCAGTTGCCTTAGCTGATGCACACTGAGCTAAAACCATTGTTTCCCCTTTTTGGCTTATTTACATGTAACAGCATTCTGCTTATACGCAGTGTCACTGCTTTTCCCCTAGTTGTGTCTTGATCATATGACTGCTTAATTAAGCATGTGCTTAATTTTGTATAACTTACTTATTCAGGAAAGTTTCTCACTTGATTAAAATTAAGCATATGAATGTTGCATATCTGGGGTTCTAATTAGTTTTCGTGGCTGCTTGGGTTTTTTTATAAACCATGAAGGGAGCGAATGAAGACAAAGGAAAACTATACCTGTAAGGGTAGTTTCGGGCTTAGCAATGGCATCTGACATGGTTTTTACTTCACTGAGAATAAAAAAATCAAGTCAACGCTTCCTTTTAAACTGCTTAAGGATTTAAAAGCTTCAGGGCAGAACAAGGTAACTGCTTCAGGCTTTGCTTTAAGGATTTAAAGCCCAATTCAAATCCTATTGAAGTCAATGGAAATCGTTTAACAGATTTCACTGGGCTTTGGATTGGGCCCTCATAGCAAACGAGAGCCTTAACTGCGTTAAGGAGTTAATGTCCCTAAAGCTGTTCCAGAATTGAAGTGGTTTAAGATCTTATGGTGTGTTTTCAGGTATTGTGGTGTAATTCAGAGGAGCTAAACTCTTGCATTAAACGTGCTGTTCCGTACGGGTAGCCCTTGCAGTAGCAAAGCCTATAGGACATCTGTCAGGGCAGCTCTATCTCATTCATTTTTCTAGAATGAGGTCTGTGTGCAGCAAAGCTTCTCCCACGAGTGTCTAAGCCCCCGATGAGCTGCATTGCTCGCAGTTGGGCAGCTGGGACAGAGCAACATACGGGGCACGATTTTAAGATAGTTTCACGGCCTCTGCTTGGGCAGGTAGTGTGGAAGGATGTGTTGATGTCTGTGTGGCTGCGTGAAGATACATACACACAGAGGCTGTGGGGGAAAAAGCGTCAAGAGCCATATTCATAAAAGTCTGTCCAGTTTACTGGCCACCTTCACCGGCTGTGACGAACAGCTTCTCCTTTGGGGAGAGAGGGGCTGAGGCTTTACGGACTGGACACTGTCACTGTTTTCTGCTATTGTGACCTTTCCCTCCTGCCACCCTCAGGTCTGAACCCCAGGTTTTGGCAGCAGGTCCTCGGTGGGGAGGCTGACGCTCCCTTTCCTTTGGTACGGACCAGTGCAGGCAAATTTCATCTCGCTGACTCGGCCATCCCACCGCTGAAATTTTACCATATTCTTCTTATTATTTAGCCTGATATCCTTGAAGTCTGCCTCTAGTCACAAATTTAAAGACGTTTTGTGTTCTCAGTGACCGGCACAGAATATAAAAGGACCCTTTTACAGCCTTTGATTACATGCTATTTCTCCCTGCCTGGGTAATTGTTGAGGAGTGAGTCAGAAAGATGTTCTGATTAATTAGATATGGTATTTTAGGATGCTTCAGCTTGGTAAAGTATGGACTAGAATCCAGATTTCCCACTTATCTGCCTTAAATACTCTGACCCTATCCTGAACTTCACACTTGCTGTATGAGTGTTTGTTTATGCTGGAATTTGCTACAGGAGGCCTTATTAGCTGCTGGTCAAGATTTTCTTTTTAAATGGATCGTTAACTTGTTACATACTCAAGGAGAGTGTTGATGCATCTTTGTGTAGGAATCCTTTCCCCCCATTCCTGCACCCACCCTGTGTGCCCATAATGTGAACCTGCTTAGATACCTTATAGATTTCCTTCCATTCAGGAGAAAATAATAATAATTTAAAAAAAAGCAGAGGAAAAAACCAGGGAAGTAGCAGCAGTGGAAGTGGAAACACATTCTTTAATCATGGTAATGGAGCAGATGCTTGAATAGCAACAGCAGCAGGTCCAGTAAGTGCTGCATCTTCTTCTTTCATACCCCTCTAACCAGAGCTGCTAGCAACATGCCATCTTTCCTTCTCAGCATTTTGCTTCCAGTAGCATCTGCTGTGCCTCTTTCTCCTACATGCTGCAACATATGTAGCTGCATCACGAGAAGCAGCCAAGTCATACACTAAGGTAATTTCTATTAATGATTTGTACTTGCTTAGTGGATAAAATCCCTATCTGTAGGCCTGATTCATCACAGCTGCTCTGTGCTACTAGCGTGCACAGAGGAAGCGCTACGAGAACAGACGGATGATTACTGGACAGCCCAGGACTGACAGCAGAGCAGGAGTGCTTGGATTAAGGGAAATAACTTCAGTGAGGGTAACAAGAAGATCATGAGTTTACATTTCTTGTAAGAGATGGTGGCTGCTGGATTTCCACCTGAAATTCTTCCCTGTTGTTGCTGGCTTTGTTGGCAGAATCAATTATCAGAAATTTCCAATACAATTTCCAGAAGCGCATGTTCGCATACTTTAGATTAGAAAAAAGAAAAGGGTGGGAAGGGAGAAACACACATCCGTGGGGGTATATGCAAACTAAACTGAATCTCAGAGCTGTACTTTTGCATCCATCACAACTTTGCCTCTAGAGTAACCCAAACGTTGGCTGTGGTGGAGCCTACGTTCTGTCACCTCTTTAGTCCATTTTAGTCTGAAGGCTGAAACCTCAGCGCTTGCTCCTGTGCTCCTAGAAACACGGGTGTTTTTACCCAACTGCAGTTTGAAGGATGACAAATGTGGAAACGAAACACAGGTGCAGCACTCAGCACCTCCTGAGAGCCCTGTGTTGGTGTCCCTTGGTTTCAGGGGCAGTTGGAGGCTCATGGGGAGCTTGCAGGATCAGGCCCACCAAGAATACAGTGTTTGAGCTAATATGCAAATTCTAGGTAGTGCAAACACCAACACAGTCAATTACACACAGCAAAAACATACACAACAGCCAGGAAGCCATATGATAGATATCATGTTGTGACTATGTTGTGGGACTTTCATCTTTATTGGCAAACATTTCAGGCAGCAGTTCAGATTTACATAGAATCACATATGTGCTTAAGAAAGCATTTTATCTCCCCCTTCCTTTACTGAGCTGCAGTTACTAATACCCTGCTACCAGTAAGTAATTAAGATATTTCAGTGCTCTTCAGATAATCACTCAAAATGTCAGTATCTTTTCCAAATCCCATCTAAATTTCTTGAAGTTGTAAAACTGGGATGGAAATTTTAGGCAAAGTGGCAACTCTGCTTCTTTCTAAGCTGAACCTGTCTTTTTTTTTTTTTTTCTTTGGTGTTTTGTTGTTCTTGGTTCTTGCAAGAGCCCAAAGGAAAATGTGCAAAAAGAAAGCTTATTGTATTGAGAGAAGTGATCCAGAAACAACATTTTTATTTGTAAAGGTATTTAAAGCAATAGACTTATTGTCAGTATGTTGTATTAGAAAGAATTCTGGTTTGATTTTTGTCATGTAACAGGTTTTTAACTTGGATCATATTTCTCCAGCCTTTTTTAATTCCTTACTAATAATTCCTTAAAAAATTACTTCTGTGAGCTTCCACAGAACTCTCCTGAATCGGGATTTTTCAAAGGGACCAGGGGGAGTTTGGTGGTTATTGAAAATCAGGCCCTGAATGATAGTCCTAAACACAATGAGTATTACAGAGCCTAGTAATAATTTAAATTCACTAGCAAATAGAGCAGTATGCTTTAAAATATTGCTTGTATTCTCTATTCATTATCCAGCATAAATTCCTAGTATCAGTTGATTTTTCATTTTTTCCTCCATGGTTCAGTTCGGTCTTTTTAAACGGAAACATTTGTGAACACTCATTAAGATGCTCAACACCTAATGAACTTGGGGAAGGCCAGCGATCCCACTGTTGTACAGAGGTTTTATCAGAAAAGTTTCCCCAAATACCACATATATCACTTAGAAAATTTCCATAAGATTCTTTCCAAATGAACAGTATTTAAGTATTTTTACAAAGAGCAATCAAAGCATGTAGCACTTGAATTTATGTTACATTAAAGCTCCCTGATTGTGCAATAATAAAAGATGAATGTGGATTTATATTGTATGCAAATTGATTAATCTTTTCATAACATTGCTCAATAAAAAACACAGGGTAGAATCACAGCGGTTATCTACTAGAACTGAAAGGCAAACAACAGAAGAGTTTATACAACATCCATGTGCAAGCATAATGTATACAGCAATTTTTCATCTCAATTTTAATATAAAATATGTGCAGTATCTGTAGTAGTCACAAAAAATACTCAAGAATGGCAGTTGCAAGGCACGGGTTAGGCCTGTCACTGCAGTACTTCTGAAGGATGTACTCTGAGATGCCTTTTTGCAGAGCCTTCGCAGTAGCAGCTGTTGGGGAATGCGGAAGTGTCAGCTTCTGTTTCGTGATGGTATGTCTTGGAGGATGATGAGACCATTCCTAGTGTGACATTTGGGGCAAATACGTAAGACATCTTGTCCTAAAGGTTCAAGAGAATATGATCTCTACCTTTGCAACATCTGTAATCGTGGCGAAAACACGTTGCGAATAAAGAAGACAGCCTGGTGGAAATGTAAGCCTCTTAGGCACAGAAAGAGTTATCGTGCCAAAATGTGCATATTTTAATAGCAAGGATCATTAACAGCAAATGTTCTTAGCAAAATGGTTTGTTGCAAATAGAGGGCGCTGGGGCTCCTCAGGTGTCCTCAAATGTGAATTAGATTGTGTTTGCAAACTTTTTTTCTGGTTCATTGTACTGATCAGAGAGCGGTGGATCTGGAGAGGAAGGTAGCATTTCTGTGTATGATTAAGATGTAGCAGCTGGGAGAGTTAGACTAGGATTAAAACAGAGGTATTCACATTTACTCAAGTAATTTTGGTCAGCCATTTCTCAATTCAGTAAGTGACTTAACAGTGTGTTTGAATGTTTGTCCGAATAGGATGCAAGTGTTTACACCCATCAGCCATTGTCTGAATTCAGCCTATGTCTCTCAGACCCAATTTCAGATATATTATGAATTCCTCCAACAGGAGCTATCATTTTCTAATGTGTTCCCACCTTGCACAGAGGTGGCATGTTCTGTGTCCGGGCCTCCTGGGTGCTGCTGTAATACAAAGCTGTATAATAATCCTCTAGCGATAACTGCCTCCGGTCATGCAAAATACGCAGGGTTAAATATAGCAAAAGCAACTGTATGAGATGAGTTTATGAGACTGTCTGAAGAAGGCATCCTGGTGTTTTCCTCCCACCCCTCTTTTTCAAGACCTTTCTTTCAAAGGTCTTCCTGCCGTCCTCTTCTGCACTGTTAAAAAAGTGTGCGCAGGTGCAGTTAATTGGCTAAAAGGTAAAGTGCGACCAGCCCTGGTGCTCATTTGAGTCTCAGAAACATCCCCTCCTCCTCTATTTCTTCATTTTGAAAAAAGAAATATTGGCGTTCAGACATCTCTAAAGCCTTAGAGATTCTTCATTCTTAACCTCACATTTCCTATGTGGAAATTGCAATCCATGTCTATTTACGAGAATTTTTGGAGCTGATGACTCTGTGCTTTAAACCCTTGGGCATGTCTGTCCTTCAGCACTGGGCTGGCTGGACCCCACTTGCCTCCTAACAGCAGTGTGTGTAAGAGTGGTTGGGTGTTTTTATACTGGAGCTGGCTCGTGTCTGACTAGCTCAAAATGTGAATAGCGTGTATGGGATTGTCTGCGCTTAGCCAAGTGAACAGCTGACCATGGAGTTAAGGTGATACCCTAACAGGCCAGGGAAAATAATAGAATAAGCCTGATTTTCCCCAGTTAATTGCTAATTGTGGTCATTTATGCCAAGTATTATGGGAAGTTTTTTACAGTGATCTACTTCTGTTTTCTTATTTGCTTATTTTAAAGTAGTAAATTTATATTCGTTCACATAGCACAATGTTTTTTTTGTCATAAAATAAATAACTCAGCAAAATATCAGCATTACAAAGTG
Organism: Fregata magnificens; assembly: GCA_013389945.1. Taxonomy (NCBI): domain Eukaryota; kingdom Metazoa; phylum Chordata; class Aves; order Suliformes; family Fregatidae; genus Fregata; species Fregata magnificens. The sequence goes on from WAAD01031013.1 coordinate 195,104, forward strand.
ATATTATTCTTCCTTTGAAGCTTCACTTTACACAGCATGTCATACTAGAGACAGTGCTGCTTTCAGACGATATAATATTTTTTTTCTTTCTCCCACACTTTTAATTCCACTTTGTCTAAAGTTAATGGAACTGCATGTTAATATCTCTATTACTGGTCTTTTTGTATTTCATCTGCCAATCTGTTTACTCCTCCAGTGAGTGACAACAGAGGACGTGAGAGAGGTATTTACAGTAATGAATGGTGTAGAGGAGGCTACCTGCACACTGCCTTTCACCCTTCACCAAAACACCAGATCAGAGACGTGCATGCATTACCTTGAGCCAGGATTAAATGTGCTGGTCCTTTGCACATCCCGTGGGCAGCGTTTGGCTGTTGGGTCTCGCTAGGAAAAGGCCCAACCTGGGCATCTGTCCTACCTATAAAACGGTGCAAAGTGGACCCCTCCGGGGCACGGCACCAGCAGCAAGATGCTGGCATGGTTTCCTGTGGTTTATTTTAGAGCCGAGGAGCATGGGAGCCCGCAGAATGTCAGGGCAGCTCCAATCCATTTAAATTAATCACTTCACAGGAAAATACAGCTTACTGCTACAAGACAAATTCACTTGCTGCAAACCCTTCATGTTTGACAGGAAAAGTGCGCTTCTCTTTAGGACTCTAAACAATGAGTTGAGAAGCCTTTATAATTAACACTTTATTAAAAGATTCTAGATAAGGAGGAAAGCCATTGTCAAAGCGCGTGCCGCATCCTCAGTAGGCGCCCAGCTACGTGTACATCATTTCCTCATACAAATCCTAAAGCTGAAAAAAGATCTATTTAACCCATCATTTCCCTGTATGACGTCCTATGTGCTTTAGTACACCTGTATTGCTTTAATAGCATTACAAGCAGACCTTTTGTAGTTTCAGTCCTAATTCTACAAATGATTCACCTGTCGGAGAAGTGGGAGCCTGGGTTGTGTCCCGAGTGGAAAGTGATACTAGGGATGTTTGGGTAGTATTGATTTTTAGTAACAGCAGTCAATTTAAAATAATCTTGGTCTCATGAATGACCTCTAAAGCACTATTTATAGGAAATGTTTTTAAAATGAAGTGTTTTTTATTTTTCACATGATTTAAAAAACTTATTCCAGGTCAGTTTGGCAGAGAACTAAATAGACGGAGCTTATCCAAGTTTCTGAACTTGTGAAAACTATGTATGTAAGGAAGGAGATAGAAAACAACACTGACATGTGAAGCTCAGTAGTGTTTTGGACAGTGTCCGCCATCTAAGATGCACAAAATACAAGTGGTCACAGAGGGTTCTGCTTCTGGAAGGTCCCCCCATGCTCTCGTATCCCTGTGTGAGAACAATCATAGTTAGTCATCTTAAAGAACTGTCTTCTGTAGCAAATAAACATATTTACATACTGAGAGCTGAAGCCACCACATCAAAGACCCAGCTGAGGTCAGGTGCGTGTTCATTTCAGAAAGGTATACTGGATGCTGTCACTGAGGCTGTGAACACTTTACATCTATAAAACATCAGTTATAAAAGCAGAGAGTATAAAGCTTTCAGTTTAAAGGCTAGTAGCAAATTCCTCACTTTCTGATCACCTCCCTCCCCCACAGACATGCTCACACTCATCCTTCTGCAAGTCAATCAACACTTAGCCAAACAAGCAGGGCTTCTGCTCTCATCTCCAGCTTGGTAGACCAAAGCCCTCAGCTGACCAAAGCTGGGTACCTTAGGGTCAAGACTGTAGAGTTTCTCCTCACCAAAAAAATTAACCAAGCCACCCTCCTCCCCTTCAAAGCCCCACCCAGCACGAATACAGTAACCACCTGAAATGGTGCCGAGTCAATAATACTGATATGTTGTGAATTTCAGAGAGATCACAAAGAAGCAAATTCGGTGGTTGATTGCTCTAAAGTAAGATTAAATCTAGAAATATCAAAAGGCTGATGACCTCACAGGGATGGGGTAATGCCTAAAAGGTATGACATTCCTATGCATTCATAGAATCATAGAATCATAAAGGTTGGAAAAGACCTCTAAGATCATCAAGTCCAACCATCAACTAACACCACCATGACTCCTAAACTAGGCCCTGGAGTGCCACGTCTACACCTTTTTTGAACGCCTCCAGGGTTGACGACTCCACCACCTCTCTGGGCAGCCTGTTCCAATGCCTAACCACTCTTTCAGTAAAGAAATTCTTCCTAATGTCCAATCTAAACCTCCCCTGATGCAACTTGAAGCCATTTCCTCTCGTCCTATCACTAGTTTCTTGGGAGAAGAGTCCAGCACCCGCTTCCCTACAACCTCCCTTCAGGTAGTTGTAGAGAGCGAGAAGGTCTCCCCTCAGCCTCCTCTTCTCCAGACTAAACAGCCCCAGTTCTCTCAGCCGCTCCTCATAAGACTTGTTTTCTAGACCCTTCACCAGCCTCGTTGCCCTTCTCTGGACACGCTCCAGCACCTCAGTGTCCTTCTTGTACTGAGGGGCCCAAAACTGAACACAGTACTCGAGGTGCGGCCTCACCAGTGCCGAGTACAGGGGCACGATCACTTCCTTACTCCTGCTGGTCACACTATTCCTGATACAACCCAGGATGCTGTTGGCCTTCTTGGCCACCTGGGCACACTGCCGGCTCATGTTCAGCCGGCTGTCGACCAGCACCCCCAGGTCCTTTTCTGCCGGGCAGCTCTCCAGCCACTCTTCCCCAAGCCTGTAGCGTTGCATGGGGTTGTTGTGACCAAAGTGCAGGACCCGGCACTTGGCCTTGTTGAACCTCATACAGTTGGCCTCGGCCCATTGATCCAGCCTGTCCAGATCCCTCTGCAGGGCCTTCCTTCCCTCGAGCAGATCGACACTCCCACCCAGCTTGGTGTCATCTGCAAACTTGCTGAGGGTGCACTCAATCCCCTCATCCAGATCATTGATGAAAACATTGAACAAAACCCGCCCCAGAACCGAGCCCTGGGGAACATCGCTCGTGACCGGATTATTGAATGCTATGCGTGTTTGCTCATCCCTTTAAAAGAGTAAGAGCCATGCCACACAGAATATCTGCCACTAGTTGTAAAATTCCTGGAAATGCAAAGAAAAAAAGAGAAAAAGTTTCTCTCTAAATGAAACAAAACATAGGAAGTTGCTGCTTTTCGCTAAGTCACTGCTTTCTGTGGCTTTTTGATCCATTTCTGAAAGGACTGGCAGTTCAGTTGATAATTAAACAGCCTCTGAAATAACACAGGTCTTTTGGAGTGTTTCGAACAGTGTCTCCGTTTTCACCTCTTCTCAGGATTTCTTTGAAGAACCAAAGTCAAAGATATATTTTCAAAACACGTCTCAACTTTGTGAGTTGCAGACAGAAAGATCTAGATAACTTCTGTTGCACACTGGGTACTTCATGCTACATAGTGCTCAGACATGTACAAATGTTACTGTTGACTCCATTCAGGAGTTCAAGACAACATCTTGAATACTACTTAGACAACACTTTCTAGGTCAGTGGGTTTTTTTAATCCTTAATGAAAAAGAGAGAGGAAAAAACATACTGCGTTTTAGCTATTAGTATGTATGAGCAAGTGAAATGTGAACTATAATTTCAGGACATTGAATTGTTAATTGCAATATATTTCAGAAAAGAAACATAGAGTTTGCAAATTTTTAGTTTAACAGGAACAACATATAACCTTGTCTACTTGAAATTAATTTGGGATTTTTTGCTTGGAGACACTGTAGTCATTTAGGATTGAATTCTCAAAAGGTCCAGGCATTGGTCTGTTTCTGCTCCCTGTGAGCTCTGGGATGAACTCATTGACTTCAGTGGTGGCAGAGTTGCAGTGTTGCAGCTCTTCAGCATCTTTCTGTCATTCATGTGCTCTTAGATTTGGAATAGGAGTGGAGTGGTAGGTGTCCAGGGCCCATGGAAAGTAATTCCTTGACCAGATCAGAAATCCCTGCGGGTAGTGCCCAGACACAGTGAAATTCCCTTTTGCTCATTCTGCTCTGCCAGGCCGCACAAAGGTTCCACAAAGTCCCCATGAGCTCTTTAGGGAAGACCCATGGGGAAGCAAAAGTGGGAAGATCTTGTGCTGGCCCTTAGCATAAGGGGAATTTCATCGGTAGCTAACTGAAAGTTGTTCCCAGGTTTTTTGAATGTAGCCACAGCTGCGTACAGTCATCTATTCAGCAAGTGGATATAAATGACCAGGAAGCATATCCATATTTTGCAAAGAATTTTGAGTGTTCTGAAAAAACTCATTAGGAACATTCCCATTTATAAACCCCCATCTACTGCACTACGATTTAATTGTACTTGCAGATTTAATTGTACTTGCAAATAATTAAACAAATCCACAAAATGTTTGCATTACATTAATTTACTTCACTTGGCCCTGTAATACTAGAACCATAATTACTTACATATTTCCCTTTACTATTTTCTAACCCCTCTTTGTAAATTGTCAATAAGCATTCTGGAGACAGTTGGATTAAAAAAAAATACTGAGCATGTGTCTGATTAATATTTTAAGACCATGAGGATCAAATCTAAAAATGTGGGTGTTTTTTTTCCAGCAAGTTCAAATTAACTGATAAAGCTATACAATGTGTATTCAGAAGCCCTTTTTAAGCATTGGCTGATATGAGGTTTTATACTTCAAAATGCAACCACCTATACAGTAACTACAAAAGGAGAAAGCGTGGTGGGGTGGCCATGGAGCAAGTGGAAGGTGCGCTCAACACCTTGGCTGTACAATGAGTGGTCACCTCAGCCAGATGTCCTTCACATGCTGTCATGGGCACTGACATGGGGGCAAGCGGCAGCCCCAGCACTAACCTCTCCCCAGCCTGGCTGGCAGTGATGCTGGGGCTGTCAGTGCAGCTTGTCCAACCTCCACTGTCAATAGGCGTGGGGTGGTGTCAAGCTTGCCCCCTCCTTCCACTGCAAATGCCAAAACAGGCTCTTATTTCTCATTTACATAATTTCCTGAGTTATTAGGAGTGAAGGAAAAAAATAACGTAATGTGCTGCTTCTGCACTCTCGGGTTTATGGCTGGTCCACCATGGTGCCGGGTGCCATGGGGCACGGAGGCTTTGCTCGCTCACAGTAGGCACCAACCCTTCTCCAGCTCCATGTGCAGGTGCTCCCATGCAGGGGTGCAGTGTCCCTCCTCTCCTTCAACAGGCGTAAACACCTCCGTGTTAGTTACAGTGCAATTCCCCATGGGAAGAGACCCCTTTCCTCTGAAGGGCTATATGAAAACTCCTTAAATCTTCCCTTGAGATTTTTGGTCAGGGTTCATAACAACATAGGTTGTGCTCCAACCCTCTGCACAGGGACAAGGTGAATTAAATGTTTGAAGGTGTCATGCTTTTTCACTTTCTGATTCTAAAAAGAGATCTAAGTCCCACTTTTCAGAGAAATGCCTACCCCCATGCCTCTGCTGATGGTAATTTGTGGTACTATAGTCTCTTACTGAAGGAGTATCAGCAAAACTTCCTCCACTTTCCTCCATTAGAGTTGTGCAATGTCTTCCTGCAGCCATAGGATCCCATAGGAGGCTTGAGAAGAACACACCCATTCAGTGATCAAGTCTTGAGAAGAACAGCTTCATTGCTGTAGGACCAATATTTCACTTGAAGTAACTGGTGGGTTCTTGATTCCCCAAGGCCCTATTCCTCCATGTTATACACTGCTAAGTAGCTGTCATGTTCCACCCCAGAAGAGAGTGCATTTCAATGATGGGTGAACTAATTCTTATTCTTTCTGCTTCATTGATATAATGGGGTGTCATTAATCTTTGTAAAGTCTTTGGAGGTTGTCATATGGGAGATGGTGTCCAAGTGACAAATATTAAATTAATTAGGACTAGTAGCATTCTGGTTTTTGGGGGGAAAAAAAAAAACCCCACCAACCAAACCTGAATTGCTTCTGTAGTGGCTATTTATTGGTTTTGTGAGTGGCACTGAAGGATCTGTACAGAGTAGGATCATGTCAGAGAACACCATCATGATCTGAAAGGTAAAACTATCCTTTGCTGATAAACTTTTACTGCCACCAGTTGAGGAACAGTTGATTCTCTGCACTAAATTCAAAACCATAATCCCTCAGGGAAGAGGCTAGTGCATTAAGGACAGTGCATCCATCAAATGTACCACCCAGTCCCCTCAAGCTTTTTCTTTTTGGAATGGCAAGATTTATGGGATTTCTGCCACTTAGTACCTTACAAGAAAAAAAACTGTTAAAAAAAAAATACACAAAGCTGCCAAGTTTGGCATAAGCCCTACCAGCTCTCTTGGCTTTCAACACAATCATGAACCAAAGCATCCAGAAAGAGAACTCCTAACCTTCTCATGGTTAGGCAAATCCTGAAGTCCTTCCCCTGGCAAAATCAACATTGGAGATCAGAGAGGATTTACATGGGTAAAGACGTCAACATTAGCTCAGGGATTTGAAGGAGCATTTGGGAGTATCCTGTTAACATTGCTAATGGAGGGACAGCTAGCAAGGGCAATGGTACTAGTAAATCTCTGCTTGTCATTTGGCCAGTTAGGCTGCTGCAACTCTCTTAAGACCTGGAGGGCTCATGGGCAATGTTAGCCCCAGAGACCTAAGGAGCCTTCAGAACAGATTTAGATGCCACCCACAGCAACCTTTCTCATTGCAACGTTATAGGACTTAAGGGAAAGCTACCATTATTGAAAGTATAGAGCTGGATTTTTTCACAAAAATATCTTTGGATGTTTCTCTTGACATTTTTTTGTGCGTCTCTGAAATTTCTTTTCACATATCTTAAGGGAAATATTTGATTGTCCAATCAGAATAGAAAAATAAAAGCATGCCTTGCATTTAACTTTATTAGCCAGCATAGTATCAGGCAGTAACGCCTTCATTATAGCAATCTGAGTACTTTCTGAATAATTCAGAAGTGCCAAACAGAAGACTTGTTGCTTGGATGTGCTAATGAAAATATCAAGGGAATTAATTAACAGTCAATTATATCAATTTTAGATTTGGACATTGATTATGACGCTAAAAGCAAAATCTACGTTCTTTACTATACATAATTCCTTACTTCTGAGTGCTATAACTAAGCTTAATAATTCCAGTCAAAATTGTAAGGGAAATACAAATTCAGATTATTTTTTCAATCTTTTGCCTCCTTTTCAAGATAAGATAAATAAGATAAATGGTGTGGTAGAAAAATATATGTCCTTTTTCTTATAACTGACACAGATTTTGCTAGTTTGTGCTTTGTAGCAATATGTTTTGGGAAAAAGAACTTGAATTCAGGAGATAACAAAAATAAACATACAATATGGACATGTGTATTTCCATATTTTCAAGTTTATTTCAAAACTGGAAAAATAATTATTTGTTATTATTTGGTTTTTTAACATACCAGTTTTTCAAAAAGGGAAGGTTTGATTTTTTTAAACACTCCACAAAGAGCAAAGTTTATCTAGAAGTGTTTTGTTAAACTCCACATGTGCTTTAAAAACAGAGAACATTTTCTGATCTTTGGTGTTAGAGGAAAGCATTTCATTGAGATCAGTTTTTGCATGATTTGGCACGAGTTGTCTAGACTGGTTTATGAAAAATGACAGCTAGTAGGAAAGTAATTAAAAATGTATTTTGCTGAAAGCAAAAGTATTTTTGGAATCTATAACAACCATCTTTAATTTCCCAACCATTTCCACAATTATTTTATATTAACTGGAGGATTTTGTATTCTAGAAAATATGTATATTGATAGCTGAGCATTGATAGCTCTCTGGTTTGGTCTTACAAACTCTGCTCTTGTAACAAAATGGCAAGAGCTGAAAAAGTGATCAAATAGTACATTCAAATCTCCATGGCATCCTTTATGAATTATTACAATTGACAGTAGATGGTGATAGGACTCTCTTCCATGGATGAAACCTTCCAGCATTTTGGCTGGAGCTGAAGGAAGCATTGCTTTACTTGGAGCTAATATACTTTTTCAGGTTTGAATGTAGTAAAACAGTGTCCCCAGCTGGGGGCGGGGGGGGGAACAAAACAAAACAAAACAAAAAAAACCAAACCAACAATGCAAAAGTCTGATAAATGGAAAAGTCATAATCTGGAATCAAAGCCATGTGTTACGATATAGGTTCTCCTCTAATAATGAAGGAGCTGAACTCTTATTGCCAGTGCTGGAGAGCCCTTGGTATTACTCAGGAAATTATTGCCCATATCAGAATAATTAGGTACCCCTCTGCACTTCATTCAATCACTGTCTTTGTGCAACCTAGATCAGCCAAAATCTTGCTGTAAGTTTTTTTTCAGATAATTTTGAGGTATGAGCAAGTCCAGGGTGTGCCCCTGCATTGGGAAGTCAACGAGTTAGAAACCAGTACGGAAATGTCTGAGCATCACCTAAAACCGGGCCTGCTCCTTAGTGTTGTTTTCAGATAAATGTTCACTAATTACATAGTAAGCTTTAGTCTTAAGAGGCCACTATTTACTTTTGCAGGTGCCGGTGGGGGAGCGTGGGGCCTCAGGGCAGGCAGGAAGGCGAGGGTTTCCACACGTTCAACCAAATGCCGTCCCTTACCGAGAATGGCATAAGTAATTCATTTCAATGAGTTTATTACGTCGGTGTAAATTTATCATTCTCGGGTTACATTTCTGATTCAATGCTTTGGAGACGAGAAATCAAATCTGAAAAACAGCAATGAATATGTTATCATTTATTTTAAAGCTGGAGATTAAGTTAAAGTATTAATAACAATAAACTGATGGCTGAAAACATACTTGATAGTCCATCGATCTGTACCTGTCATTCATTGCTCCCTGGTATTCTTGGTGAGTGCTTTATTTATCACACTGTCATTCTCCTATCAAATATCCATTCCATACTGGATCTGTGGTTAGAAGTCCAGAACCAGCTCTCTTATGAAGAAATTCAAGTATCATTTCACCATGATGGGTACCCCTAAAAGCTACAGAATAAGTAACTCTGTACACTGTGTTTTCTAAGCTGTGTTCATTTTGAACGATACTGAAAACTCCCTAAATTTCTATGTTTAGATATAGGGAATTATAGTGAGGGTACAGCCCTAGGTGAAGCAGGTGCATTGAAGGTTCTCTCCTTCAGGCATATGAAATCCTGGTTAGGATACCTGCAACAAACTCCTACAAAGTGCTTTGAAATCCTCAGTGAAAAATGTCTCTCTGATGGATTGGCCAACTGCATGGTAGCTGCCCAGCTGTGCAAGAAAGGTTTTATCTATCAAACATTCAGCAGGGATATTGCTTCATACCACACCCCTCATGCATGGGACTATAGTGAGCTGTCTTTCGATTTATGTCAATAAGGTAAGTTGTTGTGCAAAGTTAATTTAAAAAAAAAAAACTTTAAAAGTTTTAAATGGTATGTTTACCTCTGACATTTCGTACTGAAAATTAGAGCTGTTTCTTTTCTTACCTGTCCTCGGTTAACTAGCCACCTCTTCCCTGTCTTGTTGTGTCCCACCGTGTGCAAGTGTCACAGACCTTCAGCCTCCTCTCCTCTGTGATTCTGCCTGTCCTGCCTCGTGGGTTTTCACTGCTGCCTTATCTCAGAGCAAAATTTTCTCTTCAATCGATATGCATAGTCAGACATAGTTAGTCTATGCTTATCTTATCCATATGTCTAAGCATCCCAGAGTTTTAAGGAACACCAATAACCAGTTTTATAAGGGACAGCAGACAACTCCCAAACTTTTTGCAAGGGTTTGGGGCTCACATAAACTAGTAAATGCAGCTCACAATTTATTCTCATGATGGGACCCCAAACTCTGATGTCAGTGGCCTCGTGTCTGCACAGACTTGGAGAGAAAGTCCTGAAATCAGTGAAATGATTGCAGGTTTGCACATGTATAACTGACAGACTGTGTCCTCAATACTCACGATCTTTCCTGTGGCACTAACCAAATGTGTATAATAATTTATGTTGTCATTTAAATTTAAAAGAGGCTTTCTGGGCAGCAGTATTTTGCCTGTTAAATCTTGCGAAGCACACCTTGAACTGCATTTTAATATGAATAGGTAACTAATGCAGATCACAGAAAAACAGACAGTGTATAATGTGAGAAGAACCAACCAAAAAAAGTCCTGGGTTTTACACGAGCTGAAGTTTGTGAATGATTTTCCAGTGCAAAGCATATTGTATTAATCCAGTTTTGTGTGAAATGTTCTTAGGATAAGCTCCTATCAACTGACCCACCAGTTGTGTATGATATATACAGAGAGGATATTAGTTATGGATTACAGACATCTTTCTACAAAGCATTTTGTTAAGTCCTGCCAATTGCAAGACAATGGCTATTGTTGTATATTGCCCTCCTTGACTAAGCCTGTCTCTGGATTAGTAAATGCCTCTCTTGGAGTTCCAGTTGTACGGTCTATTGCTGAAACGCAGATTACTGGGCAGATGTCCTCAGCCGTGGTGGGACAGCAACTCTCACCAAGGGTGGCAGAAATCAGCCCTGTGCACCTATACCTCTTAGTGTATGGACTAAAGGCATTTGTCACAGCTGGGATTTCTAGCTAATGCTGGAGGCAGTTGAAGTGCAGTTGCTCAGAAGCGGTTGGGTTGGTGTTAACTCTCCCAGTGGGGGTGAAACCAGAGGGTACTGACCTACTACAGGTCCGGCTAGAGAGCCACCCTGCCTTTCACCCCCACCGCAGGGGAGTGCAGTTTGAAAACCCAGCCATCGCGTGGGAGAAGAGGCATGGGAGAGTGCCACCTTCACCTCTACCTCCAGTAATGGCCAGGGGATGGGCACAGAAAGGCAGTGTGCCAGCAGCAGCGGGGCTTCTCCTGGGGCTGCAGGGGCTCCCGGTCACTGTGGAGCCACGGGCAAGAAGCAGATGTTGGCAACTGGAGCTCCTCCACCATCCCCAACCTTTGCATTTCTTATTTCCCTATTCCAGCCCCTCCCACCTCCCTCTCTGGCCTTATTGGAGTCATTAATGAGGGTGTAAGCCGTCCCCTTACTAGACAGGCGTACATTTTGGGCTTGATGACCCTGATCCTCCTCATGCTCAGCCTATCTCCTTTCAATTGTTTCATCAGCTGCGTGACTGCTGGCTCACACCTGACAAGTGACAAGTCTCAGGCTCCTGCTGACTAGATAATCAAAGTCTTGTCAGAGCTGTCAATACCCTGCAGATAGGAGAGGACAAAGACAGGAAAGGTTTCTACAGAAACCACTGCCTTCAAAAAATACTGCCAATTCTTCTTACAGAAATCACCTGTTTGTTTCAAAACATTATTTATTACTGGAAATACGGTCTCTGCAGAACAAGCATGTAAGCAGAATAATGACAGCAGCTTTTAATGACATAGCCCTCCAAATCTGCCGGCCCCAACATTTTGTTGGGAATTGTTTTGAATCCCTAACTAAAGGGAAAATATTAATATTCAGCAGTCATTTAACCTTCCTGAAGAATTTAAGGGGGATCATTTCAAGCACAACCATAATTATCGTTTGATAAAAAACACATTTTTTTTTTAAAGCAAAGAAGGCACAAGTATGTTCTAGTCTAATATTGCAGACCGAGGTTATTTATGATCTATTCCAATTTTGGAAGATTTTCAAATGCAGATTTGATTTAAAATGTTAATTAAAGCACAGGGCCAATTTTTTCCCATATTTACAGAACTCTAAATCTGCAATCTACTGAAGTTGATGAATTTCATCTGGGTTTCACTAGCACAAGAAAGTGTCATATCTGACACACAGTTATTTGGATATTCTAACATATTTACAGTCAAAGTATGTGTTAATGTTTTGAGATTTTGGGACTGACAGATGTTCTGAATGTGATAGATTCAAGAGAATTTTTTAATACTTTGTGTATTAAAATAAATTACCTTTGATTTGAAAGATAGCTATGTCTGGAGAATAAAACTACATTGCTTTTCACAGCTGAAAGTCCTTTAAAATAATATTGGAGGTGAAGTTTCTGAAGACCTAGTAACTATTTAATGTATACCATTTACTGTAGCACCAGAAATAAAGTAGTGGGTCTGGCCTGCTGCTGAGAGAAAGACATATGGCATTTCTTGCCTCAGAAAAAGAAGTCTTTAAGCAGAGTTTTCATCAGCACTTTTCATGTGCTTGCCTTCAGTGCCACTTCCAGCTAACTCATGGTTTGAAAGAAGCGCCACTGTTCAGTCACTCCCCAAGCCCTGCGTGCAGCGCAATCCTTTTCTCTGCTTTTATGCCTATTTCTTTTTATTAGGAATGGCTTTGTTAGACATAAGCCGTTATCTGTCTGAGCTGTGTTCAGCTGTCAAGCGCTAGCTGCCTTTCGCTGCTTGTCTCAGCAGTCAGCATTAGACAGCAGAAGGTGGCAGGAAGACCTGGAAGTTAAAGCTTGTTAGATCCCCGGTGTGTTGCTACTGGCGCCCGTGGGTTTGCTGGAGAGGCTGGGTGCGTGACACACAGCCTGAGGTAGGCAGGCAGCCAGAGACACCTCACCAGCAGCTCCCTGGCGGGCTCCTGTGTCACCACCCCTGACTTGCTGCACTGGGGAATGAGGAAGGCGGGTGCAATGCTGATACCCTGGGAACACCCACCCTCAGGGGATTGCCAGCCTGCTGATGGTCCAGACGGGGGGGTTTTTTAGGAGATGGCTGCTGAGGGACCCTGCAGATATTGTAGTGTTTGCTCCTGCTCTACTTGGTGTGGAGCCAGTGGTTTTGTCTGAACGCAAGTGCTGGAGGTAGGCGAGCACTGGGGACGGTTGTCTTGCGGCCAGCTCCCACCGCTTGGCACAGTGCAGCGGAGGAGAGCAGCAGGATCCGTCCTGAAACCTGAGCTGTGGTGGGCACCTCCGGTGTGACGGAGGAGTAGGAGCTGAGAGGCCCTGGGACGCCGTCCCAAGCACTGCCCAGCCTTGCCGCGCAGCTGTTGACTCCTCTCCGCAGCGGCAGCTGCCGGCAGAGCTCAGAGGAAGTTTTCAGAGAGAAAGTTTTTTTCCATCAGAAAATGCCGATTCGTCAAAAGCAAAACATTTCACAAAAACATCTGGCTTTCAATGAATCTTCCCAGAGAACCTAGCCTGCTAAGCAGATTTTCATTGTAAATCTGTCTGGTTTCCTGCCAGGTCACCTGCGTGGCTCCATGGCTGCCTGCCAGCACTTGCGGCTCAAAGGTAGCCACACCAGAAACCTGCCCCGCATCACAGATCCTCGGCTTTCTGGATTTACATCTGTGTAGGAAGACCCTGTCCCTGAACACAAGGAGACTTCCTAGGCAGACCCCCAGGCTTCCAGCAGGCATGGCTGTGGGCAGCCCTGATGGATTTCCATTCTGTGAAAAGTTTAGGGAAAAGAGAAGAGGGGGTGGGGGGAAGTTGTTCTGAATCTGGATGGAAACTGATTTCAAAATGCTGACATTTCCCGCAGACCATAAATTCTGAATTTGGGCAGTTCCCAAATGCCAATAGATAGAAACAAGCTAGTGAGGCTCAGAAGTAAGACGTGGGATACGGGAAACCAGGTTGATGCTTCCAGGTTAAATGCATTTAGGCATATCATATGGAAACAATCCTACTTGTGTGACGTGTATTTATCCACAATGCAAGTATAAGTGATATCACTGGACTTAAGCATTTATTTCATTAATGTTATTTAAAGTAAATAAAAGTTATCATATGTGCTGGCTTGCAGCAAATACTTCTTTTCTATATAATTCTTAAACCTCAATAAATACCTTTTAAGTAGTCTAATTTTTGTGTTTAGTTAGCATACAATGCATGTCCTGTAAAATCCTGATTAAATACATAATTAGGTGTATTTAAAGTACTTAATTTAAAGTATTAGTGCTTATTTAGACAATAGTTTTCTTATTAAGGGTTAGTTTATTTGTTAATCAAATGTCACTTAAAATGTAGAGTGGGTGGAAAAGAGTAATTGTACGATTTACTTGAAAGAAAGCTGTAGACAAAGTAGGTGGCAGAGAGTAAACAAGAAGCTGTTTGAATGAAGATCACTATTATGTGCATGTTTCTAATTTTATCCATCTGCCTCAAGCAAAGAAATTGAAGAGAAGGGAGAGGACCGAAGGCTGGAGCCTGAGCTGGGTTGGGCAGCTCAGCAGTGCTCGGCCTTGTTGCAGGAATTTTTAACTCCCTTATTTTTCTGAAACAAAATTTTCACCATGAAGCTGGTGAAAATGTTTTGTTAAAGCTGTTGCATCTAGAGATAAGGCGTCTCTCTTGGTGAGACACGGCCACTTCCACCGTGTTTGTCACTGTACCCTCCCCAAAGCTAGCTGGAGGGAACATGGTCAAGAGAGCTGGCTTTTAACGCCACTCAAGTTTGGGCTCCGTGACTCTGTGACAGTTTAGTCACACTGCCTGCTCTTGGACAGGCACTACTAGGAACGCTTACTATGTAGAAAGGTTTAAAAAGGTCTTTTCCAGAACGTTTGAGATTTTGAAGCTGCTGTTTGTTTCAGGTTTTGCAAATACTCTCATTTGTGTTCTGCTGATTGTTTTCAGTTTTGATCATAATGCAAAAACCAGCTACATTAAAAATCTTGTCAGAATTGTTACTGAAATTTTGGATTAAATTGTCCGCAACTTTCCTCAATAAAGGAAAACTCTTGTTTAACATGGCCTGTCTTTGATGCCTTTGTTTACGGTAGCTTGACGAGCAGCCCTTGCCTTTCCCTGGCATCTCTGCTTTTCCTTTCCTTTCTGCATTTCAGATGGTGCAAAAAGCCTCAGAGCTGATTCTGGAAGAAGTAAATGCTGATGAAGTCCTAGCTCCTCTGAAAGGTGGGAGCTGTGCAGCAGCAAATGGAGCTGCAGTCGCATTCCCCAGCCCCACGGGCTGCCTCTGCGCTCCGGGGGATGCTCAGCATTCCTCTTGCTTCCCAGTGGGATGGTGAAGTGAAGAGATGGGTAGGTCTCATGTCACTTGTTAATTAATTGATTCTCTGCACCATGCGAGAGCTAAACAGCCCCATTTCCAAATCCAGAATTTTCAAATTGCGTTTGCAACCTGCTGAGACATCTCTCTGGCAGCACAAAAGGTCCTGACTTCCAGGGTTTTGCAGGACTTCTGAAGCTTCCCCTATCATTAATTTGTCCTGCATGCAAAAGGCATGGGGTAATGACAGGCGTGAGGATGATACGGCACCGAAGCAGAGAATTATTCTGCGGTAAAGTAATTTATTTTTTCTTTAGGAATTCTCTTTGTGGACTGCTCTCTGATTGTGGAGCTCACATAAAATCAGAAATATTTGGCTAAATTTTTGTTTCCTTTTCTGAGAAGGGTATAAAATTATTGGAATTTGATCTACAGCATGGACACTTCCTGCTTGTAAATCTGGTAGTTAGCATGTCAAAAACCCTTTTATCCGTTGTTTCAAGGTTATACTCAGAATTGAGTGGGTCTCCAATAATGTTCTGGGGAAATTTGTGTTGAAATCTCTTTCCAAGGAGTATTTGGGCTATCTGTGGGTTGTGCGAAGAATGCCAGGCATTGCACAGTGCCAAAACATGATAATGGACACACTCCCAAGGAGGCTGCTATGGCAAAGGCTTACTGTTTCTTCCTTTGAGGAAAGATGAACAAACTTAAATCTCTGTGTTTTGACATGCAGAAGATACGTATTTTTGTGGAAACGTTGTGACAGTTATATACAAAATGTTAATGGCCTATTAAGGCAGACATGGTAACCGTGAGGTTCTGCTGCATGTGATGTGTCTTGTGTTGAGTAGGTTTTTGCTTCCTCTGAGTTGATAAAAATCTGTGTCATCTAAATGATACTGCTTATGTTGTCTTCAGTGACTCCTTTAGTTCACCTGTGGTGGTACAGCCCCTAAATTAGTAATTCACAATGAACCATGTGTCCAGTTGATTTAGACTCTTTTTCTGTTAAGTGTGTTCAAAGCTGCCTTTATTGAAGAGGTAAACAATTATTTAATAAGTATTTCTTTCCCCTTCTCATGCTAAGAATCCTGCCCCACTGCAGAATCACTGTTAATGGTACAGCGCATTCTGGATTGT
Organism: Fregata magnificens; assembly: GCA_013389945.1. Lineage (NCBI taxonomy): Eukaryota > Metazoa > Chordata > Aves > Suliformes > Fregatidae > Fregata > Fregata magnificens. The sequence continues at coordinate 211,127 of WAAD01031013.1, forward strand.
TACTGCTTTTTCTGGATTCCTCGTGGTCTCTAACCCCCTCTTCCATGCCTTGGGATATTCTAGCTCCCCTCGTCTGTTCCCCTCCCGTTGCAGAATTTCCTCCTGCTGCTTTGAAGTGATTGCCATGTACTGTACAGAGATGAAAATTGGGGCAATACTCAGAAAGCTTTTGGTGTTGATTGTCTGGTTGACATTCATACTGGCAGGTATTTTACTGAAGCTACTCAAAAGTTCCTTAATTGTATAAACCTCATGCCCCTCTGGGACTGCTTGACCTAATACTCTCTAGCAGAGACCCGGTTTCTTTTACTGTGTCTCTTTTGGCTGTTTTCATAGGTTAGTGGGACTAACTTATCCACGAAAAATGAGGAAGACTGAGAAATACTATGGCTCCCAGGTCTTGCCAAGGTTTTTCTAATATTCAATAATAAAAGCTTGTTATTGTTGTTGTTATTATTATTATTTTAAAAGCATGAATGGAGAGAGGAAATGCCAAAACAAAGCTGTCTGGCATGTGGGAGAACCAGCTTCACGTTCTCATCCTGCTGGATTTAGGACCTCCTATTTCATTCACTTCTTGGTACCACTGGGCTGTAGCCCTCCCTTCTCCATCCCATCTCTGAGACACTGTCCCTAAGGACACTGACAAGTTTGCATGAAACATTTACGTTGTATTACATTGCATTTTGCAATGGAAAAATTTCACTGAAGAGTTCTCACAAGCAGCTTTTGATTAACACTTGTTTTCTATCATTCCTTTCCCTATCCCAAAATATTATTTAGACAGGAGTTTGGGTCATGACTCCTTCCAGAATTCATATTTAATGTTTCCTTAATATAGAATCTAAATTATTTTTTGTAATCTACGTAAAGATTATATATAATACAATTAATTGATATAAGTGGTTTCAATTCTCCTTAATATGACAAATCTCTAGTGTGAAATATTCTTAGTTAATGATCAACATAAAATAGATAGAGTTCATTTTTAATGCAAGTACAAGATTTGAATTAATTTGTAGTTAGAGCAGAGTTATTAAACTGTATAATATATATATACACACATACATTCCCTTCTTTTGTTTTTAAAGCTTTTCACATTTAGCAGATATGATGATAAGGTTGGGATCTTTCTATCTAAATTCTTTTTCTTTTCCATACTGACCCACTAACAGACATTTATTTGGGATTCCTCCACAATGCACCGATACTCCTCCGGGCTAATATTCTCATAACCGACTTGCACTTTGGTTTACAGTGACTCGTGTTTCCAGTTGATACGAATTGTTAGGTGTGTAGGTATGAACTGTTGGCCCATTTCCACCTGCCATAGAAGTACCTTCTGTCTCTGAGACTCAAACCTGCTCACTGCAGCACGGTGTGGCTGAAGACTGTGCTGGTCCACATGCAGAGGTAAAACCTCTAGCAGAGTGCAGCAGGCATGGTAGGTTTGCACAGACTAATCTACCTTGAACAGAGTACTAATGCAAGCAAAAGAGAGCACACGAGTACTGGTAAGGGATTAGCATAAAACTATGTACATTGTCGTGGTCTCACTTTTTTAGATTTAATGTGAGTGATGTTCTTTAATATTACTATTCGATTTATAGCAGTGAGATAAGCATCAAATTTTCCTACAATTGCATTAAAGATGGGGGAAAAATATCAGGAGAAGTGCCAAATGGAATTTGAATGTTGCTTAAAAGACGCGTGGGATGGAAGAAGCAACTTGCAGGGAACATCTGTTTCTGCTGGACCTTGTCACTTTTCTGTCAGTTGTAACACTGAGTTAATCAGATTCCTTTAACTTTAAAAACTGTTGTGTTTAAAATGCAGCAGAGATCAAAAATAACTACCCAGTGTGCTGGAGTCTGTGGTTTATAAATGAGGACAGAGCTTGGTGTAAATGTATCCACTTGTATTTTCTCCCAGTACGGTGTATGAGTGAGAGCTGGAGGGATTTAAAGTGGTTTAATCCTCACTGTTCTTCATATTCCCACTGTTTCACAGGTCAGTGAGCTGCAACATTTGTGTTGTGTTTAAAAGTACATATTTTAATGTATTGGCTAGATAGCAAAATTTGTCCAAAGAATACAATTGAAAGGCTTTCGTTGTAACTGCCTTGTTTGGTTTATACAGCTCAAAAAGTATACCAAAATAAGAGTGTAATGTCAGTCTGTGCTACTGCAGGAGCTCTTTGTGTTGGATGAACCATGCCAGCCCAGGAGGCACACCAGCCTGAGGGGCTGGGCCAGCATTTCCTACCCTGGGTGTATCCTCTGGTTGCTTTCTGATGGGACAAGTTACTCTAGGATATACTGGGGGAGGAAGGAGAGCCTCTGTTGTCTCTTGAGAGGACCAACGCATATGCTCTACTATGTGTTTCCCAAAGCTTTTCCGAGAAAAGTATTTTCTTCTGTCATGGTATATTTTGATTCTTTAATTTCCCAACTTTTTCTTTTTTCAAGGAAAGCAAAAACTTCCTTGAAACATTTTCAACAGAACAGATGTGAATTTTTCTGAAAACCTTTTGATGGAAAATGTTTGACCTGTGCTACCATAAAATCCATTTTAGTATGAAGGGAATCATGGAAGTAAATTAAGATTTTTTTTTTATTTTTTTTTTAGGGCACAAATTTAATTGTAGATGTAATAAGGAATTAAATAGTACCCTGCATCACTCTTCATATTCACTCTACAAATTATTATCTGTGTTTATTATTGTCATCTTCAAAAGAACAATAAAAATATATGGCATTGTTGATTAAAAGCTTTAGTTAAAATAATCACAGTCTCTTAAAAGAACATTTTAGAAGGTACAGAGTCTTCATGCTGTAGTTACAGTTATGCCAATTAATGCTGTGATGTTGTTAAATCTCACAAGCTGTGAGGCATCATTACTTGAGTAAGGGACCTCTAAAGAGATCCATTGCACTTCATGTAGTGGTGCTGGTAAATCAGTGGGCGATATTCTCTGCTTTGAGTCAACATGGAACAAATGTCCCAGTATGGTGCTGGGAGAAGACAGTTTTGCTGGAAACACCATGCTAAGATGCCTGTAAATCATAAATTTGAGGTCATGATTATTTGCGGTTCATACACCTCATTGCATTATTTTTGCAAGACAGGGGTGTGAATCCTGGTGTGCTGGCTAAACTCCAGTTTGAGCAATTACATTTTATGCCTGAAATTGCCCTGTAGTTTCAGCTCGATATGCTTCACATCTTGGTTTATACTGTTGCTGCGTTGTGTTAAGCAGCTAACACGTTTTACTCTATGAATTGCTGCATTTTAGATGCGAGTCTTGTATGTGATCATAGGCTGGTACTTTTGAAAAGACTCAGAATGAAGCCTGTTGTGCAAGAAAAAGTTGCTACAGAAGTTATGGGAGCAAATGCTGGAGGCTGCTCTCTGCAGCCTCCAGAAGTTTTGTATAAGTGTGCGATACATAAGTTGCATAGCTCTTTGTCATTGCACTCCTCCATGCTGTCCCAGTTGGATCCGTAACACTTATGGGGTATGCCCAGCCATCCAGGAGACATGGACGTGGTAGAGAGGAAAGCACGGGCCATGGGAAACTTAGTGGCAGCTCTTAAGAGGCCCCTTTGGGAAACTCCAGTAGCACAGGAGTGAGCTGGCAGTGACGAGTACTGCTGAGGTAGCTTGCCGTCGTGCTTGGCCATTTCCCCCATTGCTGTGTTTTGCACAGGATCCTGCATTTCTTCCCAGGAGCCTGCGCGGTGCCGAGCCCCAGGCCCTGGGTCAGGTGTTGAATCCTCAGGAGTGACCCTGGTGCTAAGCTCCACACAGCAGTGGCAGTGCAAGCCTGTGCCCTTCCCACCAGCTGCAGGGAAATCACTGATGCCCAGCCACCATGGCCCGGCCGCTGCATCTGCATCGTGACATGCAAAACCCATCTGCCCAGAGCTGCTCGGCGAGGTGGAGACCTCTCATTGTGGATAAGTTCATCACTCTCGTGGAGCAGCAACAGTGGCGTACATGGTGCTGTAAGCGTAATTGTCTAGGACTGATCTCTGTTTTCGTTCTTTTTCTTTCAAAAGAAGAGGCCAAGATCAAAAGCCTTAGCCTAATCAGTCAGGCTTTAATCAAATGAAGCACTTGAGCACATGCCTTACGTTAAGCACATAAGCATTATTGCTGATTTCAAGGAGATAACCACATGCTAAAACAGGGACTCGTATCTGGTTCATGGCAACCTTGTATCCCCATGTCTGTCTGTAACACACACTGCTTCACCCTTTCATTTGCTCTAAAGTGAGGTGAATGTGCTGTCTAATCAAAAATAAGCAGATGAAGGTACTAAAACATGAAAGACTTGTGGCTTTGAGATCGGTTTTAAGCAAAAGAACAGGTAGCATTTAAGCCAACAGAAAGGCTCTGTGTGACTTCAGTGGGCTTTGCAATAGGCATCGTATCATGGTGTCTAAATAGACCCTTGCCTTCTCAGAACTTCTGTGATGAGTCAGAGGAATTTGGTTTTCCACTCCTTCCATTTCAAACTGGGAGGCACATGCAAGGACCATATGCATAAAGGCCCACAAAGGGCTGACACTGCACATACAAAGAGTGTACCTACATCCACAGCAATGATTAGTTTACAAATTAAATGTTTTTGAGATCTTCCACTTAGTGGCAGGTTAGCATATATCAGAGTATACAGCGTTCACAAAATATTTATATAGTATTCTATGATCAAAGATTATTGCTACATGCGAGACAGCTTCAGCAAACTATTTTCTGGTGAAGCCTTGTTTCCACTTCTAAGTTTATGCATTATCTTCATGGTTGTTTCTCTGTTAATGGCACAACCAGACACTGAATCCCAGTTCCTAAAAGCAGAAATAGCGGCTCTGGGAGAAGTCACAGGGTTAACATCCTAACTTAGAGGTTTGGTCTACCTTTAATTGAAGTGGGTGTCCTCAGCAAGTGGCTTCTCCCATTAGAAATGATTTTCTGCCAGAAATCTATATTCTGTCATACCCAATTATGCACCCTACTAATCAACAGAGAACTTGGTAGCACCCCGACATGGAGAAGTCTGCATCTGTTCTAAATCCTGCCCTTCTAAGCAGGATTATTGCCAAGCACTGTGAAGATTGCTTAGCTGGGTACAAAAGATGCTGTACCCAAGCCAAAACAGGGAAGTAATTCTGATTTTATTTGAATGAGCTTATTTGATTGGATAGAAGGAAGTAATTGAATTACGTACAATAAAATAAGGTTCTCCGTTTTTAAGAAAAACATCAGCAAATGCTATCTTGTAAAATCTCTTGAAACAACAGAAGAATGCAAGGGTCCTCAGCAGCTCAAATATCTTGGATGCTTTCCTGCTCCTCTGAAAGTAAGTACTACTAGGTGTGTTTTAGATGACAGTAGCAGTCTTTTATCAGCTCATTTATCACATCTGTCAGGCCTTAAAATGCTTAAGCATATGCTTAAGCACATGAGCATTATAACCGATCTCAATGAGACTACTTAAAGTGTTTTGGGGAACATTTCTTGCTGTTGTCTGCTCCCCATGCCAGTAGCACAGCCACGTACATTGTGATTGCTTTTTGTTTTCTGATGACGTGCTCAATATTTCCATGTTTATAGGCCACCAGAGTCCCTCGGAGGGACTAGCTCTATCGTTGAACTAGAGAAGGTGCTGAGGAAGTCCACAAGACACTGAATAGCTTCCTGAGTGATGACAGATTAAATAGATCAGCATTTTTTGGCTCAGAAAAGAGATGGCTATGGGAGGATGTGCCAGAGGAGGTGTGCCAAACAGAGGAGAGGTGGGAACGGTTGTTCAAGAGCTAGGAGGTATTGCATGAAACTATCAGGCAGCAGGTTTAAAATTTAACTTCCTTGTAGAAAAAAACTCCCTTGTTTTTTTTCTACACATTACAGTACATAGAACATTGTGGGGGCCAGAAGTGTAAGTAATTTGAACAGGAATTCAATAATTTCAAGTAAGAATAGTCCACTGAGTATGACCAGGTATGCAACTGCAGATATGACCGCCACAACATCGCAGCTTGTGGCAAGCACAAGGACCCCGCTGGTCTGCAGGTATTCCTCACGTGTGTTGTATTCTGTAGCCATGCCCTGCTGCTGCTTTGCAAATTATATCCTGCCATTTTGGAATAACTGCATTGTAGTTTGTTGGGGGGGTTGTTGGTTTTTTGTTGTTTATTTTTTTATTTCAAGATGTTTATTATTCCAAATTGTAGGATTTTTTTTTTTCCATGGAAATGGCAAAGTATAACTCGATCGTCCATTCTTCCTTTCCCACGTGGTCACAGGACAGTGTCTGAGAGGCTGTTACAAAACTGGGCTGGTATAAAAAACTTTTAGCAATTCAGGTGAGTTGTTACTGCGCCAGCCAGACTATGGCACTTTTGATGAAGGTGCCAAACATCTTTCCACTTTGCAGCAATGTTTACAGGGCTGCTTTGTTTACAGCAGGCTGGGAAGCTCCTGAGTATTTCTGAAAATAAGACGTGTGCTCCCAGACAGAGATTATATCAATGTTGCATCTGCCTAATATACTGTTCCTATCCGTGAAGATGTCACGTCAGTATTTTAGCACTCCCTCTGTTCACACGCATTGCGTGTGGAAGTTGAATAATGTGGCTCGTTATGGTGTTGGTTAAGTGCTGAGACTACTTATTGAGCTTATAACTCCATTGTGGTTTTACACGATTATTAACAAGTAAGTGGGTCTCTAGGCTGGCAGTACATCTGGGAAGGGCTTCTCAGGCACGGGAGGAGTTCAGCGGGATGTTGCTATGCGTGCAGATGGGCAGCAGGCTTTACCTGGGCTACAGCTATTCTAAGGCACCATGCTACTTTTCACTTTACCATCTTGAAAGGATTAAATCCAATGGAGAGATTTCACATCTCAGATGCACTTTCTTATTACTGGAATAATTTGCAAAAAACCTCATTCTTAAGAAAAAAGGAAATAAAGGATCCAAGTTAGAAAAAGTACGCCTCTGCTTGCAACAAAGTCCTTTCAATCTGCATTTAAATAAAGGTATTGACTATGTAAAAAACAAGGCTGCCCACGGCAGAACATAAATAGTGTTTGCCAGGTATACTGTTTGATGTGGGCTTCCACGTTAGGTATTGAAGGCACACGTCTGTAAATCCTGAACCTGCCAACTCTTTCCTGTGCAGTGTCACTCCAGTCTAGTTAGAGTGTATTTAGAAAGTACCTAAACACACTTTTGTGGAAATCATTAAATAGCACAGCAATTCATACATTTGTAGCAGACAGCCTCTAATGCACGTTATTAACTGAAAATAAAATCTCAGCATTTATCTTATATGTTATTTTATCTTTAAAAAAATCAGATGCCCAGTATGACTGGGAATATAATACCTTAAAGTTTAAGACTGGTTTGTAAACACAGTCCCTAGTGTCTACTATTGATCTTTTGCTATTTTAATGCATTTTTACTGACCGACATGTCCTGTGGTAAAGAATATTGCCTAAATTAGTTATCTGATTGGTTCTTTTGATTAATGATGGGACTGTGCTTCATTACACATGACAACATGATCAGAATAATCACTGCAGCCATAGAAGCTGGGACTGGCATTTTTTATTCCTTCATTTTTAAAGTTCATTTATAAAATTATTTAATGTATACGTCCTAAGTTGTAATTTATTTACATGACACTTTTTTCGATGGGAACTGTTGTACTGTGTCACAAATGGCTAAGAAAACAAGGTAAACTAGATGTACAAATCAATGTCTTCTGGCTCAAGGGGAAAAAAACATAATCAAGATTCAAGAGCTGACCTTGTCCAAAGTCCAACTTGTCACACAACAAACAGTGAGGTGCCCAACAAATCACTGGGATCAGCAGGATGTATTCAAAGGAACGTTCAAATGATATTATTCCTCACTGAAGTTCTTACCAAAACTTCAAGAATCGCATGTGTTGGGGTGAAATCAGCCCAGGACCCATGGGCCGTTGGGTCCCTGGGGTCGAGCGCAGGGCACGCGCACTGGAGCGGGAGGAATGCCTCCCCAGAACACCCCTGCCAAGCCGCCGGTGGGGCTGTTTGCCTTGGGCAAGCAGTGTCTCCATCAGCTGCTTTGCAGCATTTCTGACGGGTCTTCTCAGATGGGGCCATGCCAGAGCAACTAACCTGCAAAGCCACAGGAGGCTGCGAACAGGTCCCCAGAGCGAAAAGGTGTCTTGATTAAGCTGCAGAGCCAATCTGAGCAAATACTAACAACTTGCAACCGAATACACTTAACTTCTGCAAAATTAAACCGCATTTGACTATCTCTGCATAGAGGACCAAGACCAGATGTGTTGCTTAGCGTCATCTTATCCCTGTGCTATCTGCCATAGTTTATAGCACCTTTACATGCTTTGAGGTTCTTGATTGTTTTTTAGTAGGTCATTCTGGGATTGATCTGTTTGAATTTATAAGGACATGCATGCCACCTTATGTCATGTTGATGAATGATTCAAAATTTTAAATGGCAATTCAACATTTAATGTTTTGAAAAATGTTTAAATGGTGTCATGCACAGAATAAATGGCAGCTTTCATTTTCTTTCTTCAAAATTCGCTGCCAGCCTGTTTACATGATGTTGACAGACATTTTAGCATTTGCCAGAGAAATAATGTGAAGGGTTGGATACTTGCCATAAAATGGTTTCCTCTCTATGGCAAATGTGGAAACAAATGTGTGCATGCACAGTACATACACACACATATATTTTAAACATATTTCCAAACAAAAAATTGTTTGTTTGCTGTTCCAACTACAGAAATGTATCTCCAAGCAGGACTAATTCCAAAACGGGTAGAAGTTCAGAGCTCCAAGGAGTTGGAGTCTGACTGACTCCTGACCGAGTCCAGCTGATGGTGTACAATGTGGTACATTCATTGCAAAGCTCAGGAACGGTCTTGTTGGTCAGCAGCTAAACAGCCTTAATTTCACTCCCAAATTATATTACATTTTGATGCGACAACTAAAGAGTGCATTTGCAAATGGAATACTTCATGTGCCAATATAATTCTCTTCTTATTGTACTATTTTTATTATGCTCTCTCTCACTTTAAGACTTCATTGTACTGGCTCCATATAACACTTTATCTGCATATAAAAGTAAATGTCTATACAGATTTAGGGCCCAATCCTTTACATACATATGCACTTTAAATGGACCTCGGCACTGGTGCAATAGATTTTCCTCCTGGGATTGGAAGAGGAAGGCTGATATTTGTTGTGTGTAGTAAATGTGAAAGTTTGCCAATAATTCCATTTCCATGGAATAACTATGGATTTAGGATGTTGCGCCATGTTAATTTTAGCTTGTGTTTAGACATTCATTTTGTGACTAACAACATTCGTGTAATTATGGTGGCACACCAAGCTTTTGTTTCCTGGAAAGAGATTGCTATTGTATGAAATATGTTTAATCATGGTTAAACACCCTTTGACTTCTCATGCTGGTTCTAGCTATATAAAAGGCTGTTTGGTGTTACCTTTGCGTGTAGGTGACTGAAACATTAATAATTCTTTTATGAAAGCAATTCTGAATGATGGATTGATACATTGAGTTTATGATTCTTATATTCCAGGATTGTTTTGTTACTAGCACATTAGAAATTGTGACTAGTCAATGAAATGTCAGCACTTCAGGGCTTTCCGAATCAAGACCTATCTTAAAAGCAGTTGTAAACTACTGTATGGGTCACTGAGTTTTACTGTTAGATGTATATGAAATATTTAAGGACATTGAAGGTTTCATGCTGTACTTAAAAAGTAAATTTTTAATTAGCAGATGTGTGAATAGAAGAGAAAATCGATTGGTTTTTTCTGGAATTGATGAATATGTTATATGTAGAGCATGCATCTTTACTTCCAAATGAGGAATTGATGCATTTTTCTATTCAAAAGTTGTGTTCTATCAATACAAGCAGATAATTGGTTATGCTAGTTGAACCTCTGTGTGCATATGTATGTGTTACTTGAAAGCCTACCAATACATACTGTAGTTTTTGGAGCTTGTTGTATTGTACAGCAACCTTTTATACATTATAGGACTAGAGAATGTAAAACTGATGTTGAATATGCAAGTTATACGTTAATCTGATTAAATGAATGGAGAACTGCCCAATGCAATCAATTGAAATTTTCAACAACTTTGTGTTGAACTTGAAGGAAATTATCACCTTGAGGCTGCCAAACCCATGATACAACTTTGCATTTGCAATAATATTTGTCTATTTAGCATTCAACAACATATATGTATAGTGGTTTTGTAATGAAGTAAGGTTAGTCCATCAAGGAGAGGCTTGTTAGAACTAGAAATGCAACAGTCTCTGCTATATAGGAATGTTAAATGTTCGATGAAGGGTTTTAGAGTGATTTTACTCATAATGCACATTTTTTTAAAAAAAGAAATGCAAAGGCATCTATATTATTTTATCATTTTATTATTTGTTTATTTTCCCTAAAAATAAAATGACTTGATTTAAGTGCATGATGCTATTTAGTTGTATTTTAAAGCCTCGCATAATATTATACAGTAGATTGAAATGCATACTTATGTCTTTTTCTTTCATTGGACAGCTATGCTAAAGCAAATAAAATCAAACGCATACATTCCTTTTCAGTGGCTTACAAACTGTAAGTGATGGGAGGAAAAAGCTGCAGCCATTCCACTGAATTCTATTATTGACAACAGCAGAAGTAAAAAAATTAGAAAACAAATCCCTTTTTAAATAAAATGAAGTAAAAGACCTACATTGCTTGGAGGAAATGCTAATTGAAAATACCTTGCTAATGCTAGCTAGTCACAGGAAGGAAACATTAAGTTATTATTTTTAATAATGTTTACAAGTATATCCAGCCATTTCCAGCCAGTGAAAAATGTTAGCCTTGGTAAAATGTGGCAGTGCTACTTTTCACTGGTGATGCTGCTCATCTTCTCTCTGATAGCAATCATTAATTTTATTTTTTAACCCAGTCTTCAAATGAAGACAGATGAGCAGGAGAGTTTTAAATGCAAGCTGCTTATGTTCAGAAAAATGGCTGCTAGATTACAGATCACTGTGCCTGAGCTGAGTCCAGTGACTGTTTGGAAAGGGGGAGAAAAAAAACCAAACAAGCATTAGGTGAGCAGCATGCAGGCAGGCCTGCGAGGAGCCGCTGAAGGCAAAGCGTGTGTGTGTACAGGGGTGCGTGTCCCTGCGTGCGTTTCGGGATGCAGAGGGGAGGAAAAGGAGGGCGAGGGAAAGGAGTTCTGCACAATGGTACAACAATCTGATTCATTTCCTAATTGCTATGGAGACCCACAGATACTATTATTGTTAATTGCTCTTGATAATTTTAATGTTACGTTTTAACATTTATTTCTCATTAGCACTAAGAGGATTGTTAGAGACCAAAATGTGTAATATATCACATCACTGGTAACATCATCCTGCATCCTTTTATTTGTTCTTTTAATGTCATCAGAGTTGTCTTTTTAGTCAAGTGTCAACGAGCACAATGTAATTTCTACATCTTTTAAGCTGTGATTTTTAGTATCTGACAGCTTTACCTTGACTGTTTCTCACCACAGACACGCTGGATTTATCCTCACACTCCTAATGCTCACAAGGCTGAAGTTTTCAAACTTGGTCTTGCCCATAGTGAGCTCATGACTGATTATTCGGATACACCCTTTCCTGGGTACTCTTTCTGTATTACTTGAAAGGAAGAGGCGGGTTGGGTGGTGCGTTCATAACCACAAGAGGTAGTTAAAAGGCTCCTCTTTCAGTAGAGTAGAGGGTTGATCACTGGCTGACCTGTGGAGCCAGTCCCGCACCGCTGTTGCATTGCCTTGGACAGACCTCCCAAACATCCTCCTTTCTGCATCCCCACCGGTGACCAAACCCCACCAGGGAGGAGCTGGGGTGTCCCTGTGTGCCCCAGTGTTGCTCATGACAAAAGTTCTCTGTCCCGTTCAAGGGGGATTTTTAAAATAAAAGTCAAGAATGGATTAGATCGAGTCTGAACTTCACCGTGAAAGGATGGAAGGGCAGATCTTGGACCTTTAACTCCACTCAGATACAGAACTCTGGTGCCTGCAATCAGTGAGAGCAGTCCCTGCAGCTCCTCTAACGTGCAATTTTTGATTAGTTCTTGTAAGGAGCTTTGCTGGCTCAGAGTTTGAGTAAAGACAACATCGAACATGCCTCCTCTATACTTCAGGGTTTTCTGCCAGCCCAACTGCTCCTGGGGAGTGACCTTGTCTCTAGGAATTAGGCCTTTCGTTACAGTCCCTTGTAAGGAGTTGAGAGAGGATTAATTGGTTTGCTCACTGCAGTTTCTGGAAGTATCTCACATTTTTCAGTGGAAGATGACTCTGGAAGTACTTTCCTACGGTGAAACAAATCCCTGCCAAAATAAAATGATGAATCCTGAATATTACTGGCAGCATTTCATGCCAATTTTTGAACAGTTCGTTTCTATCTGCACCTCCGTTGCACACATTCAGTGAGTTTAATGCCCAGCTGTCAGTGTTTTCCTCCTTAGCTGACCATTGGTACGGGAAGCACAGGTGCAAGTGTCCTGAGCTCCCCCAGGTCTCACGTAGATGTGAACCGGGCACAGCAGAAACCCACTGCACCGTCAGGGCAGATGCACGTCTGGCGTTTGAAACCCTGAGACTGAGGATGGCTCCACTTAAAAAAATGCTTATAGGGAATGTACAGCAAAGGTGGAACGTTACTTCAGCTTTTTTTCCTCCACAATCACAGCACCTTTAACTGGGATATCACTAAAAAATTCATCGAGTGAAAAGGTTTTTTTAAGGTTCACTAGGACAGCCTCGTCCTTGTGACAGGATAATGTCCCCACCCACATCTGGCAGAGGCCGAGCAGACACCCAGCTGACTCAAGTGAGGTTTGGCTGTCCTGGTATCCGAGGTGGAAGATGCTATGCCCTTGGCAGCAAAGAGGGCAGGGCTCAGCTGGCTCAGTTGGCCCCTCCTAGGGCCAACAGCAGCCAGCGGAAATTTCTTTGCTGCCTGCCCTTGAAAGGCTGCAACACCCGAGAGATACCTGGCAGCTCTCAGCATCTTTGTGTGTTAGCTATAGGAGTGATTTAAATAACCCATGGATATTTAACTCCTGTTCTAACTCTGTTTCCATGTTTAGCTGAAAGGGGGTTGCTTAGTGCAAAACCAGCCCTTGCAAGCTGAAGCCATATTCCGGATGATGGTGGGTCCCGGGTGGCAGCAGCTCACTTGCATTTCTCAGAAGGTGAATGTAGGGAGAAAGTTGGAGAGTGGTGGGAGGGGTGCTGGGAGCTAACGAAGGCCTTCAAAGTAAGAGTGATGTTAGAGGGTGTTGGGAGGCAGAAGGTGCCAGCTGCCTGACAAAAGAAATATCATTACTCACTATTAAAGAACACTCCAGATGCTTGATATAGTCATGGGTGTTCTCCTGAAAATTTTTTTAGCAAAGCTCCTAGCCTGCCTACAGTGTAGTTTTCTGGAGTCAGGGCCAAAACCCGCGAGCTTTTGTTCAAGGAAATAGACCATGAATCTCATGAGTAAGAGCCAGTCTTACCAGCTAACGCTGCAGAGTGGTGGTTGCCTCTTCAAAATACAAGATCCTCTTCACATTGTCTTATTCCTCTGGGACATCATTGCTAACGGGGACAGATTGTGCAGATACTCTCTCAGCAGTCCAAGGTGGGATGAACATTTGCTCTAGGCACTCTCCAGTGTTTCTGCATCATAGATCTCTCTTCCACTCTCTTCCTTGCCTTGATAACGAGCTAATGGGTGACTGTTACTTATGCCTAGAGATGCATTTGTATCAAGAAAAATGGAAGCATGAAAAAATGAAAAAGTTCATCTGTTAACTTGCTTTGGCAGAAATGTTACAGTGAGTTGCACTCGGACTGTAGGACCCTCCCTAGATTCTACAAGTGCAGGGGTGATTGAAACAGAGTAGCGAAACGATGGTGTAAAAACAGGACTGCTGAAATTAAACAGGTTGAAAGTTGTCTGGCGGCTCCAAATACAGCAGAGAAGTATAGCCCTAGAGTGCAGCAAATTTAATCTTTGAACAGGTTTACTGTTTTATCAGGTTTTTGTTTAAGAAGGGTTTCATTATATATAACATTGAGATAAATTTTTACATAGCAGATTTATTCAACAGGTTTATTCTTTTAACAACCCTCATTGTATTTCAGCAGTTGGTGTGTGGGGTCTTATACATCAAGCAAGTTTATTACTGTATCAAGTATGAATTTTAAGAAGTTTTCCTAATAATAGAGGATATGTGGAGATTTATAGGCGGTACATTGTTCTAGTCGGTGTTTGAGCCATTTTACCTAATGTAAGCTACATCGTAACTACATGACAATGCTGCTAGAAATGGTGGTAATTGTGCTGTAACTCATACTATCTTCCCACCACTGTAATAGATCTCACTTTGCTGTCCCAGTGGTTTAAAAACCCTTAAAAGTCCAAGTACAACTACCCTGACTAAATTGTCTCTGTAAATTAGGAGAACAAAGTGAGGTAAAAAGCAGTATTGACATTAGTAAGTAAATGGACTGTGCTAAGTTGTTTTGATAAAAATTCAGTACTTCTGGACTAGAGGAATCACAAAATCTCCTAGATGGGATGGAGAACTCGCTTTGGCATCTGCAATAGGGACCTAACAGTGTTTGGTGTCATTGTAAATTTTTGATCCAAGAGTTTTCTTCCAAAAATATCCATTACTGATTATTCAGTCCAGAAATCAGTTTTGGAAGTTATATCTTCCAGAGGGAATGGCATGAAAATTCAGGCAGCTGTCCCTGATTTGTGGCTCTTGCTAAGGAAAGTAATTAAAGAATACTTGGGCTTTATGGCATTTTTAGGATTGTTTTAATCTTTCTGCTTCTGCCTGGAAGGAGAAAAGTAATATTAAAAACCTTTGAGATGTAAAGTCAGTTCCTATAAATGTTATTATTATTTGTACTTTTACAGCATGCATTTCAAATCAAGCTGAATCTCACTGATTTGTTCTAATGACAAAAGAAAGATCTATCACAAATTTCTTCGTGTTGTGAAGTAGCAGTTAATTTGTAGAGCTGGTTCAGTGTTTGCTGATGAAATGTTTTTTATCAGAAAATGCTGATTCATCAAAACTTGGCTGTTTATAGATAAACGTTAATTTAAATTTATTTGTCTCGGAAAGATTGGAGGAAACCTTCTGAAATTTGCTTGAATGGCAACCTGTGTGTCTGTAGTTTAGGTTAAAAGGACTTCCTTTAGAAACCTAAACTAATTAAAGCAGAATTTAAGTGCTCCAAAATGAATAGTTCATTTGTTTTGTACTGGATTATCCTCCCTTTTTTTCACACTTTGGTTCATGAAGACATTTGAGAGTTCAAGTTTCCATCATGGCTTAGGACAAGACATTTCCTGTATCTCAGATTTTTATGGATGAGAGGAGTTTTCCTTCTAGCACTACTAAGGCAAAAGTATAAAACCCAAGAGTATTCCACAGCAAAATACACAACAGCAGTTTTGTATTATGATATGTATAATCTGTAACTTTAACGTTTACCTATAATAGTTACTGTTTTCCTGACATCTTTACTGACATGAGTAGTCCTCACCCAAGGAATGGTAAAAGCCATTCATGGTTAAGGGATGCATGCAGTAAGAAGTGCAAAGTTGAAGCTCTATTGGCATGGTTACTGTAGTATATATTGTCTTGCTGCTCTCTCATATTAAAACTTTTCTGAGCAGAGGGATGCTGCCATCCTGAACGTGAAAATTACTGGATTTGTCTGTTTGGGAAGGGAACATTAGCCATGTCCTAGTGTACAGCTGATATTTAGACTTGTAAAACCATTATTGTGAACATGTGATTTAATAAAATGTGATATATATAATAAAATAGGTGTATTTCTATGCACTAATCATATAGCTCTTTTCAGTGGTTCTAGTATAGAAGCTCTTCCTTTTTAAAGACTAATTTGATTGACATCTACTTGATATTCTGTGATGACTTTGACATATAGCCTATCTGGCTGACAGGTGCGTTGGGTGTACTCTACAGATATAGATAGACTTAAAAAATATATTTTCTAAAGGTAATTGTACGGTTTCGATAAAATCTGCTGTTCTTTCCAACGTAACTGTTATATCTGGCAGCTCTCAACTGATGCAATATTCTAGCTTAAGACCACTTAAAAGAAAGAGGCTGACACTTTAGATGAAGCAGCGGGCCTGATAAATTCAGTGAGAGTTTTGTTGTTGCCTTTAGTGTGGCCAGGAGCTATGGCAGATCTCCCACTTTGAAGGGACTTGGGTAGACAGTGAATTGACACTTTACCTTGCTCCCGCTTCCTGAACGCAGCTGTGCCCTCCACTTTCCTCCTTCCCCTCCCGACTGGGCGCAGTTTTATACCAAATGCTTTTCATTTGATAGTTTAGGTCTCAGTGGGCCAAAACCACCTTTCATTTATGTTGACTTAATTCCATTAGCTTCAGTGAGGTTATTTCTGGCTCCAAACAGATGAGTTAGCACAATAATTAGGTCAAATTCCTGTAGCATTTTTAGTCTGGGGGTGGGAGGGAGATGTTAAGTATTTCTCCGTGCTTTTAATAGGTGAGGCTCTTGGAGCCGGCAGTTTGCTATTTGTTGTGAACATTTGTTCCACGCTTCAAGAAAGGCATCGGTAAGTTCATGCTAAATTGTGGGGTTTTTTTCCTGAATCTTATGCTTTTCATTTAACAGGCAGGTTTGAGAATGGCAAGCTCTGTCCTCCAGTTTATAAGACTACTAACAACCTAACACTGTTGAGTTCCAGTATGGCGTTGGTGGTGCCTTTCTGCTTGCATTGTTGTTTCTTACTAACGCTGTGTTGTCCCTCTTCCTGAATCATAATAACTATGCGTCTAACTTATGCGTGGATCTAGCACAGTGGCTGTGGTATGTAAGGTGTAGTGGTGGTAGCATGCAACGTTACAGCAGCACTGTCACCAGCCTGGTACTGTCTCTTCTCTGTTGCTGCATAACCTTCCTTCTCCCACACTTCTAAATTGCTCTATGGAGATGATCCATTAAGAATCACAATAAAGCTTGAATGTTTGAATAACCTTTGAAATTATTGACAAATCGGCCCCAATGGGCTGCCTAAGAGCCTAATGTAGAACAAGAGATCGATGGCAATGCTGCAGAGACAGGATCCAGACTGCAGAAGCAAGGGGATATGTCATATGATTTTTGCGTGCTGCCACTGGAGCACAAATATAGCAGCAATGATGCACTGTTTGAGTGGACCCTGCTTTCCTTCTCATGTTCTTTCGGCAGATTAACTTCACCTGGTGCCTTCTCACAGTGGGGCCTGGCCTCATCATGACGTTTGGAAGGAGTGACAAGCTGAAGCCACCACGGGTTGTAACTAACCCAGGGAGGACTTGCTTGAAATTTGTGTTGCATGAACCTCGAGACTCCAAGCGCACCTTGTCATCTCAGCAAATTTCACCCACCATGTAAGGAATTCACTCCAAGTCCTTGTGTGATCCCTGCTGCCATCACATAGGAGCATCTACAGTCTAAAACATCCTTTCAGCCACAAACTAGCCTCACATTATTTCCATTTCACAACTGGGGAAGAAACAGTTCGTTCAGAATCGCAAAAGAAACGTGTTTTAAAACCCAAGTCCCCAGTGTTTGAGTCAAGTTCATATGTTGTTTTTCTTCCTTTCATTGTTGTGAGAACCAAGGTCCTTTCCCTTGAGTTTAACCATTTCCATAGGAGCAGGAGCCCCTGGTCGTCTGCTGGGGTAGACACAAGGGCCACATTCCCTTTTTTTTACTGTCTCTGAGTTTCTGGGCCATCCAGGAGGTTTGAAGCCGATGTGCAAACAGTTAAAAGCTGGGTAACAAAGCTCATTTATTAATGGCTGTTACTCCCCATTCTCCAGGAAAAGGGCGATTTAGCAGAGTTTATTAATAAAGCTTAGAAGTTTGGTGGACTAATGCTCCTTCCCTTAAGCACCACTATTTTCTTTTACCAGATAAATGTATCCCACCCAGGTCTGTTTGGCACAACAGTGACCTCTAAAGGCTCGTTAGATTAATGGTATCTCCAGAGCCATAGCTGACTTTAATTCTTATTTAAAGGTAGATATGTGACTCCGTATCAGGTATTACCCCCTTCATGCTGAGCACATCCTTAGAAAGGTCAGCTCTTGGAAAGATCTGAAAGCCTGCTCCTTTTCCCTTGTGCTGTATAAAGGCACCTGACCTTTCAGTGATCCTAATTTCTCTTCCTTTCCTCCTCCCTCCCCCCTCCCCCCAGCCTATTATTTATGGAAGTTGAATGGACCTTTTTTTTTTTTTCCCCCCCAAAATAGCTTCCAAAATAATTGACCAAAGACGGCAATGACACAAGTTAAAATCCAGTTTACCTCAATATTTTACCAGGAACCTTCTCTTTTCAGTGCAATCCCGTTCTGTAAAATTTGGAGCTGCACGTATTGCCATGCTCTGGCTTGCACTGGGAGAAGTCAGCTAACTCAATTCACTGAGCTCGCTCCCCAGAGCCCATCAGCAGCGTACCAACAACCGCAGCTCATACCTACCACACTGCTGGGATCCAAGGAGGTCCATTAGCATATACAGAAACTGCTTTTCTGTAATAATTGAGATTCATGCGCAATCCTCATGTTTGTGAAATAAATCTCCTGGATGCCGGCCAGGATGCAGGCTGACTCTGGAGCCATCTGCAGCAGAGGCTTTGAACTCACCCTGCTGCCGTTGGGCTGCTGGGACGATAGTGAACCTGGGTTTTCCCCTGCTCAGCAGAGGGTGAGGGTATGGTGCTGGCTTCCCAAATCCCCGCAGGAGATGGGCAATGCCTCCATCACCATAAGCAGGGCGTTGTGGAGAGTTGCAGCCCGTGTCTGGTCCAGGAGACACAGGAAGGGGCAGAGGAGGTACGGATGGGCACAGAGAGAGTGGGTGTGAAACTGTGCTTGATCTCCTGGCTCTGCTCTCAGAACCGAGGAGTGGCTGGGCAGCAGTGCCTCGAGCGCTCCCGAAGACCCAGGAACCAGTGGGCCTGCGGACTTCAAACAGGTCAGTGTGCTGGCAGCATGTGGGAACCCGTGGTCGTTGGACAGAGATGGAGAGGGCATGCTCCCTACATTCTTTTTGGTAGATCAGCGCATTTAAATGTGAGACATGTATGTTTGTTTTTTTCACTTTAATTAAAACCTATTTTTCAGGTACTAATGCCAGGAAACGAGTTTGGTTGGGGATGATTAAAGACGGGAAGAAGAACAAAAAGGAATAAAGCCCAGAAGAAGAGATAAGGGAGGATAATGGGTTAGTAGGGGTTGAAATAAAGAGGAGGAAGTGGAGTGTAAATATGAGCAAAGGGGCAAAGTGAGAAAGGGGACAGTGAAGACCTGGAGGAAATAGGAAAGCCTCAAGTAATTGCAGGATTCTAAAGAGAGCTGCAACGGGCAGGAGGCAAAAGTTGAAGCAAAACCTGTGACCCTGCCTAGACACCTTAATTATCACTGCAGCTTTCCAGCCGTGGATTGTACATGTCTCCTGTTCAATTGACTTGCTGTCCCTTTCCCCAAACCACTTTACTTCTGTTTCTAAAGGGGAAGTTTTCTAGTTTATCAGTTGTATTTTTTTTAATTGAAAAGTGACATGGTTTTGGCAAACTCGTTTTCTGTCAGCGAGAAGCTGGTTAGCTCTTTGGTTGGTTCCACTTCCCTGGGAATTAGTGCTAATTGATTTTTTTGTTCAAATCACTGCACTCCAGGGACTTGTCTTTCTTGCTAAAACAAGACTAAACCCAACTGCAGTCAGAGGTGGTATCCCTGCCTGGGCTGTTCAATTCTTACGCTTTTATCCTGAACAACTTTGCCCTTTTTGTATGGTCCTGATGGCACTCTTTGCCTGACAGTTTTCTTCCCAAAGGGTCATTCTCTCCCATTCATCTTGGCGGGGGATTTGCTGCTTGCTTTTCTATGGAGCTGGGTTCAGCTGGGATTAATAAAAAGGTCTTTTATTCAGTTTGGCCAACTCAGCCATAGCAAGGTTGAGAGAAGCACATTATAGATAAAATTGTATTTCCAGAATCTTGTTTTGGACCTCACAAGAGCACCCTTTTGCCCAGGCTTGGGAGAAGGACTTGCCTCAGAACAATGAGATTCTGCTGGAGATTTATCATGTGCCTGGTGACAAGGAGCTGGAGAATTATCTAGTATTACTCAGAAAGAGCACACGATGCATGCAAAGCTGTTCAGAAACAATATTAGCCAGACTCATTATTAAAAACCTTCTAGAATTCAAAGTGTGACTGCAGACAAAAACCTAGCTTGAGAGGATGGGAAGGAAATGAAACACCCTTTGCTTTGAAGTACCCATACAAAAATGTTGTGAGAGAGAACTAGCTCCAGTTCACAGAAATAAAACCGATGGCTGAGAGATCTGAGGAAGAAGATGCTGTTCAAATTGCTTGGCAAAGCACTTCTGGGTCTGAGGAGCGGGTTCACCCGCCGGCCGTCCTGCCCAAAGAGAGCTGCAAGCCCCCCGAGCACGCCAAGGGTCCTCCGCTACGGTGGCAGCTGTGTGTGTAGCCACATGCAGTATCACGAAACGGCCACGGGCTGTCATGCCAGAGGCTGGCAGAGGACAGGCTGGGCTGAAGCTGGTGGGGATTTTGCCTGCGTAAGGTCTTAGGAGGCATAGGGTTTGCCTCTGTGTGATTAGCACTCCCTGTGACCAGGGGCACTTTGGATGTATCTCACTCTGTTTATGTTTTTGGTTCTTATAATGAAAATGAGATCCCTCGTGTAGCCCTCTGCCATTTTGCACGTCAAACTGAAAGTATATATGCTCGTTGTGGGTATTAGTGTCTCAGCTTAATGACAGAAGCCTCGGACAAATAAATCCATGTGCCATGGAGGATTTTCCTAATGAAACTGAAGTACAATACTGTTTACATAATGTCCTTTAGACTCTATTCAAAACAGCGAATGCTGGACGTCGCTGTTATCCACCGACACCAGCTAATACGGGCAGAAATGAAAATGTAATGCAAAGTGGCAGCTCCTTTTAACTTTTCCACGAAGTCTCTGTGTAGTGGCTCTGAGCATCCCCTCTGAACTTTTCCCCTCGTGGGTGCTGGGGGGTTTTTTTGGTTGTTTTTTTTTTTTTTTTTTTAAATATATTGACATTCCAGCCCTTGGAACAAGGTCTTCACTCCTTTTCTCATTTCGAGATCTTGTTTTGGGAGAGCTCTAACACCTGTCCACTGATCGCCTGCCAGTCTGCATCTGTGCCCAGCTGACAGGGCTGTCTGCTTTGACTAATGATGTGATTGATGGACAAAATAAGGAAGAACACACAAAAAAACATTTCTGTCTGGTCTGGTGTGTCAGCAAGCCTTCATCAAGTGGCTGCTGAAGGTATATTTTGCTGCATGCCTCATTACACAGTAATGGCATTCCCAGGCAAAGCTGTTTCTTTTCATGACACAAGACAGCAGGCAGCTTTATGGACTCTGGGCCTATCGAGCCTGGAGGAGAGAAGCACTAAAGAGTGGTCATTTCCAAAAGTGCCTCAAGTTGCTTTTTTGTTGTCATGAATTTAATATGAATCAACACAATATGAAATGAGCATGAGGAATTTTAGTGACTAGTCATTTTTTAAGACTGCTGTCTAAACAGCCATCAAGAAAAAAAACATTTTCTTCTACCAAACCTGTTGCAAAAAGAAGTCATCTGTCAATTTTATTACATTAAAAAAGTACACAGAGGCATATAGTCCAAACAAATGTCTGCTTCAGCGCTAAACATGTGGAAAACGCCACATATCTGAAGCAAAAAAAGGCAAGTAACTGGCAGGCTGAATGCAGTATTTAACAACTAAGATTTAAATGGCTCTTTATGTAGATCTGTATGAAGAACGCTCTTGTGCAGTTCATATGTTAGGGGACTGCCTGCGTCAGGAAGCACAATAATTATGTGATAGCCATTAGGCAATGTGACGTGGGACAGTGGAAGGGCAGCCATGAAACCCCCAGCACACCTTTCGCTCGCGGCCACCAGCAAAGGATAAGCAGGACTAATCCAAGGAGAGAGGGGTGCAGGCGGGAGGGAGGTCCCTCCCCTGCATGCAGCATCCCACCTCCATTTTCCTCGTCTGCTCAAAGATTTGCCGCTCACATCTATCCTCCATCCTTCCTGCACCTTGTTTTCACTTGGTTTCTTCCTCTCCTCCGAAGGCTTGTTACTTCCCATAGAGTTTTTGCATTTTGAAATACTTAATTTCCTTTGGGAAAAGCAGCAAAAAATGAGTTATGCTTCTTCACTAAAAATCTTTGGATTGTTTTCCTGTTCTTGATACAAGAGGTCTTTTACTGTGGGTTATTGGGAATAATTTGTGATTTTAATGAGTTGTGATTAGTTAAGAAATTGTTCTTCATGTAATAAATGCTACACAATAAATTAGAAAATATATACGAGTTCTTTATACCCACTTAAAGAGAGAAAAACATCAATGTAAATTCTTGTTATGACAAATGTAAAAGATAATCTTTTAAAGTGCATTTAATTTACCGTAATAGTAAGAACCACTTTATCGATGCCTAAGAGTACAGAAAAAACGAATACAGGATAATTCAAAGCAAATAAATAGCATGATTAAATTCTGTGTGGCACTTACTTACAGACACAATCGTGTTACCCTTACATACAAGTTAAAAGAATAATAATAGAAATACCATTTTTGATTCAAGAATAAAAGACTTCTGTGTAGATGTGAATAACTAAAGGCTGTTAACCTGCTTTCTTTAGTCTCAATACTAAATAAGGCAATTCCAGGCTCAAGGGAAGAAGAAATTCTGTTGATTGAAAAGTTTAAACAAAGTAATTATTCTATCAAGTGCAGTAGGGGAGCTAAGTACCACAAAATATCAAACACCTGCATGTTTCCAAGAAGTTCTCTGCTGAAAACCAGAAGCAGCTGGGTGGAGGAGAGGCCATTTTATCAGTAACCAATGGGTTTCTGTGCTCCACTGACCTTGAAGTCAATACCAGTGCCAAGAGCTCACTGTCTGCTGTTTCTTCTTGCGTTATTGGTTTGAGAACCATAAAAATGTCAGAGATTTACTATAAATCATAATTCAGTGGGGTTTTGTTGTCTTGGTTCATTTTTTTTGCTGTAGCTGAGCCTGGCCATGTTCATTTGTGCATTGTGGGCAAGTGGTTAGCAGAATGTGTCTCATTACCTTTGCCAGGGAGCTTTGCTCTCTCTTTAATAGGGAGCTTCTCATTTCTGTGCTAATTTTGGTAATGCTGGTGGCTGGTAGGAGTGTGCTACGAAGCTCCTGCAGCAGGCTGTGGTGTGAGCACTGAGGGGAAGGAGGGCTATTTCCTTATCTCCCTCGCTGTTTTTTTTAATCACTCAGATTCAGTTTCTGCTTTGGTAAGGGAGACATTCCATTTTTTTTGGCCTCTTTTCCCTGAAGTTGTTGTGTGTGTCAAATTTGTCACGGTTTAATGGCTTACTGTATTTCCCTGCACTGGAACCACTAAACACATTTTCATTTAAGTTGGGATCTTTAAAGAATGATCATCTTATCCATCTGTTCAGAAAGCACAAAGACACAAATCTGGGTCAGAAAAGAGACTTGGAAAAATCCCCTGTACTCAGTCAGTTTCTGGCAAGTGAATTTGTCTCATGACTTCAGGAGCTGGTGGAAAAAGAGAGAATTTAGCTGCAAAAAATATTCTTTTATCAGGTCTTTGCTTGGAGCCATGGCAAACAGGTTTCCAGTTTTGTAGATGGTAGCAGAGGAACTCAAAAGGATATTTAACCTTAGGTTATTTTCTTTAATCTTAGAAGAACCAGCCACCCGTTAACATGCCTATATATATATATTTATATATAGGAGCATACAATCTTTTCTTTCCTAATCAGGTTTGTGTATCTCCCTTGATTGATTTTTCTTTTTCCTAAATCTTTAATAATTTTTCTTCATGGTTTCTGCATCCTGTCCAGGCTTTTCTTTCTGTTCTCTGTACGTGATACAGTAGTTAAAGCCTATGGCTCTAGAAGAA
Source organism: Fregata magnificens (assembly GCA_013389945.1). NCBI lineage: Eukaryota > Metazoa > Chordata > Aves > Suliformes > Fregatidae > Fregata > Fregata magnificens. The sequence continues at coordinate 235,259 of WAAD01031013.1, forward strand.
ATCTGCTTATTTCTTCATTGTTTCTGACAGGGGGAAAAAAAGCATCTGAAGATCAGATGGCTTAATTATATGTCATTTGGGTTGGAGGACAGGGGATGTGCGTTTGAGATATTGGAAATTTTTTTACGAGAATGTATTTTTATAAGGATCATCTGTATAGAAAGAAAAGCAGGTTTTGTCCTTGCCTGCCTTTTTGAATCCAGGTCCTAGGAAAGTCAGTAGACTTTCACGAACCTTTGAACTACAGATTCAAATTTTTCTAGGATGAGTACTTTTTACTCCACTTTTATAAGAGTTCCTATGGATTGAATTGGGAATTTGACACATACAAGGCTATCGAATTGTGTGGTGTGTTGCAGAGGTTGAGGCGTGCTCCTTGTTCCTACTGGAATCACCAGGAACCCATGAACAGTCCCAAAACACCTGCTCCCCTTGGCAAAGTGGGGGACTTTCGGTTCTGCCAAGTTGGTACTCATGTTTGTGATGTCTGTGTCTGTTGAAAGCATCTTGAGGTCCTCTTAATTGTTATTTATCGATATTGATTGTTATTAATATCATTTATTAATATTAATTAGTGGAAAGGAGCAGGATTGAAAGGACAAAGGTAGTATGCAATGCCCACTGGGGAAGGGAGCGAGATGCTCCTGCGAAACCAGGATGGAACTGTTCTTTGTTGATAGTGAATAACTCTGTCTCCCGTGAAGAGATGACAGGTAAAGTCCTGAGAAAGTGTTTGGCGCAAGTCACGCTTTCCCCACTCCATTCTCCCTGCTAACTTTGGATGTGATCCTGTAGTTAACCTCTCAGAAATGCAGACCAAAGTCTTCTCTTGAAACAACAAGCCCTGCCTTTGCCTGGCAAGCAACGGTGGCAGCGAGGCTGGGATACACAGCAATGGTGAGAATCCTGTTCTGGGAAAAAAGCTACGAAAAATATTCAATAAGCCGTGGGTTGCAGCATTAGAATGCTGTAGACATGTTGAACCTTGGAAGGTTTAATGGAAAATGTTATGAACTTGTTGATTATTAGCATGAGGACTTTTTTCCGCTTAAAAAGAAGAAAAACTAATTATTAGTTCTTGAGTGCTCTGTGACCACTGATCTTTATAGAGTGCTATGATGACTAGAGCTGTGTGAATAACTGATGTTTCCGTTCCTTGGCAATACTAAATGTGGACAGATAGTTCAGACTCAAATGAATTTTTTTGTTTCGCTTACTTGACTGTTGATTTTTATTTCTTTTTTTAGCTTTCAAAACAGAACGGAAGAAAAGAAAACGTCAGTCTTTGAAATTTTTTTTTTGTTTAAAATGTTTCAATATTCTCAGATTTTTATTTTTTACTGTTGCTGTGCTTTTACCAATGCAAATGGTGCAGTGAAGTGGAAGTGAATTTGCTAGCTGTTTCCCTGTTTTCATATTTATATTTTTTTAACTGGAGAGAAGGCTTTTGGTAGAATAATTTTGCTTAGATCTAGTGACAGTACCTTGCATATGGGAATCATTAGGATGTGAGATTAAGAACCTATCAGCTGAAGGCAATAAAATCAATTTCAAACTTCTGGTGTCCACAAGAGGGGAAAAATTCTGCCCTTTGTTAACATGTCCCCCGGGTTTTAACAGTGGGATGCTTAAGGCTGATATGGAGTTTAAGGCCCCCATATGGTGACCTCTCAGACCAAGCCACTGAAGGCTCCTGTACGTATTTGTGAGCAGGGAGAGATCCTCAGCCACCAAAGTTTCCTCTCCCGCCCCATTTATGTTGCATTTTTTTGTCCCTGTGGTGTTTTGGGTATGGGTCTGTGCCAGCATCCAAAGCAGAGAGCTCTAGTGCATTGATGACCACACCTTTTCTCCTTAAACATGTCCAGCAATGAGCACAGTTGAGGAGCTACGTTGTCTATCAGTTCAAAATCTGTTAGTGTAACATGTACGGTCTATATACACACTATTGTATTAAATGTTATATGCATATGCAATACATTAGGAGAATGCTGTGTATAATGCAGCCACCATATGTCATATAAAATAAAAATGAAGAGGGTATATGAGCAAATACTGTACAGCATATGGCAATATGAATATTAACCTCAATCTATAAATAGCTTCTGAAATATCTGTTTTAAAATAAGGAAAGAAACCTAACATAATAGCAATTGAGTAGAAATTGTGCGTCTTTTAAAGTTCTTGATGTCAAGGAGGCAAAATATCATTCCAATACTTAGATTTAATATGTACTTCACACAAAAATAAATCATGTAATATTTTCATGGCAGGCATAGAATTTTGTTATTTTTATGACGATTATGGGATTGGGATTCATATTTTATAGACAGCACTAATAACATAAAGAAAATGCACCAGAAGAAGGACCTTAAGGAAAGAGGAATGGTGGTGAAGTTGCAGGAAGGAATGGAAAACTTACTGTAATTAAGCCTTTTTGATAGGTTTTGGTTTTGTATTCAGAATAGCTGTTGTTATATTCACAAGGCAAACACATTGATTTTAAATGTTTAAAATAGAGAACAATAAATCGCCCTGTTTCCGATTGCAATCTCAATAACATTGAACTAATTGTTTTTGGAGGTAATTTAATACGTGTTTAATCTTAAGGCTGTGTTTGTTCATATGTGTTGTTTATACATGTTGACTATTAATTGGTGTCTAGTTCTATTACCACCAAATCCCCAGTTCAGACCTTCTGAAAGACAGGGATTCTCGATCAGCGAATGTACCAAAACCTAATCTCATATGGAGACACTTGCTAATGATGAGATGACAGCCAGTGTTGCCCCAAGGAAAACAGTATTTTCTTCTATGTGGGACACTTTGGAGAGGGAGCAGAGAGCAGCATGAATTTATGCCCTGAGCAAAATTAAAAGATGAACCTTGATTATCTTGAGCTTCCCTGGCATATGGGGCAGTGCTTGAACAGGATCAACATCACAAAAGATGATGTTTTTACCAAGCAGCTTGGTTGGGATATTCTGCCAGGAGGATGTGGGGACTTGGATTCAATGCCCACCTTTGTTTTTTAAGGGACTTTTAACTCAGGTTTCCTGCTCCCCAAGTTATGCACTACAGATTTGGTTACACTGGGGAACCAGAAGGGAAATATTCCACATCTTTCCTATGGAAACTGCTCCAGTTTTCATACAGGCTTAAGTTCCAGCCTGTTTACCGTATCTTACTTTTTTTGAGAGCAGTGCTGCCAAGTCTGGCCGGCTGGTCAGTGCTTTGGGTTCGCAAAGGTTGATTCCAGTCCTCGTGGGTTATTTTCAGCTTAATTACTTCTCATTAGAGTAAAGGATCACAGCTAGATGGAGGAAAAGCAGGTCATAAGGAGAAGGAAAACTGCTCAGGGAAGAAAGGAGGACAGTGCAGTAGGGAGACAGGGAAATCCTTTTCCTGTATAGGAGATGGCACAAGAGGTGCTCAGGAAGGAAGGTCCTAGTTATGGGAGTTTTCAGCTTCTGCCTTGAAGCAGCCAAGCTGAAGTGCCTGCCAAGAAAATGAAAAAGAATATTTTCTTTTACCGAGAATTAGCCCAGTCTGTGTTTTCATTGCTGAGGGGGCACAGGGTAATGCTGCTATCAGCTTTGTTATTTACTTCATCTCTGGCTCATTCAGCAGCTGCTTCCTTGAATCAACATGTCCCTACCAAATTATGGTAGGTTTTTTTTACTTAATTTCTGAAACAAACCAAAATTCTTTTAAGACAAGGAAAGGATTGCTAGGGCAGTCTGACCTGGGGTCTGCTTTAACAGTATTTCATATAGTAGAAACCTTGAGGAGACAACCCTTCAACCTGGTCTGGGTTTTCTATAGACCATGGTGGATGTGAAGGGCTCAGTCTGTTCCCCGGTCCTGGTGCACGGCATTAAGAAACACAGCGGTGCTATTGATGCAGCACTTTCTCCTAGAATTCATAAGAATTTCTCCTAGAAGACTTCCCAGGTCTCACCTAACAGGGAAAATGTAAAAAGCCTGCGCTCAGCAGCAGCAGCAGGAGGCAGAGCCTTGCTGACAGCAGCTCCTTCCCTTCATCTTGATGGCAGGCCATCAAAGGCCAGTACTGGGAGCACTGGCAGCAGTGGAGAAACCTCTCCACTGTAAGTATTTCAGTTTCTACTGCATCATCTGAGCTGTCTGGACTGGTGCTTTAGCATTAGGCATGTAAAATGTGTTCTGTTAGGGTGAATTACAGCATCACCCGTACATGTATTGTGTTGCAAATGCATAACCAGGAGCAAGCGTCAGAGTGCAGCTTGTGCTTTAGCACGTCGTCCCGTCAAATCTATGAACATGCTTTCAAGGTGCCTACCGATACCTGGGTTTTGTTACCTATATGCTATGAGGCTGTGGCTTGGGAAGCAGTTTGGGCTCCTGACTCAACTCTAGATTTCACTGGAAATTTGAACGGTGGTGTGTGGAGCATGGGAGGCCGAGGATAGATGCTAGTGCTGTTTTCGTTAGAGGTTAGTAGCAGCCCTGTACTAACCTGAGCCACCCGCTTCTAGGTGACAAGCCTTTAGAGGAGAATCTCTCTTGCTGTGGTCCATGGCAGGGTGACACTGCAGCTCACCTGGCAGGAGTTACTCCTAAATACCTTGTGATACTCTAGCACTGCCAATTTTCCATATTTAACATATATTATTAGAACTTGATGGTCCAAAAAGGCTATTACAGTCAACGTTGCTTGTACGTGTGTATATGTTTTAATTCCCTAAGTGCATATTTATCTGATCGAGCTGGTAGCAGGCTCTGACAGCGTGTCTGTCACTCTTCCGCTCAGCTCCTTAATTCACTGGGGTTTTCTGATGGGTAATTTCACTTTGTGTGTTCTGTAATACCTGCCCTGTGGTGGAAGGAGATAAGGACCCCACAAAATATCTGAATTTTACCTTTAACTTCTGAATTGTCATGCTTTTTTTGGTTCTAAACGGGATGCTTTGGTCCAGCTATGTTTTGCTTTCCACCAGATTAATAACAGTTAGTATAAATAATACTGCAGAGCACGCTTCTCATAGCAGTTGTCTTTACTAGCAAGCATAGTAAAGAAAAATAATTGACTAGCAAAAGGTTTGATAACTCAGAGTTTTATGTTTCTCAGAAATGACTCATTCCCATATGCATCCTACAAACTGCATTCTGCATGCTGAACTCACTATAACCTGCTCTTAGAGAGGCTCTTGTCTCACATTCCCGTTTTGGCATTAGAAACAATAAAAGTAACAGCAGCTTTGAAGAGTATGTAAATGTATAATGGCTTTCCAAAGCGGATTGATAATTACTTATTGCACTAAATAATCCTAGAAGTATGTTAGAGGAGGAATGTGAGAAGAACGAATGAACTTACATAAGTAGAGAAATCTATGCATCCCTTCTGCTGCCTGATTCATTTAAACAGTCTTATTACAGTATCAATGTGGAGGGGAGATAATGAAGGTTGGTTTACGTTGTTACATCTTTTTCCCAGCTAGTTTTATTTTAAGCAATGCAATGGTAGCTATGGGTGGACTTAGCAGCCACCAGTGCCACTGAAACGTTGCATTTACCTCACTCTGTATAGCATGGGGAATACGGCAAACATGTTAAAGGCCAAAAGTTAAATTCTTGTGCAGTAAATATTTTTGGCTGCTCAAAATTGGAGTTTTGTTGTTTTGAAAAAAAATTCCTTTTGTAGAATTTTTTTTTTTAAATAAGCTTTTAGCTGGCACCAGCTAAATGCATTTGACCTTTTGAAAGCTAATTTCCAAGAATTACCTCCTCTTTTATACTAAATTATTTTGTAAATAAAAAGGTGTGACACAGGAGCATAGGAAGCAATTGGGCTTTATTCATCAATGCCTGTCTCTTGAAATCAATCAGCGCAACAGAGCTCGATACTCCTGTTAGAGGACAGGTAGTAACACATTGCTGGCTACCTTTTTCTTCCTTTTTTGGTTTTTGTTTTGTTTAAATACTCTTTGGAGGTTGACTTTTCGGCAGGCAGCTTTTAGTTTAGTGGGTAAGAAATCACACTTGTGCTTTATCCATTCGCGGTAAATATGGGATTCATTTTTGTAGCTATGGTACAAAGGATGTGTTTCAGTGTCTGCTGCAGGGATACTGGGAAGGTGGAATTTTTACAGGTGCAGAATGACATGTGCAAAAAGACAGCTCGGGTTGCGGTCCAGCTGAAATTCAAGTCTTCAAACTGATGCAGCTGCAAACCTCCCTTTAAACTTTTAACTGAGCTGTGTGTAATTTAAAACTAATTGTTACTTGAGACGTACACAGAGTGGGAATAAGAATGTGTGTGTCCTTCCCTCCCCTTCTGTCAGCTGGATTTGAGCTGAACTTCTGTGGACTCTGCTCTGTGCCTTGCCACCGGGCACCGCTGGCCACAGCCGGCGTTGCGGGCACGGAGGGGTTGAGCCGCAGCTATTTTTGAAGCAGTACCACGGTGGAGAACAAGGCCTGGGTATTTCAGTGGGGGCAAGTGCATGTCTTTTTTTCAATGTAATTTATTTGTATTTCTATCTGTGATCACAGTTTTGCCCTCGGTGAAGTCTTGGGACCAGGAACCTTATCCCCTGCGTAGGTGAAAGATGATGCAATGCTGACATGGTTTCTGCCGCCTCGTGTTGCCTGTGTCCCACCTTCGACTCTGACGGAGAGGTTACTGTACTGGGCATGTGCAGGGAACGGTCACTTCATTTAACGAGTTAAGGGAGCAGGTTTTTTTTTTTTTAGCTGATTTTTTAAGATCATATATCCAGCGGTTCTCACTGAGGAGGGTTAAAAGAACTACTTACTTGTCTTGGAATCCATGGCAAATTCATTGGTATTTAATATATTTCAATTAGCAAAATTAACTAAAAACATTTAACATTAATTGGTCAGTGCTTTATTTGAATGCCTACCTCTCCCTTCCAGAAAGAAATGTTTGTTTGCTTGTTTTCCTGATAAAAACCCCATGGAAAATATTTGCAAAGATCTTATTTCAGGGCTAAAATCCTTGGAAGGAATCAGCTGGAATTACACCTTCTCTGTGAAATAGCAGCAATTAGGACAGACGCCCTCCTCTAACTCTGAGCCAGGCAGCTTGGGTGACAAATATGTCAAATTAATACATCACCAGGTATGAAAGCGCAGTTAGAATTTGACTGAGGTACTTCCAGCCTGAGAAAGGGAACGATTTATCAATGCAAACTTAATAACATCTATTTGAATCTAACTAAAAATCAATATTTCATTACCAAATTGTTAGTGAGAATGAAGAAAAATTGCGGAAGTCGGGCAGTTTGGTGGAAGAGAAGCATCAGGAGTTCAATGTGAAGACGGGATGATTCATGAGGCCAAGTCGGTGGAAGGGTGAAGGAGGACGAATGCAGAAAACTTGGAGGGCCCTCTCTCTGGTGACCTTGGCAGCGAAAGGAAAAAAAAATACCAGAAAATGAAAGTGACTGTCAACTCCCAACAGGGATGGATCACACCATAAATCAAGCATAGCCCTGAGAGAGGAGAGGGGCTTAGGGTGGGGGGCGAGCACAGCGGGGGAAACTGTTGGGTAATTTAACTCTTTGAACCTTGGATGCCTTTTATTCGTACTTTAGTGGAGTTGGTAAAACATATGTGAATCCCTTCCCTTTGCAACGGTTTACATAAAAATGTGTCGGGGCAGATAAATGGTGAAACGTTGCTTTCCATTGGCTGGGATTTAACGTACAGTACCAATAAGCATTTCCTTCAGCCCAGGAAAAGAGAAAAACGAGAGACTGAGGCTCCTGTGACACATAACTAAATCAGTTGGTTGGGAGGCCTAATCTGGGAGAGACTTTTTGGTGATTTGCAGGAAAAAAAATATAAATTTAAGGACATTAGTATTTCTATTACTGAAATAATCTATTGATCCAAACAGCAAGCAAAAAAATCACTCCTTTAAGCCTAAAATACAAATGAAACTGAAGGACTCTTGGATTTTTTTTTAATCTTTAGTATTTTTTTTAGTTCTTAAAATCTGTTCTCTGACAGAAGTGAAGGATGCCACAGAGGGCTTCCTAACTGTCCTCTGACAGGGCCTGAAGGGGATTCACAGGAGATGTGAATATTACCTCTCTCAACTGGAATTAAAACATAGAATGAGCACTTTATTTGATAAAGAGAGGCATAAAGTATTCGCCCCTTTTTTTTCCAGAGGATATTTTTTACCCTTTCTCCTGATAGTCTTATGTTTTCTTTTTCTTATCCATCACAAAAAGGGACCTATGTTTTCCTTCGTTGGCCAAATGGACCTGCATCCATACCATCCATGAAAAGTGAGCACCATTCATTTCCAGTTGGAAAAAAGACTTGCAACAGAGCACCTGTAATCCTGCACAGACATCGCAATAGCTATTGTCGTGGGTGGCAAACCCCATGCCCATCAGCAGGTTTGCATAAAGGTGCAATGAAGTATGTTCTGATCCGTACTGCCAGGAAAGTTAACTACGGTTATTGTGTTTGACTTGTGCCCTTCTCTCTGAATATTGAAGGGTGGCAGAAATACTAATGCTAGAGGTATTAGAAATGGACCTTGGGAGCGCCATGTCGGAGCGCTCCAGTGCTGGGGTTCCTGCTGCGGTCCAGCCGGCTGTGTCACATCTCTGGAAGCAGTGGCAGGGGGTCGTTGTTGCATTTCCACACCCTTATAATGGCCTTCACCACGTGTGTGCTGGGTACAGCACAGTTTTCCATCCCTTGGGGAGAAGGCAAAGGAGGGAGGTGGCTCCCAAGCTCTTAAGGCTCATATAAACACCTTTGGCTTGAAGATGGTGGGAAGATGCAATGAAATGTGGACTAGTGGGTTGAGGGAGAGGGACTCGTGTGTTGTGCTAAAAAACTCCCACTTCAAAAGAGGAGGAAAGCCCAGGAACTGCGGCACTGGTCACTTTATTAAGCCAGTAAAAGTCAGGTTTGCTTATGCCTGGGGCATCCTTTGGTCCACCTTTGTGTGGCTGCAGAGTGAGCCTGAAAACAAACATGTTTGCTCTTTCTTGACTTAATTTTCAGCTGAACCAATTTGCTGGTCTGTCTTGAGGCATTCGCCTGCATGGCTGCCCACAAGCGAGGACAACGCCCGCTGTGTCCGGCACTGCGCAGTTACGGGGGACTGGGCATGGGCTGTTGTCTCCGCCGGTGCTCCCGAGGCGAGGGCTCAGGGCTGCACAGGCAGCCCTCACCGGCTCTGGATTTTGGGGGTAGCCTAATGCATTGGCTCTGAAGTAGTAGGTAAGAAACTGCTTGCTCAGATCACCCAACACAGCTGTCCTGCTGACAAGGTGCTGTGGTAAACGGGGAGATGTTTCCAGGGATGCAAGCGGCTCCTGGGAAGCAGCTCAGAGGGCCCCAGGGCTTTTGGTTTGCAGGTTGCACCCGAGAGGCAATATGGTAAATCAATTACCAGCAGGAGGGCAAATAAGGGGCAATGGTGTGGTTCAGAAAACATGGCAAAGTACATATGGATCCCTGCATGCTCTGCAGTTCGCTTGCAGTACAGCTTTTTTTATCTAAATATAGGACTCATCTCAAAGCCTCACATGAGAAGTTGCAGATCTAATCAAGGTCAGAAGAACATTAAAAAAAATTGGAACAGGAAAAGGCCATCAGGACCAATGTTTCTGTTCCTTTTTTCCTCCTGTCTTAGCTCTGGATCTTGGCTCTAATTGCCATTTATTTTTTATTGCTCTCACTATACTTCTCATATAATGTTTATATTAATGGGCAGGGGGAGGGGGGAAGTGAAGAAACACCAGGAAATGGAGTGCAATTGGAGTATGTGAGATGTGGCTTTTGTCTTCTTTATCACTGTTTTCTTGTAGTACTTCCAGCTCAGATATTAATTTATCATTGAGAGTGCCGCAGAAGTGTGGTCCCTTGTATTTTATTGAAGGCTTGATCTAAATTCCAGATGGTCACCATGTGATCGAACCAGCCATGGGCAAATAGGATATTTCTTTGTGTCTATATTTGATTTCTTTGCCAAATTCATACCTATCTAAGCTTCTGCCCATGAGCCTGCATTCATTCATTCTTTAAAGAAGTGTGCAACAGCTCCACCTCCTCATGGGCTAGAGACAATGAGGACGGTTACAAACATTCACCATCCAAATGCGGTTAAAATGTGACGCTGTTGCATACAAATAATAGCTTTCCACATCACAAAAATGTCTATCTAAAGTTTACAGCAGAAAAATAATTCCTCTCCTCAAGGAATGAAAGGTTCTCAAAGAATATCCGATGGGGGACATGAGCGTATTGACTCGACACTGCTTCAAGTAAATGCTTTGATTTGGGGATGCAAAGAACTGTGAAATATTACTCATGAAAATCCACGGAGCCCTTCTCCTTGTGGAGTTCCTGCTTTAGTGCAGGAATTTAATGGATGTGAATGAGAGACCATCTATGCCAAGTAGGCTCTTCTTTCTTTAAAAAAAAAAAAAAAAAAGGCAAAAAAAAGAAAAGGCAAATTTCAGATTATAACAAAATTCTATATACTTCAGAACATAGAAGTAACAATATAAAAACCTTCTTAATCATGATATGATTAAAGGATTTTTAAAAGCTGCCTTGTAGTCACATTTCCATTTCCTGATAAATTCCCTACTTTCTTTCAAATCACTTCTCATCATAATAATATGAACTGTAAAAAATCCTTCCATTTCTGCAACGTGCTATAAAAAAATGGGGGTGGAAAGGAGAGAATTAAGAAGGCTCCAAGTTTTATCATTCTGTTCATAAAGCAGCACAGCAACCATAACTGCAGCGCAGAAAAGAAACAGATACTGTACCGTCTGAGGTATTGTGTGCCATAAACTCCCATAATAGAAACAGATGGCAAAAACGCCTTGGAAGTAAGGGAAGTACTGTACATGCAGCTCTACCCTAACATATGAAGAGATTCAGGCCTGACACATAAAGGAATACGTCTGGAGCTCTGCCAGCGCTACTGTGTAGTGCAGCAGTTGGTGCCGGAGATGAGAGAACCCGCAATTTTGGGTTTGGGGCTCTGGAGCGACTTGGCAGCAGGACCTTTTCCTGCAATTTAGTGGGTGTGTCGGTCTGGTTGGGACAGCAGAGGTGGATGGAAAACCTCGTGGGGTATCATTGGGAGCTTCCCCCGAAGCCCCTTGGCGCCGGAGCAGCTCGGGCATGCTGCGAAGTGCTGTGCGTTGTGTGCCAGGGTGGGGTCTGCCTCGTCTTTCTCTCCCCGTCTCTGCTAAGCAGAGATCTTAATATCTAATGAGCTAAGCAAAGTTGTGTGGCGAGTATCGTGCATGCAGTGAAAATGGCAAAACTCTTTTATTCATCTCTGGTATCTGGGTAAGGAAATGTCACTTATTTCATCCGGCGTTGTTTCACTGGTCCTGCTGTGAGTGAAAGGAAATATAATGTGCGCATTGCACTAGAGGGGGAGCTGAAGGTCAGGAGTGAAATATAGCTTTCTGCTGCACTTGGTCTCAGTCTGAATGTTACCTACATTATCATCAGAGCTCACTGTCATAATGGGGAGACCTTGTCACAGGAGGGAGGTCACCTAGAAACAGGAAGAAAAATTGGGGGAAAAACACTAAATAAGATAAACTAAAAGGAAGACCAGTAGGGTCCCCAAACTTCCTTTGTGTGTGTTTGAGAGCAGTAAATTATCTGCAAAAGACATGCTTGTCCTCCGGCACCCAAAATCCCACTGTTGTCTTGGGCCTGAGGTGCCGCTCTCCTAACTTCCCATAATTTTGTTATCAGCATCTTTCCACCAGTGTGTCTAGCTTTGACCTCTGTGCTTTTGTGATGGCTTGGATTTATAAACTCCAATTACATTTCGGGCCAGTAGCCTTTCAGATGTTCTTGGGAGAGAGGGGTATATCAGATTGTTTTCATTAGAAAACAGACCATGACAAAGAAACTTCACTATCCTCTCTGCCCCTGAGACTCTGTGTCGGACCCCTGAAACGTGCTTATCCTGCCGGCACAACGCTGGAGGAGGACCTGGCAGTGTGGCTGGCGTGTGTCGTCGTGAGCTCTTCCTCACCTCTATGGGTAAATCTTGCTTCAAAGTTTTTGGAGGTCAGACTTGCGTTCCCACTGTGTGGCTGAAACTTCTGCCTAATTGCAGGGCAGAAGAGATTTTAAATATTAGTGTGAAGAACTAAGTGCATTGGGTCTGCACTGTTTGCATACCCTCCAGCCACCCAATTAACAGCCTAATATTTGTGCATAGCCTCTTTCATCTAGAGATGTCAAAGAGCTTTGCAAACATTAATTCATATTAATACGTTGCTAAAAACAAACAAACAAACAAATGTTTCCTTAGTGCTTCCAGGCGTCTCCTCCCCCTGACACGAACTCAAACCAGCAATCTCCAAGGTGGTGCTGGGCACCCATTCTGGTAAGGGGGCCACTGCCTTGGCATGTCGGCTGTGAAGGTCTGCTCTCTTCCAAGACCATAAGCAAATGTCCTGGCTGCAGCTCAGCAAGGCACAGCGGTCATCTTCCCCTTGATGTGCCATGGTAAACACTTATCTGGTTTCTCCCTGGTCCTGTCAAAATAATCTAGATTAGCAGCTGCTGTTACTAACAGCGTAGGACTGCTTTGCCAGTGCAAAGGTAGGAGCGGTTACACCTCCAGGGCTGCAGCAGCTGTGGAGGGTGCGAGAGGTGCCGAGCTGCTGGGCATCCATGTTTGAGGCTCAGCCGCGGCTTAGGGGGATGTTGGACTCTGGGCCCATCCACCTCGAGACCCCTCAGCTGGGCGGACAGCTGTCTGTCTGTCTGCAAACAAGATTAAGTAAGGCTACAAAGGTATTGCAGTAAATATCCAGAAATTCAAACCACTGATCATGTGACATCTCCTCTTCAGTTTGTAACAAATCCTTTGGAGACTCACCAGAATTCAAGGTTTAACAGTTAATGCTTAGACATAAAGATTTTACTTTTCAGTCTACTGGAAGAACGTCCAGCTCAAAGAAGCCTTTTCACATGAAAAAAGCCTAATTTTATGTTTGTCCGAAAAAAAACCCAAACCCATCCAAACCCAAAAACCACCACCAAAACCACAATCAGGACAAACTGAGTTTCAGGATTTACAGTGATATTTTGTACAACTCTAAACCATTCTGATGGCTTTTATTTTTGTGTCAGGTGTTGTGGGATCGCTAACAGGTATTTGGAGACGGGAGAGCAGCTGCCTTAGCACAGTCACCAGGAGCTGGCTGAAGGGGATCTTTGCAGATCTTTCCTTTGGAAGGATGGTATTCAACCACTGAAATACAAAGCCAGGTACCAACGTGAGCGTTAGCTCACATAAAGTGCACTCTTTCGTCTCAGTTTAGTTGCTACTCTAACTGTTTAAGCTTCTCAAATACTGTATCTCTTTTTAATTAAGAAATTGCACATTCACATACAGAAATCACGTCTTTACAGCATAGAACACCTATTGATATATTTTGGTCATTTTAACCGAATTTGGAAGTCTTCATAAAGTGAGAAATACAGCGTTTCATTACACAATTACAGCTAATTATTTTAGAAATACAGTTTAAATGCAAGTTATCTTAAATTTATTGCTTATCTGACTGGAAAGATCTAAGCAAAACCTGAAAATCATAAACCCTTCCAGAACATTATATTTTATGCAGTCCAAAATGTGACACATGGGGTCTTTAATAATTCACTGCTTGTTAACATTAAACAACTGTTAACATGCTCAAATAATTAGTTATGCTTGCTTGACATGTTTGCATCTTTAATAATTGATGCATTTATCTTAATTACTAACAGTATTATGGTCGTAATATGCATCTTTTTTCTATCTTAAAATTTTAACAAAAACTGACTTTTTGCCAAAAATGATTATCCTCTAAGTTTTAATTACTCATTGTAATTAAATTGCAAGCTGCAGTATTTTATTAAAAATATCTTTCACAAAAAATATTTAATGGAAAAGAGGTGATTTGTTGTTTATGCATCACACTTAGTAAATATTTCATAAGTTTCATATTACCCTTTCAGAGCGGATATAAAAAACATAACATTCTTAATATAAGAGTCAATTTAAAAGCTGCTATAGTAGTCTTCATTTCTCCTCCCAAAGGTTTGCAGAAGTCAGTGAATAAAGGAAGACAAAAAAACAAACTAAAAATGTGGTGGTGATTGTAAATAGGATGCCCACAGCGACAGGAACCAAGGTTGGAGACGTCGTGCTAGTGAGTATATAATGCATTCTCCAGTGGAATTAGTCTGACTTGAAATAGAGATGAACATTAGAAATTTTTTCATTCTTCAGTGTTCTTCTGATTCAACTTTCGCTTGCAGGGTGCTAATAACAATAGTGGCAGTACTTTGACTCTAATAATTTATTTATTGCAATGCTGATAGAGATAGGGGTGAGCTTTGTGTCAGCCAATTTAAAAAGATCGTGTTTTCAAGGCCTTCCCGTTGGTAAGACAGGCTGTTTTAGATTAAGATGGCTGAAACGTAGTGGAGGCAGTTGCCACTCCTGTGAAAGGACAAAACTCTTCAATGGTGTCAAAGGATTCAGCCGCATCCGTGTTCTGGTGCGTGGTTGTGTTCCTTCCCAAGTGACCCACAAAGATGCTTGAAAAGGCATCAGCATATTATTGGCAGGAAAAAGTCCATCTGAGAGACAAAAATGTTGTCCAAAGTTTTAGAAATAAAACCCCAAAGCTGTGAGACAGTGTCTCACAGTGCTACAGAGTGAATGTCAGAGCTTTGTTTAGCAGGTGACTAATGAGAGCCCGGCTTGTCTCTGAGGTAGATGGCTTCCAAGGAGCTAATACTTGAACCATGAGCCAAAGTCAGCCAAAACACTGCATTTTTAATGGCAAAATGTGCCTTGGAGTAGATCTAGTGTAACACTTTTTTTACAGCGAGTCAGTAGACTTAAGATGCAGAAATGTCCCACATGCCAGACGGAGCGGGCAGGGAGATCCTGACCAGATCCAGGAGTGTCTCCTTCAAGCCCTCAGCTTAGAAGTCTTCTTTCAGAAGGATTTACCCCAGATACGACCCTTTGCCAGAAAAACAGCTTGAGATCAGATGGAGGAGAATGCCGAACTCTGACTTTGAGCTCTGTGCTGAGTATACTACCTGCTTTCTCAAATATTTGGGGGGGCTTTCCTGTCTGCAGTAAATGAAACTCGCATATTTAGTCCTGAGCTGCCAGTAGAGCCTGTGGTCCTTCAGCTTCCGCAACAGTGACTAAGCTGCGGTGAAGATTTGAACCTATTGAGAGAATTAGCTACAGAGCAAAAGTAATATGACGTTTAGTCCCTAGGAATTGCTTAAACCAAAAAGCGAGAGTGGCTCGCAGGCAGGGCTGCAGTCCTGCCTGCCGTGGTGTCCAGCGCTGGGTGGCACGCATCCACCATGCGCGGGTAGGAATGGCGTAAACGTGGCAGCTGCCGCCCTTCCAACTGCTGCTTCCAGATTCACTGTATACTTTTTATCTACCCTGCCTCTTCTGACAGATTTAGAAGACGCTCACTATTACAAAGTCCTCATGTCCTTGACACGGTGTTCTTCAAAAAAGCGATTTCTAGTGTGATTTTAGAGTTAAATAAAAATTTACACATCACAGACCTATTAATCATTTTTTCCCTTCTGTGGGTGTATCTTCAGATTTCAGTGATTGATTTATGTGGCCAGATGGGTGCATTTGTTTCCTGCTGTCTTTCAGTCCAGCAGAATCCATGCATGCTGTGCAGTACTGTGGGCTTGAACTTTCACTTAAAACGCACTACTGTACATGAATTCTGAATATTATTCTCTCTTTGGAATGAATGGGATTCAGACGTGAATCCTTTGGACGTGGCATAAGTTGAGTTTTTACCTCTCAATTAGTAAAGAAGCCATTTCTTTCAGCTTTAATAGAAAAACTTCAGTATCACAGAAGGAGGTCCTCTTCATGTCCTCCAGGTTTTTGCTCCAAACGCCTTTGCATTTCCTGTCACCACATAACGTGTAGAAGCTCATTAGCTGAAACCAGAAATAAAGGGTTGTCACAGAAATTTACTGTGGGGAGAGCAATCTGTAGTCTACACGTGCATTTACATTGACATATGCTAACATGGTAAAAAATATTTGCGTACGGTACTGTAGGGTCTGTGTTCCCAGATCCAGGAACCATGAGAACAAAGACCATGAAGACCTGAGAGGAGTTCTGTGGAAAGAGCTAGAACTGGAATAGAGTGGACGTAGTAGTTTGATTCTCAGCAATATTGTATGCAAGGGCACATGTAGGCATATGGCGTCTTCCTGGTCTCCGATAGCTGAATGTAAATCTATATCCAGATGATGCAAACACTTGTGATGACAAGTCTGTTTCTGACAGAGGAGTGGAAGTCTCAGAAGCAGCAGGTTCCCAAAGGCCATGCGAAGGTAAGCGGGTGGTAGGAGAGGGAAATCTGAACTAATGCCCCTACTGAGGGGCCAGCTTCAGAGAATCCAGGTGGGAAAGAGGCCTCCCAACAGCCCAGGTGGGAGCTCCAACTTCATTAGGCACCAGGAAGTCTCACCATGACATGCAAAGTCACAAGAAATTAGCTTCAGAAGTTTGCCTGGTCAGGGAGTGAGTTATTTGGCATGTAAGGTGTGTGCGTTTCTGTACGAAATGGAACTTTTTGCTTCTTTCCGCCATCAAAAAATAACCTCTTCTGGTTCATAATTCACGGCCACCTTTCAAGCCCTAGTGGTGCATTAGAGAGAGGCCGATAGCACTGCACCAGTTAAAAGACTGTGGCCAAGCAATAGTGGATGTTTGGGTGAGAGTATTGCTGTGGTGTGATGGTGTTTTATGTTTCTGACAAAAGGAGATGCAATACAGAAACAGCGTTTTGAGGGGTCTGGCTTGCTTCTGCCATCCATTTCTGTTGGGCTTCTGTCTTCACGGGATGTTAATTTCTAGTTTTCTCAATTTTTAAGTCTTGGCATTGACTGCAACTCTAACCTAGATTTGCTAAAAGCACAAGAATGGCTGTCCTGAGTGCTGCCATCAAAGCAGGAGTCATGCAGCATGCCATTCTCTGGCACTCTACTTCGGAGCAAAAATCTCCATTAGAAATGAACAAGCAGTGCCGTGAGCTAACCTCTGCCACGGAGACTCCTCAGCCCTTACGAGTTGGCACGTTTTGCACTTCATTTCCTAATTTTTTTTAATCCAACTATTTGGAAAAGAGTTTGTCTACAGCTGTAATGAACCCGATCATATCTCTTATTTGGTACCCTTAAGACTGGCTTCCCATGACCTGCAAGAGCTGGCGGGGGACATGCTGACCCTCCCGTGCGTCCTCCCAGACCACATGTCCCCTTGGGACCAGCCATCCGCACTGCTCGCGGTCGGAAACGGTTTGGCCAAAATTCCTGCCGATGCCTGTGTTCACTGATGCCAGTGAGGAAGGGAATGAGCTCCTTATGAGTGTCACGTAGACATCCAAAAGCATGAGTGCAGAGAACAGGAGGTGGAGAAGTGGCTAGCAATGACGGCAAGCACCAATGTGCATACAGATTAATTTCCAGAAGGGGGCTTAACTTTCAAAAAATATTGCCTGCAGAAATAGGGATACTTCCCTATGAACTCTATGATTTGAAAAATATACATAAGAGTTTTACAATATTTTCAATATGAACATGTTCATGTTTATGACTCAGAATATTTCAACCGTGAGCTAAATTCTTTCTAGCTTGCTCAGGGTTTTGATATTTGTAAGTCTTTGCTTGATCTAGGAGTATTTTTAATTATATTAATTCAAGGTGTCCCTTTATACACTTAAAAAAAAAAAAAACCCTCCCTTTTAATGACACTTCCATTTATTCAGAATTATTATTTAAAATCCTAAATTAGCATTCTGTACTTCAGTTCTGACAGAGCCATTATATTTTATACTAAAAGAGTTTAGTTAATTTAAAATTATTAAATCCCATTGGCTGCATGAAGTGAGCATCCTTAAGGAAGTTTCTGTAGTTTGAGTGCATTCCAGTCGACTCGACTACAATTGCAAACTTAATTCAAAATGTTTTCCCTATGTTGGTTTTTATCCTTATATATAGCAGTTATTTTTCTGGGTTTCACTCTCTGATCTGAGAAGTTAAATAGCAGCTGAATACACTAACAGCAGTATAGAGAGCAACCTGTCCCGGGCACCACAGCTCTTCAAACTGAAGACAGAGAAAATCACAGAAATAAATGTAAGTCTTTTTTTCTGAAGGAAAAATTAAAAAATCCATGATATAAACTTGCTTACATAGGAAACTAATTTCTTCTGTCAACAATATGTATTTACTTCGCATTTTTAAAAGTTTTATCTTAATTAATATTTTCCACAGTATGAAATAATTTTATTTTGATTTTCAAAGACATTTGCTTCCTTTCAGTTGTTACCTGGCATGACTTAGATAAAATTCTAACTTTTGCATGAAGTAGTGATGATAAGGCACTTGACTGGAGAAACAATTGCAAAGCTACTTATCTTAGAGAGCAACACCTAGTAGGTGAGAAGGTCTTTGCATAGGTGAGTTCTAATACACAGTCTTAAGAAAACAGTTAAGAAGTCTTTTTGACCTCAAAGGAGCACAGTGGAGCTGAAAATAATGTATGCAAAATGGGACAGAATATAATGGAAAGTATAGTTACTTTTCTCTTAAAACTGAAGTTAGACTTCAAGGGCAGTATGGATATCTAGCAACAAGCAGCATCTTAAAGCACTTCAATTGCTGTTACTTCAGGTGAAATTTGCTGCAAGCTATAGGTCTGCTTTAATCATTTTTTGAATCTGCAAACTATGATCATTTACATGCATTGCTAATTCACTTGTCTCCTGAAACTTGAGCTGCGCAGTTTGGGTTTTACAGATTTATCAAGTGAAACAATTGGGCTAATAGCACATTAATTTAATTAACTTTAATTTTAAATGACTTGCTAGAGCACCTAACAAATGTAACATCTCCAAGACGTTTTAGCAGATAACTGCGGCTTTGTTGTACACTCTTGTCTTCGTAGTGAGAAAACATCTTGTTAGCATGAAAGGCCCCTAACTACTTTAAAAGAGAATATCTTGTTTATACACTAACATTTGCCTTGATTGCCTGATTGTCATTTCAGAGGTGAAAGAAAACAGCAGAAGTGCTGATTGGGGGGCTGATAAAATTTTAATGTCTGCACTGTTCTGCAAAGATCTCATTCAAACACATGTAGCATTGATAGTTTATCAATGTTTAGGATATCCACAGGGAATTGCCCACAGCCTGGGATTGTGAGTGCGTGCCCAGCTCCTGGCTAGCAGCGGCTTTGGGAGAGCTGGTGCATGGTAAGGACCTGTGTTACCGGTCAAATAAGCACCAGGCTGGTGTGCAAGGCTGGTCCCAGAAAGGAGGGCAAATGTGGCACTTTTAGTCTTCCATCACAGTTTTTTTGAAAAGATAAAAATAGTCTAAGGAAAATACTGGTAAAAATTCTGACTCTCCAAAATCAGTCGTCAGATGTTCAGCTGTCCCATCATTGGTTGAAATTTTAATGGCAGCTACTAAATATACATCTAAATATTTATATATATATATGTGAACATAAGTGGTCTAAAGTGGCAGATTGTCCTATCCACCAGGAAGGTAGGTGCACTAACTATTTTAAGGGAATATAGTCTTTCAGTTTACAGAGGCAAGCTGGGAAAAATAACATAGCCATAGTCCATGTGTGGACACAGTCAGGAAGATAAAGGCAGGAAGGTTGTATAAGAACAGCAGTTTATTCACATTCACTTTGCATCATACATGTATATTAAATATTAATAGCACTATATGAATATTCATCTATGTTTAACATTCATTTATAGACAGAAGTTTACAGCTGATCCCTCTAACTTTCGGTGCCAAAACCAGTGTTCGAAGCGTTATGTTGCCATTGTTTCTGCAAAACGTTTACATTTATCTGCTGTAAAATAGGCTGAATGGCACTGAAGGGTGTCGTGTTTAGTTTTAAAATGCCACAAATAACAGATTTATAGATTTTTCTAAATACATTATTTTAGCTTGACAGCATTAATCATTCATGCTTCCTTCTTTCATTTTTCTACCTGCAATGGATTATTGAAACAGAAAATAACAACGGGAAAGGCTACAAGCAGTATCAAAATGTCAAGTTTGTACTTACAGTTGTATGTGCGTAGACAGGGTCAAGAGCCTCAATTATTTGTATATGTACACAGTGGTACTACATGAAAGGTTATGTCACCTGCAGCTATTTTCTTGCAGATTTAAATAGGACTGATATTCAACTCCACAGTCAGCCACTGACATGGAACATAGAATTGTAAAATACTATGAACTCTTATGTCAGGACCTAAAATATGAACTGGGTGATTGCAAGGTGTAGCTGTGGGCAATCCTATGTATTGCAGTGGAAGTCCTTTAGATTACTTTGTGTTATCCCTGACCCGTTCTTTTCATTTAAGCATAAGCTGGAAACAACATGGAAGTACTTTCTAGGGAGAAGAAAACCCCTTGATATTGCCTATTTTTGCAGTAGCGTTTGCTTGGGTTTTGAGGGTTCTTGTGGGTTTTTTGTTTTGGTTTTGTTGGTTTGGGGGGGGTTTTTTAATGCTTCATATTTCCATGAACCCACCCAGGTATGATAATTTTAAAATATCCAAGAGCACGGCTTGCATATTAATGAAGTGCAAGTCTTATATCAAAACTGACAGCAGCGTTATTTGGAGTAGGATGTGTGGTGGAGCTAATCAGTGTATTTTCACAGTAGAGGGAGGAGGAGAGGAGCTAATCAGTAGATTTTTGCTGGTGATTTGCTTATTTAAGTTATAGTTTAAAAAAAAGAAGGAGAAAAAGCATTAACATGGAGTTTTCTTGACCAAGTTCCTTATGGGTAATAGTCACGCTTTTGAAAGGTCAGCACAAGACCTACAGCTCAGAAAGTCTTATTTTTGGAGAAGTGATTGATATAAAGGTACTCTATATCTTTAAAGCAACCTGCTAAACCAGCAGTAATAATCATATATATCAATAGACTTGTACATCACTGATGTATGACAGCATGAGGGACACAGTTAAGGTTGTAAATTCAACTTTGGCATTTACATTTATGAATTCTTGAGAGTAACTTACTGCTTCCATATCTTTAGAATTTAATGACAGAAAAAAAAAAAGCATTATTGAAGGCCCGGTAGTGCAACATTTATGTACTGTTAGTCTTGCTTTGATTTAAACTATTTATAGGTCATGATATAATTAGCACTGGGAAATAACTATCTTATCAGATGAGAATATTTCAAAGAACAAATAAATAAATGATCAGACATTAACATCAACCTCTCTTTCTCTAGTCAGGTAGCACAAAGCACATATATACGCTGAATTAGTAGAATTATTATTGCAAACTTATTTTGAGACATATCATTCGCTTAGTGACCATGCTAATGCTTCTTGCCAATTTTTACAGTTCTGTTACTAGAAAATTTTGTTCATTTTAGCTTTTTATCAAATCTTAAAATACAGATTTCACTGTCTCAAAGTACATTGAAAGTAAATTAAGGCATTAAGTATTGCTGAATGAATATATTTTTCAGAACTTACTACTAGATGCTGTTACACATCCAAAAGTTTGATCCCTGCTTTCTGGGAGGAAAAATGTGGTCGTATTGGCTCTGGAGCAGGGCATTGCCATTATGTAACACACTCTTCTCTCTATAGTTTTCATTTTTGTCATTTTAGAATTTTTTTCCCTGTTATTTAATCTCTGCAGTTACCTCATTCAATTAAAAGAGATAATTGATTTTAATAAGTGCTAATTGTTCTGCAGAAATTCTTCATACGCATACGCATGCTTATATCCACACACGGAGGCATTCATGTTACGGAATTTAATATCAGTTCCAGGGAAATAACTCTGAGCTGCTTAACTGAAATAGCAGTGATATGAAAATCCTGAGGGTTTCTGCAGTGGAAATAACGTGTATAAGTCAGGATCACTAATACACAGGTGGAGTTTCAAAGTTTTAGGACCATAGTTAGGTATATCTGGTCAGTAAAATACAAGGGAAGGAGAATAGATGGTCACAGGGAGGACCGAGAGATGGAGCTGTGGGCGTTCATAGTCTGTCTTCCCAGGAGAGGTGCCTTCGAAATGTGAAGTGTCTCTGGCAAAACTGCCTCCCAGGGAAGGGTTGCTCCTTGGAGTACCCGAGCAAGCCCTGGGATACAGTGGCACGCGGGGCCGGGACAGCCAGGGCTGGGAGCACTTCTGCCTGGCACTCACCCCATTTGGATGGGTCCTGCAGTCAGTGCTCTCTGGTGGGTAATTTGGCTCCATGACGTCTCCCTGGAGAGCAATTATCGTGGGGTTTTTTTCCCCGTGCTTCCTTTCCTTTTCTTCCACTTTTTCTGCAAGAGCAGGTTCCATGATTCACATTAAAAATATTTTAATACCAGGGCAATATTGATTGACCATGAAGAAACCTACTCGTGATAGTCAGTATACTCCAAGTAATAATGTAAGTGAATAACGTTTTACAGTCACTTTGAATCAGTCTCTTTTTCCAGATCCAATCCATCCATATCCAGTTAGAAAAGACTCCTCCAAGGCAAGTTCTTCATGGGTTCATCCCAATTCCCCTCTTTAGATCCTGTAAACAAATCCAATCACTGCCTGTTTAACATTTTTATTACATAAATTCCAACACGCAATAGAACATTACTGGGTACTGCTAATAATGGTGTGCATTTCAGACGTATTTTCTTTTTGTCATAAAACCCCTTAAACCATATTCTAATAACTGTGTATAAGATCTAATTGGTAAGAAGCATTGCATTCAACAACCAAGAGGAATATCTCTGTAGTGCTTTTTGTTGCTCCCATTTTCATTTAAAGTAACCACCAGACATTTCAGTTCCTTCAAGGAAAAACAACCCATGTCTCCTGTGATAACCCAAACCTGCAGACACGCTGATAAATAAGATACTTTTACAATTCTTTTATTACTGTATTCTATGACAAGATAAAATAAACAGTATTTTGTGGACCATTACAACTTATAACAAAGCTAAGCTACTGTCCAAAGATGCTGAAAAATTCCAGTATAAATACACTTTATTTTCAGCTGGCTCATGGATGATTAGGGCATCCCAACACTTTGACAATTTTCATATAATACTATGAAGAATTTCACGATTTCCCTTCATCTTACTGCTGCTGCCAGCTCAATACATCTTTTTCTAGTAAAAATTATACAAATCTATGGTTTTTACTCTTCTCATACACCATAAATCCTCAAGATAGTTTCATACACGCTAACTACAATCTTTCTTCCGCCCCGCCCCCGCCAACCTCTCCCTGGAGTTCAACCAGCAAAACCTCAGATATATTGCACAGAAGAGGAGCGGAACATAAGGAAACATCACTTTGGTGAGATTTGAGTAATTTCTATTTATAAATATCTACCTGTATTTCTTTTACATAAACAATAGTGAAAGCCCAGGAAAAGGTTGGGTCATCAACTGGCATCTGTTTCTCTGCATGAGATGTCCCAAGAGAATAATATTTACTGAGCAAACATGAGTTACATGATGGATCATAATGTAGAGTTTTCAAATTGTCTTGGCAGCTGTTCACCTGTTGAATAGCTCTGTGACT
This sequence comes from Fregata magnificens, assembly GCA_013389945.1. Taxonomy (NCBI): domain Eukaryota; kingdom Metazoa; phylum Chordata; class Aves; order Suliformes; family Fregatidae; genus Fregata; species Fregata magnificens. Next base: position 258,930 of record WAAD01031013.1, read on the forward strand.
TTCTGAGGAATTATTTGCTTGATCCTGTCAAGGCAGAAGAAAGAATTTTGATATATACAAAAAGCCATCTATGCTTTTCTCTTTAATAATCTCCCTTCACAATATACTCATTTATGAAGCCTGACTTTACTGATGAGAAGGGACAGGCAGATCTTTGGCCTTAAGAGTTTGTCTCTGCCTTTGTTTTAGAGGACTTTCTTTGGGTTAGATCTCTGATTTTTCCTGCTCTGCTTATCCTCAAGATATTCCCGTTGCTCCCCGGGCCTCCCAGCAGCCCAGCTCCTGTTAGAAGGGAGGCACAAGAAGCAACACCCAAACCCCATGTGCTTTCTCCATCCCTTCCCATGGTGCTTCCCATTGACCAGCTCTTTGGGACTCATCGCTGGGGACCTGTGCATGGGAGCTCACCCCTAGCCTCCATCCAAATTGGTGGTGGTGGGAGAACATGCTGGTGTCCCTGCCTGGCCCTTCAGGGCATCAGGGAGGAAAATCCAAATACAACTTAAATGTTCTTGAAAAGCCAGAGATCCCACCAAAGCTCATTTCCTGGGTGTTCTTTTCTGCTCTGCTCCTTTCTAATTTTACCACCTGTAGTGTAAATTTTTATGAGGAAAGGCTCGCAAAAGAAGTAAACACGTTTTTTAGTGTGCCACTGCCTGCTGTTCCCTCTGTTTTGTTATTGCACATAGGAGTTTATTCTCATTTTAAAATTCTATTTACTGCCCTCTTATGCTTCCTTTATCTCTGAATTTACTTTTTATGCACTCTCATTATTTGGGCAATAAAGCTTTCTTTGTATGGGTCAGGGTTTTTTGGCATAACAGAAGAAATGTAGTTCCTTGTAGCCTATCCCAGTAGGAAGTTTTTGCATGCAAGGAATAGTTACTATGTTTTGAAAAACAAACAAACAAATAAAAAAACCCACAGTTAAAGAGCGCAATCCCTCAATCCCAGTGCCTGTTCCAGGGCTAAGGGCTAGCTATGTTATGCACTCAACTGACCATAACTTCAAAAGGCATTCAGAATGCAAAATATATTTTACTGTTTTGTGCTTTAAAGATTAAATCCAGATTAAATCCAGAAGATTGAATCAAAGCTCCCACTGGAGAGCGATTTGCACTTTCAATCCATAGTCTTGAAGGTGAGCTGCGTAAATTCCTCAGGGGTGATAATAAGAGTCCAAAAAGCTCATAGATGTCGTTTTGCAGGACCGTGACCCTGCGACTATGCCTGAGATACTGCAAAGAACTTTGTGAAATGTTCCAAAAAGCCTTTCTTCTGTGTCTAAATTGTGTTGTGGATCCGAACTGGTTCATAAATTAGGTACGCGTGTCTGATGACTTAAAACATGCAACCTACATGTGGAAGAGTCTAAAAAATTATATTTATAATTTTGACAAATAGTTATGTTTTGTTCTCTCTGCCATGAGTTAGGGCACACTATCGCTCTTTGTTTCAAGCAAGTAACTGAAGTATTAGTAAGATTCCTTTCCATTTTCTTAGAACTCCCCAAGGTCTATAGTTTTCTTTGCGGAAACAGTTGCCATTAAATATGCTGTATGTCAATGCAGCAGTGAGGTGGTTAATTTTGACTGAATATTACGCTATATAACCACTTGGCATTTAACTTGAAAAATGACTTTCTGCTTCACCTGTCAGCAGCCCAGTTCTCATCAAATAAGTGAGTGAGAAAAATTTTTAAATTTCAATTTCCTGATGCTATTAGATACTACTTCTTCCATACTTAAACAGTTTAGCAGTGCATGTACATGTTTTGGTATTCATGCCATGCATCACACTACATGCTATTACAATAGCTTTTTTGTTTAAAGGGTAAAGAGATGCATGGATCTTTATCTTGGGGTTAGGAAAATGTATTGCAGGAACATGGCCAATCAGGTTTCTGAATAACTTTGTAACATAGTACCATAACCCTGATGCAGTACGAGGAATTTAAAATACTAGGTGGCTACGACTCCACAGAAAGAAAGCATTCTAGATGGAGACAGCACACACAGTAATCTTGCAGTATGCTTCCTCTGAAAACTGGTGCCTCGTGGAGTATTTGTCTATTTTATCCTTTCTTCTGCCAGATACATAATTCTGATAAATCATGTAAAATATTTTTTTGTATTTTCAGTATATTTTAGAGATTAAAACCGTTGTCATTTTGCATTAATGGTAAGTTTGCTTTGTTTCTATTTCAAATACAAGATCATTTTTCCCTGGTGGCTAATATATCCCCAAACAGTAAGAAAATTTCATTGATAGAGGGAAGGCACAAATGAAAAAGAATTCCCCATTTCATTTTAATTTCTTGTGCTACTTTACACAGTTTTCGCTTTACCACTAGTAAGTCTGGAGACATTTTACTCGAGTGGAAAAATGCATCATCTCTGCTGTATTTCCCTTTATTCTTTGACATTAGTTTTTATTGCACATTGCAATATGTATAAATCCATAGTTGTATAGTAGCAAACATCAAACATCATTTGAAATAATAGTTCAGTATAAATATGAGCTGGTATCACTAAGGTCATTATTATTTGTTCATTTATTTGGTCACCCTTGACAATTGACTCAGTACTGTGGGTTACAGAACAGTACGGACAGTTTCAGTCTGCAGCATCTACTGTCTTAAAAATAGATATACAGAAGACAGGTGGTACTTAGGGATCCAGGGGTGAAAATTACACGCTGGTTTTTTAAGTCATGCTTATTGTTAAAAAAAAACAAAACAAAACAAAACCCAAAAAACCAAAACCAACCAAACAAAAACAACCCCCCCGCCCCAGTGTGGGGGTAAATTCTACTACTTTTAAGAAAGTACCAAGTTATGGATTGGATTAATCTGTCTAGTATTTCCATTTTACTGTAGTGTAACTTTTCTAACATGAAAAAAGTTTCATCAGCTTGAACAAGGCATAAACCCCAACCAGGAATCAGGCCCAACATTTAAAAAGCTGTGGCTGAGCTGCTGGGTATTTTTTAGGTGTCTCTATTCCTGGTAATACTCTTCAGGGATTTTAGTGTTTCCAAAAATGCATGTTTTCCCAGCTGGCAGCGAGCTCTCCCAAAGCTGTGATGGAGAGCAGCCCTGGCACATGCTTCTGCTTGGAGCTCCATGGGACCCTTCTGCCTTGCTGTGCATTTGTAGGTACAAAACTGCGTCCGGGAGGGAGCACGATCTCCTGAACTTTTATGATAAATTTGTAAGAAGGGAGGTTGTATGTGAGTGAGAAAATTAAATATACCTTGTACCGTGTGGGAATAAACATGGGGGTTTAGTGACAGGGACAATAGAAACACCATGCCCTTAGGGTTGATTATAGTTATGCTCTCAAATTTACAAGAATTACTATTTAATGAAACAGCAGTAGACACTTCTAACCTGTGGGTAAATGAGTATACTGCTTGCATAATGTTGGGTAGTTATTAACTTGATGGGATTGCCCTGGATTTACTCTGTGGTCATTGAGCAGGCTTTGCCCTTCGTCTCCATCCCTCACAGCATGGAGGTGGAGTGCAGGACGTCCCCTTTGGTGGCCTGATTTCTCCCCACAGAAGTGTCCACTTTGCTTTCCTGGTCTGAGAAATGTGGAAACTCATTGGTTGCTGCAGCCTTCTCTGTGTAAAGAAGGGCATGTTTTACTATGTTGGTAGAAATTACAATTTTTTTTCTGTTCCATGTATAAGTACACACACATTTAGGATTATCTTTTATAGGGTCTGCACATGAGCACAGTGTGGGACCTGGATGGCTCCAGGTCCTATGGACAGTTACCTCTGCTGCTGACTATGATCAGACATCACATCCATGTGGTGGCTTGTGCTCTTAAATCCTCAAGGGAAGAGTACGAGCTCCAGAAGATCATCTGCCATAAAACAGTGAGTGGGTTGAAATTGCATCTTCTGATGTCAGCTGGACGCTCCAAGGGTGATAGGTGTATTAAGTTTGTGAAGCTGTTGGATGGTGGCTTGTGGAGTCCCAGTTCAGCCTGTGCATGGGTGAGGGTCTGTAAGAGCTGGACACTGCTCCTTTCCCAAGAGCTTATAAGAGTCTGTTTGGCAGTGACCACTGGGGAGAGCAAAAGCAACGAGGAGACATGTATTGGTTGTCTTCAACTCAGCCACGGGGTCAGAGCGGAATAGGACTGTTTTAGGCAGACCAGCGAGAGCAAAAAGGTAAAGGAGCAAGGTGCAGAAGTCGTTGAGCTATCCCAGATGAAATCTTTGGCCACGGAGAAGCGTCATTATGGGGTTGCACCCATGCCAAGCAGCTCTTCTGGGAGGCCACTTCATTAGCACCAGCTTTGCACTGCCCAAGGCACGGCCGGGTGCTGCTGCCTTGCATGGGCATTGCCCTTCCTTCCCTGGGGCTGCGGGGCTCGCCAAAATAACGTTGCATGTGCAAACGTGTCCTGAGGAGGCCTGTGGAGGGATGTTAATGGCTATAAGACTTGTCAAAGCCTAATTAGTTACTCACAGAAGAGACATTTCAATTTTTTGGCCGAATCTTTTTGTTTGGAAAGATCCCAAACCCCTGCTTCCTGGGAGCCTGCCTTAGCTGTTAAATCCGCAAAGGGCTGCTCCATGGGATGACAGATTTTATTTTTAATTTTTTTTAATAATATTCTGCTTTACGATGGGATTTTTTGTCAAGGTTAAATAAATGATAATTAGAGTTGTGGATGTTCTAACCCATTCAGTTGTATGGGATGTTTCCTTGCTGACCTCCCTCCTGGCAGCACCAAGGGGAGTGAGTGCATATATCACTGCAGAAAGCTTGCGAGTCCCCTTGAAGTGTTATGAAAATTGCTGTGCACAGCTATTTTGTTTCTGAAAGACAAATTCTCTGCAAAAGGTAAGAGACAACAGGTGAGGAGTTTGCTGTCCAGATGTGGTACTGTTGTGGCAGTGCAGGTCTGTACATTGGTACCTGTACACTTGGTGAGACCATCAGCCGAGCGTTAGCCAGTCGTCTCCTCCTGCCCTGCAGCCGTAGCTGAAGAAATTTGTGTAAAGTAGTGCACAAAAATCCTTATGCAAAATCCCAGGCACTACAGGTTGGTATTGAGACTCGCTAGTCCCACATGCTCTTATTCTTTGAAACCACAAGACCAGCACTTCTAATATTTTCACCCAAGTCCTGTTGATGGCTGAAGTCCCAGAGCCTCACCAGGTGAACGAGGCGTACCTCGGGGCTGAGCCCCCCAGACCTGCTGTGTGTGGAGTCAGCTCATGTGGGAACCTGGGACAAGTCTGCCCTGCAGGGTTCGTGATCAAAAGCTAGGTGGTCTGGCCTCACAAACTTTCAGCTGGAAGGAAAATGGTTACAACTGCTCTGATTCCCTCTCAGTGCAATAAAATAAGGAGAAAGACCGTATCTCCTAATTCTGTTGTCATTTGTTAACATCTCATCCTTCACACATTTCTTTAATCATTGGAGGGTATTTGCAAATATTTAAAAATGCTCTCTCTTCCTTCAGGAATTTTTATATTGGGTTTTATAGAAGGTTTATAATAGAGCAAATAACAGTTTGGATGAAATTCTGGGAATTCTTCTGTAGTGTGCTTCTGCATGATAATCATTATGAGATTGCTTCCCCACTGCTTGCTTAATGCAGCTGTCCAAGTTTTGTGTTTAGTGGGAATCCAATTTGTTTTAAGAAATTAACAAAACGAATACTTAAGTACTGTGCTGAACATATCGTAAAGTTTTTATTCATTTTGGTGGGAAGAAAAAAAGCATTATAGTGCTCACGGAACAGCCTTTGAAGCCACATTTATGAAATTGAATCCCTACCAAAATAATTTGCTCATGTTAATACAGATGCCGTATGGCATTGCAACAATTATTCTATTGTTTTTGTCTCCAAACTGTGTCGAACTTTGCTGTGGCAGTGGTCTAATATCTGCTCAGAGAGGCAGGCTGACTGCTTGGTTATGGCAGTGGTGCCCCTGATTCGGAGAGATGCTGATGGCAACCGCGTGGTCCTCAGATACAGTCATGATGTTTATGCTCCTCAAAGGAAGGAGCGCTCTGGCACTCACAGACGGGGCTGCTGAGTGCCCCCGTCCCCCTGTAGCCCAGCACATGAGCTAATTTCTGTGCTCTTCAGGGCAGGCACTGTTAATCCCTGTGATCTCAGTCACTGTGGCATTGCTCCTCTGAACATCCTCTGTTTAAAAGCACAGGGGAAAAAACCAGGCCTTTTGTGTGTCTGGTCACAGGAGCACTGTGCGTCTCGCACTGGGCTTTCCAGCTCATTTCTCTCTCTCAGGGCAGCCTCTGGAAAACTTCCTCCCTCCAGCTTAGTTGTGACTTCTAACTCTGCAGCAGATCCCAGTGACTTGCTGTGCTGGGAGCCATTCAATCCCTCCCTTCAGCCCCCGGGCCCGCTGCGCCCAGTGCTGGCTCTGTTCTCTACCTCCCTGCTCTCAAACAGTGGAGATCTGGGTCTTTTGCCCACGCGCACTTGTAGGATCAGAGTTTCCCCCCAGAATACACTGTCCTTTACTACCAAATTCTGAGCTCTTTCTGCAAGATAACTGGTACGTTCAGCCCCTGCTGCTTTCCCCAGATACCTGCTAGCATTTTTAAAAATTGCGCCTGTAATTGTGCTCCTGCCAGGATGAGTAGCATGAGTAGGTATGAACACGAAATACAGGTGCACCTATTAAGTTTGTTGCTGTTTGGGGTTTTTTTAAGGAGAACAAAAACTTACTAATTGCAAAAATTTGAAGTTGAAAGTTAATATCTGACACCAACTCTTGCCAAGTTTTGTTTAGAGCAGACAGAACATCCCAGATCTCGCAGCCCTCCATGCCGCTGGCTGAGCCTGCCCAACTTGCCAGTGCCAAGCTCATCCCCAGCAGGTTACATTTTTCTGTCCTTGGCAGCCCATGTTTATTTCATCCAGTAGTCCAGTAGCAGCAGCCCAGTATTTATTTCAGTTTTCAAAGTCTTTGTTTAAAAAAAAAAAAAACCCCAAAACTCAACATTTTGCCCAACACATGATCTTAAACCTTGTGTTCTTGCTTCATTATGGGTATCCATGTGCTTGGCCAGGCAACCAGAGTAGTAATACTTTATCCACACGTTGGACTCCATTTTGAAAAGTGTAAACAGTAACCTGTGCGGCAGGAACGAGCAAAGGCTGTTTCTGAAGGGTCCTTTAATTCTCCCTAAATTCCTCTCGGACAGTAGCCAGGCTATGGCTTCAGAATATGAACCCTCTGCTAGGGAAATTAGCAGGGCATGTCCATAGAGCCCTTATCGCACCCCACAGTAGGCGCAGGCAGGCGGGGGGCTCGTGGCGGGAGGCCGCCGAAGCACAAAGCGTCAGGCACCAGTTGTTTAAATCTGCGATGGCAACAGGTGACGTTTTCTTAAGGCAAATGATAGGGCCAAGCGAAGGACCTGCAACTGTTCATCTGGCTTTGCCTTTTGGGGAGGAGGCGAGTCTGGGGGGCTGCTTTGTTGCCTCTCACTGTGCAGGGCAGGGGAGCACGTCCTGGCCCCTGGGACCAGCCAGCCCCCCTGGACCTCCCTGGCAATGTGGCAGGGCTGCATTTCTAGCAGGATTTCTCCCCCTCCTCCCCAGTGATGCAAACTGCATTAGGCTTTCCAGCTGCTTGCTGTTTTACAGCTAAAAAATCTTCAATGGACAGTGAAAGGACAGAAAAGATATTTTGGCAATGAGATGTCTAACTAGTTTTCCAAAACCGGGGCTTTAAAATCTTTCTTAATCTGGTGGATGAGCGTCTGATTTCAGAATAGGTGAGTTTCGGATAATTTTCCTGCCTGTCCATTAACCACTCAGACTGAAAGAGCTAAACCCACTTCGCTTTAAGACTGAGCTACAGCGCAACTTCCCTTACTTCGAACGAATTTCAGTGACGTCGACTATAATTGTAGCACTGCTGGGCCTACAAATAAATACCTATGATTTCAAGTTCAGTCAAATTATTTATATGTTTGTTTACACCAAATTGCTTATGTGTGTCAGCTACGTCAGCTTTTGCACAGTTTGCTCCATCTCCTTGGAGAAACTCGCAGCACAAAAGTTTTCTCCCCATAACGGTGACAGTGATGCAATCCTCTCCTCGATAGGGCTGCTTCATAACTGCCTTGCTACATCGTGTGTTGGATGCTAACAGCAGGAAGCATTATTTTAAAAGATTTAAATTAGCAGATTTTATTTACCACACTAGTATTCTCACAAGGCATCTCACTTCTATCTAAAAGAGTTTTAAATTATCAGCTTTTATTTATCACAATGGTATGCTCCTGATTTATCACACTTTCCTGTATGTTATTTACTCAGACCAATATGGCATTAAAATAGCTGTGTAATACAGAGAACTCAGAAACACTCATGTGAATTTTCCAAAAGCAGGGGGACGGTTGAAAAACAGTTGAAAATATCAAAGAAATGTTAAGTGATATATCTTTTGAGTCTACTTTTGACTGTATATGCTATTGTAATCAGGATAAGAGGACCTAATTTAACTGCTTTGCCAGTGCTTAGGAAAGCAGCTTTTGAATTAAATTCTAAAATTTAAGGCTACTGCAGCTGTCTTTAAGTATCTGAGTTAAAGCTATACCAGTTACAAGACAAACTGGTAGGAGCTTTTGGGCTCTGTGTCATTCAGTAGACTGTTGTCTAGTTTCAAATGTCATTTCAGTTAAATCCCTGCCTAAAAAACATTTAAGAGTATCTCATTTTAGTTTTTTAATCTCTGTAACTGCTTCACTTTTTTCTACTTACAGAAACATCAAAAGGAATTCAGGCTCACTTGGTCGTAGTCTGGACATCACGTTTTTACAGGAACAAAGAAAGATGTGCTGTGCCCTTCACACATGCTCATATTAAAAATTTATTAGGTAAGTTTCAACATTTTTCAATTAATAGGCAGATTTTAAGGCTCCTGTAAGTAGTACAGTAGTAGTAAATGCCAGCTGATATTTTACAGAAATATTCCAAATAAAAATACTGTTTGATTGCAAGGGGGAGCAGAACCTCCAGGAACATATCTTCATTTTTGGTAGTTTAGTCCGCAGTAACAAAAACCACATTGTACCAATCAGATATTTAATGAGCCTCTAACTCCATTTCTACCTTATCCCAAAGGTATAGCAAATAGTGCTGCTTTTTTAAAATATCAAGAAAACATCATTTGCTCTAAAATGTCCCTAAAAGCAGGTCTAAATTGCCAATAAAGGCTAGGTAATTGTATCAGCATGGATCAGAAAGCATTTCTCAGAACTGATGAAATAGTTTGCAGTATCGCAGAACCTGAATGATGCTTTCTGTACATTACACTGGAAATATCAGAGACTGGTCTCAGTTTAATTTGCTCACTGCTGTGTATTTTGGATTCTCAGGAAATATTTCTCACTAATGTCATTCTGTTTTTCTTTAAACGTAATTTGTTTGGGGAAAGTCAGACGATTTCTGCAATCTAGGGTTCACTTAGAAGAACTTTTTGTTTATTTGTCGATTATAGAATATTATTTTTCCAAGAAAATTGCATGTTTGAAAATTCTCAAATCCGGTATTCCTTATTGTATTCAAGATTTTAAACATTTCAGATTGAAAAATAGTAATTTGCAAGATTGTTGCCCAGCTTATCAGTTCTGCCTCAGTAGTTATACAATCATTTGACAGCCAAACACACATACAATATAAATATTTAAGAAAAAGTAAATTCCATTAAGCTGCAGTGTGATAGATGCAGTAGTAGGTACTTATCTTTGAAATATTAAACTCTAGACATTTATATCCATACAAAAAAAGAGTTTCCTGCCATTTGATGAGAATTATGTGCCTGGCACTAATAAAATATTAAACTCCAATTTAAAAGATAAGTATCTTACCCACTTTTTTCATAATAAAACACTTTACAGTGCATATGAGAGATAATATGCATCAGAATTTCCATACAATACTGTATTTACAAACTTTTATGAAAGTTTTGTGTCTGTATTTATTAGTTGCTGCCTCTACTTAAGCACTTATTATTTCGTATAATGACATTGTGTGTTTCAATAATGCATGATAGAAGGTGTACAAACAGGCTTTATTTTTTGTAGCAGAGTTTTCTTTTGTTACAGGCGACTGCTGCTAGTTAATTAAATGTAGATGGCCCCTGAAAATTGCATTATCCTTTTCTGTCCCTATTATATAAATTAATGTCAAACTGATGCAATGTTTCATGTTTAAAATAATAGATACATGTGTTAAAAATTATAGCCTGCACTTTTCTTATTTGACAATGTATTATTTTCAACTGGAAATATCAGTTTCTAACCTTCTGCCAAGAATATTTTGTAAAGGGCAGTAAGTAATAAGTGTTAGTTATCAAATATAGTGTCTTTTGAAATTTGAACAATACTATATGTGGAGGAAAAGTCATAATATATAGTGTTTCTATTTCAAAAATAATCTCATAAAATGAAATGATCAACAGATGGTTACCACTAAAAGGAAGAGAAGTTCCTTTGAATGAAGGAAAGTCACCTTTTCCAGCAGATGAATTTCGGTGTCGCCTGCTCCATTTTCAGCAAGTGGCTTGTTTTGCCTTTTCTCTTCGAACTCTTTATATAAAAAGGTGAATGTTAAACTCCATTTCTTTTTTTTTTTTTTTTTTTTTTTTAATCTCAGGTATCATCCCATGAAGTAATCTGAAAGCTGCAAAAGCATTAATACATTTGTCAATGTCCTATCAAACTCCACGATCTCCCAGCTCTGCTTCGCTACTTAATTGAACAATATCATATTGATTTCATTAAAAGAAGCTATACAGTTAGGGTTTTCTTTCCTGTTCCCATAATTATCCTTTTTTACAATTTACAAAAATATTTCATTAGACTCTTTTTACCACGGTTTTTTGTATTGTGATCAATGTCAGCAGACAACTCTGCCTTTTTTAATTACTGAACCGGGTGATTAGAGTTAATAAGCAATGAGATGTAAATACTGCCATTTCAAATAAACAAGAAAGCACTTAGAAACCAAAACAAAGCCTTTCACTGAACTCAGGCACATACTCTGAGAGATATGCGGTACAAGTGATTTAGTATATTACTTGCTGTAAAGAAGGATGCACCTTGTTACTTTAAACAGCAAGATACAGCAGAAGGTTTTTGGGTTTTGAGATATTATTTTAAAAGGTGCACCTTAAAAAATACCATATTTTCAGATCACAAAGGTCTTGTATTTATATTTTCCACTTCCCAACTGAAGAGACAGTTGTGCTCTCATAAAAATACTTTAAAAACAGACAGCTTTGGTTTTCACTTTTCTTCCGTAAAGGATATCCTCCCTGCTCTCAAAGGCAGCAGGTTTACACAAAGCCATCAGCTGCTTCTAAAAATGGTGTTACGGAACAGAAAACCTTCCTTTGCATATGTAGACTATAACATTTAAGATAAGTAATATAAACTTGGATTTGGGGGTAAGAACTAAGAAATACTGTTTTTTAGAACAGCAGGTACATAATGGTATAACAAGGAAATTTCCTTCCACCTTATGGATCTTTATACTTCTGCCTGCAAATTCTGTCCATACAGATGGCAAGGTGCATACACATCTGCACTTGTGCGTCAGTAATAACTTTACTGACTTGTTTTCAAATCAGTTATATATTTTATTTTGACTAAGAGTTAGTTACTTGTGAGAGGGATGTATTTTTTTAATTTCAAATGAACTTTTCATTAATGTCCTTATATGCCTATTTTTACTCTTTTCAGGAGGTGTCTATTAATGCTACGGTGTTTTTGTAAAATCTTTAAAATAAGAACAAAAAGCCCGTGTTATGATCACAAAGGTAGGAAAGTGGTGCCTAATTATGGCCAGGATAAACTGCACTTAATATCTATCTGTTGTCAACAAGGCAATTTGCCAGATGATATCTTTAAATCCTTTCCTTAAATTGTTTTTCATACAAATTATTGTAAATGGTTATATTTAAGAGCCCATTCAAAGGAGCTGATGGTTTTGCCTTTAAAAAAAATTTTTAAAAAATCAATTAGAGAGCTAAATCCACGTTACCAGGATCAGGATTTATTTGGTTTTTTCCACGGAGGTCTCTGTGATCACTTTTCCGACAGTCCCTAGCAGCACGATATTTTGAAAGCAGTGTGTGATGGTCGTCTGCATGATTTTATTAGCGAGGCTGCCCAGCGCTCTTACAAGGTTACGCGGCTGGTGCCCCCAGGTGCTTCTCGCGCCCGCAGTGTGGTGGGGCGAGGGCCTTCGCCTTCCCAACGGCCCCTGGATGGCCAAAAGGGAGGCCAAAGGGAGCAGTGGGAGAGCGGGGGACCTGGCTGTTCCCCGGCATTGCTCGTGGCTGCAGCGCAGTGCTGCCCCAGGCGGGCACCCTGGCTTTCGTGGGGTCTCTCTGTGGACTGTATACTTCAGATCTCAAGGGCTGCTGCTTCAGTCTTGAAATTGTGAAATTTTCATCTCTACCCTTCTTAAATCTTTTTGCAGTGAGAGATTTCAAGTCAAATGTGTTTCCGCACACTTTTCCTGAGAAGGCAGATTTACATATGCATTAGGTTCATTTTATCAGAATACACACACAGCAATGACACATCTCATTGACAATGTGCTGTCTGATGGATAACTCCATACAAAACACATATTTGAAAGGAAAATAGGAGGAGAAATAGGATTAAGAGTCTGTACATAAGTGACATCATGTTTTGTGAAGATGAACTGTGGGAATGTCTTGCCCTACTTCATATTTTTGGATTATTCAAAGATCCATCAAGTGTTTTGCAAGTGTAAGAAATTCATTGCTGTACAGCATCATCATACAGAAACTACCAGGACCGAGTTTGTCTGCACCTGAAATAATTATATGCTTTATTTAATAATGAAAAGATAAAGAAAAAAAAAAAAGGGACGTGGACTTTGCCCGCTCCTGCAAATTTTGATTTTCAGTGCCACACCTCCACATTGGATTAGTTGCATGTCCAGGCAGTGCAGTGTTTTGTTTTTGTCTTTCAAAGGTAGGCAGCAGTGTTTAAATATTGTGTTTTTAATTGTGCCCTGAGACATAGGGGAACAACTGCTTTGCATTTCCATCTGGGAGGGCTGCTGTGGTCCGTCTGCACGTCTCTCCTGCCAGGCTGACATCAGGCACTTTGCTTGGCTGGAGGGAAGCAGGAGGGGAGCCGGCACAGCTTTGGCCGTGGTGGCCACTTGTCAGCTTTATAGGATGCCAGTGACTAAGAGGTGTGGAAGATTTTAGCTGGTGAAGTGTATGTGCTAATATTCATGCGAGAGGAATGTACATGTACTGCCGGCCATCCTTCTTACTGCACTGCACAGGTTTCTTCTTACCTTCCTTCTTTTCTTCCTTTCTGTTTCCTGATTGCAAGGATTGTTAATAATTTAAAATATACATGGCTCTGACCCAAGTGACATCGTTCCTTCCGTAGGTCCATGGAATAAAGAATATTTAATTAAAAAGGAAAAGTATAAATATAATGCAGTGGTATTTCTAGGAGAAGATGCATTTCTTCTGGGATTTACCACCATCACCAAGGATGGATAGGGGCAGCAACACCTCCAAAGCGAAGAGCTGCAACCCTGAAAAGTTGTGGCATCAAGCTCAGTTACCTTTGCAGGTTTTTCTCTATGTCTGACCGGGGTGACATTCATAACGGTCTATTGTTTATTTTTTTTCTGAAGGGAGATGCTACCCATGCTGTGCCAAGTCTACAAAACGGAAATTTCTGATTAATTTCATGTGGCCCCCTGATCACTGCTTTGTGGTAATGAGGTTTTCTGTGGAGATAATATTGGTCACACTCAGGTCTGTGACTTCACCCACTGCCGATGACCTGAGCTACGCCTTTGCTGCTCATTCCTGCTGGCCGTAAGTGAAAGCTTGCACAGAAATGCACTCCAGTACAATTTTACCTTGGGAGTGAAAAATGCTTGGAGTGTGTCTTGGCTTGTTCATTTAATGTCTCGGTGAGATAGTACATATCTTTAAATTCCTACCTCAGGTTTCCCCTCTATAAAATGGGACAATAATACTGTCTTTGTGCCTGTCGAGGAGAGTCTTCTAAGGATCTATTAATAAATGTCAGTGATGTACTTCAGAGATCCTCTAAGGAGTACCCTGTGGAAGGATACTATGAATTATTGACTCTCTTCCTGGCCCACTCTCTAGCACACATCCACACCCCTGAAATACCTTAGAGATAAGGTGCTGGCACCATAGTTTTAAATTACACTGGCACTGTTTATGCAAATCTAAGCACGTAGGCATCCAGCTACCTGTATATATATATAGATATATATATGTATGTATAAGGAGTGACCTGGTTTTCATGGGAAAGTTGGCTAGTTGTGTACTAAGCCGGCAGATTTTGGCAATTATAAACCCAACTTTTACAGATGGGCAGAAACAGGGACCTGCCCCAAAAAACCCGGCTAAAATGAGGCTGGAGTATTGGCTGTGATTTGAACTATATCTTATTCTTGGATGCTGTGCAAAGCCCCATTAACCCACTAGGGATCTGGGGGACTTCCAAGACTAGGAAGGACCATGGTAGCAAAATGCTCCACACACTTCATCCCCTGGAGAGGTGGGGGAGAGTAAACAGAGATGACAGACGTTGCTCATGTCAACCAGCAATGCGGGAGGGGGCTATGGCCCCATCGCTATGACCACCGAAGAAACTACATAGGACTTATTGTTTCTGATTTGGGGGTGGGGGGTGGGGGTGGGTGGCCAATAGCATAGCAGACACCTCAGAGGCTGGCCTCAGGATGGGACAGCATTGTTATCAGCCTGTCTCCAAAGATGAGCTCTAATTTCATATTTGTCATCAATGGTTGATGAGAGTGTTTAGCACCTCTCCAGATCAGCTGTGTAAGTGCCTATGTGTTGGTTTACAAGAAGAACAGAGCAAAAATTTTCATTTGAATCCTTTTTTATATTTGTGTGTGTGAAAAACAGAGAATCAGCAATGCTAAAATATTGTTAAATTCTTCTTGGCTGAACTAAGTTGTTCACATAGAGGGACAAAGGTAACAAAAACATCCAGAAAATTCCTGAGTGTTTCAGCCCCGTGTTTTCCAAGTATGTCACGTCACTGTCTGTATTCACAGTGTTTCATCCTGATGTTTTCAAGACACAAAATGTTGTTTTATTTCATTTGACTTTGTTCTGAATTTTCCTTCCTTTTTTTGTTGTTTTGGGGTTTTTTTTCATTTACTTTTAATCTAATTGAAAATATGAGTTGGAACAAATACAGTGTCTTCATCCTCAAAGGATTTCTTTTCTAATCTTCAAGTTTACCAACAGTTTTGGGAAAAAAAAGGTTGTCTTCACTCAACTGCAGTTTATTTTATTGTTCTAGACCCGTTATGGAGCAAAACCCCTCATTTACAAGCACGGTTCAGTATAGACCTGACCTGTGACAGCTCAGTGCTTCTCAGCCACATATGCAAAACTAAACTTTGCTGCGCAAGGATGCCAGGTCCTGGCTAAGCCTGGGTCAAACCACTCCTGCAGAAGGGAGGGAATAGGGAAGAGCTGAAGATGGGATGGAGAGGCAGGAGACATCCCTGAAGAGGGAGGCCAGTGGCATTGTCTGCCCTCCCGGCATCTGGTGATAGGAAAGGAAAGGCTGATGATGGGACCCTCATAAATGCTGTTGCCATAAAACCTAGGGTGCCTCCATATGGGGTGCCAGCACCGGTGTTCATTGACAACTGTACTTCTGTGCTAAATTTTGGAGGAGGGGAAAATGAAATTATCTCCATGCCTCTTGTGAGATACAGCCTTGATTTATGGGTGGTGTTGTCTATCTTCCTTTATTATGAGTTTTTAAAAGTCCGTATATGACTTCACCTTGGTCTCTCCGCTGCTTGTAGGCAGTACTCAGGGGAGAGCTTCCTCCTCCTTATTGTACGAGTTGATTCTGGAAAACAGAAACGATTTGTAGAAGGAATCACAATCTCATCAGCTAAAGGAGGGTTTAAGGGTAGATATTTAGTTTCTAATTGTTTGAGATACTTGCATGTGACAGGCTGGCCTTGCTGGCCTGGCTTGTACGGGAAATCAGTTAGGCATTTATGGGTGCTCTTGCCTTGGAGAAGATGTCAAAATGATTGTAGCCCATTAAAGACAGTCTAATATACTTTGAGGTTAACTTACACACTGGTGATGAGTATGAGGATTTCCATAATTGTTTGGCAAGTATCCTCGCTATTTATGTAGCCAACTATTGATATTCATAGCATAAAAACTGGTTATTCAGCTAAAACCCCTGTGCAATCAATCAGTGATACAGTCTATCAAATGTCTCAGTCAGCCTGTAGTCGTTACTATCTTTTTTTTTTTCATTTGGAGACATTTGGGATGACTCAATTTCTCTAATCTTGTAGCATTCCCTCTGTCTTTAGAGGGGAATTTGTAATTGTTGAATTATTCTTGGTCATCCTTCATTCGGAATTTATGTTGTAATTTCAGCAAAAGCCAGACCTTGTACAGCAGTTTTCATCTTTTTCAAGGCTGCTTCTATTTCTTGAAATGCTGGAGGGTTTCCAATTATTCCTTCTGGTCGCTTTGGATGTGAATTGTAACAGATCATCCCAGAGTCGTGGTTCAACATTGTTAAGCTTATCAATATAAATATAATGTTAAACCCTTTTTAGATAATTGGGGCTAGGTGTGAAAATGTGACCAATTTATGCATAAATTGGTCCTACACTTCTCTTTTTTTCCCTGATCAGAAAGAATCTCATCATGAACGGGTTTCAGACTGTTCCTTGTCAGGGCTTCTTCTACACCTGTTAACGGTTGATTAGGTTGTTATATCACTTTTCAATACCTGCTTAACTTGATGCCAGTCAACTATGCAAACAAAATTCACTAACGGAAACAGAAGTCTCCAAGCTGGAATTGTGAGGCAAAAAGAAAAAAAAAAGAGGTTTGATACATCAGCTACTACTGTATGAAACAGTTAAGCCTTATAAATCTGTATATCGGAAGAGCACTCGATCATAAGTAAAACTGAAAATGAGGAATAAGGTAACAAGCAAGGGAGCCTTTATACCCACCCTTTCACGCCTGCTTGTGTGTGAGAGTTTCTTTGCCAGCCACACATGCACGGAGGGTGGAAATTTCAGGGGGCAGCTGAATATATAGCCTTACTGGTTTATGTCCCGTTTCCAGTTGGTATTTGCCATAGCATTTCTTAAAGTAGTTTATCTTTTTCACTGTGCTTATTATGTTCATAGGAGGCTCGTTTGTAGCCTATCATTATGATGAAGTGAAGTTTAAAATTACACTGGGAGACTGCTTAAGGACCATCATGTAGGTCCAGGGAGAGGGCTTATCCAGCCTGCTCAGACCTGACTCAGCCCAGGCGCTCCATTATTCATGTTGACCAAAGCAGCTCGTCAAGAGAGCTTGCACGGGCACAGGGCAGCGCTGCGATCCCCACGTCAGTGTGCTGCACTGGAGAAGGGCAGCAGGCAGGGAGGCTGCCCAGCTGGCTGCTGCTGGCGGACTGGGCTCCGAGGCTTTGGGCAGGGACACAAAACGCGCCAGAGGGAATGGTGAGGGAGAGGGATTTACCTGGTAAATTATGCTTTCAGAAATATTATGAATAAGAGGGTTGGAGCAGGAGAAATTTTGCATCCAAACACATTATTTCTGGATTGCTTTAGTGACTGTACTTAGAGCAAGGCAAGTGCATTGGAAAACTTCTTTTCCTACTCCTCCAGTGCCTGCTTTGGATTTATGGTTTGAGGTGGGTAAATACTTTCAAAAGAAAAAGTGTGGTTTGTTTCAGTAATGTCTGGTCTTTTGATTTAATACACAAAAAGAATGCCATCTTAATATTAACTACAACAGATAAAAACTAGATCGTGAAAGAGAGGGTGTCCCTACCTACTGAATACGCAAATCCACATGAAAAGACTAGAACTGTTACCTCTTACACCAAAATCGCAACAGTAATTTGTCTGTTGTTGGAATACATCTATTTTGCTCCCTCCCTTTCTACCTTCGGGGAAGAGGGAACTGGGATCAAATTTGTCTTGATTTTAAAACGTGTATAGAAAAATATAAAATAAGCCATGTTCTCAAACAGTTCCTGCTCTTTTAGAATTTTTCTGTTAAGAGCTTAGCATGTTTTAACTAATTGTGCTGAAGGGCATCATTACCTGCTCCCTAATAGTAGACCTTTTTGGTCAAGGAAGAGGATTGTTTGGAAGTACAATTACTTGTGAATATGTTTTGGTGGCTCTGGTAAAATTCAAGGCTACGGTTCTGCAAGAGTAGAATGTTTGTTTGCATAGCTTTATTTATATAAATGATCCCATGCCTAAGCAATTTCAACATCACCATTGTGCACGTTGCATACATGCCTAAGCCCAGGGGCACGGTTTCAAAGTCAGGATTTCATACTGGGTTGGATATTTGGCCCACATAGTTTAAGAAAACAGAGAATCTGGTGATATGCATTTAATAGCAATATAAAAATAAAACCCAATAAAAATAATGAGAATTATATTTCTGTTGGGAGAACATTAAAGTCATAATGGTGCAAATGGGCTTTGGATAATTGATAATACGGATGCAGAAAATTATTTTCAGTTCCCCCTCCTTTGCAGTAAAATACAGCTGCATTTAAAGAGGAGGAAAGAGAGGGGTTTTTGTTGTTGTTCTATTGGCAAACAATAACAGGGCTTTGACCGGCATCACTTATTAAACCTCAAAGCCACATTGAAAATGAACATGTGAGTTTGCTGCGTTGGCATCTAGAGCAGCAGCGCGACTGGTTCCACCTTGGGAACTGTGGGATGGTGAAAGTATGTCGCCTCTTGGCTACAACCTTGCTGATCACTGCAAACCCAAGTAAAGGATAATCATTCTTAATCTCTGGTTTTACTGAACCAGTGTCTTGCTGCTGCTGCTGCTGCAGTTCTGTTGCAGCTGTGGAGCAGGAGACAGCTCCCTTGGCTGATTTGCATTGAGTCTTACTGCAGTTATCTTCCTTTGGCAACACATGGCCCAGAGCCCCAGGGAAGAGGATAATCAGGCTGTCCCATTTCTCTCCTGCCACCACCGTAGGTAATGGGGCTTCATATGCTTAGCACTGGGGCAGCAACTTGTAAAGGCTCTGCGGAAGGGTGGGGTATGGGCTCTTGTTCTCTGTGTTACTTGGCATCACTGGTTTTACTCCATCACTTGCTGAGCTTATTAACCTGTCTTCATCCAGTTATCACCACAGATTAATGAGGATTTGCCATGTATGGCATCTTCATTTACAAAGCAAAAACTTATATTTGAGCTCACGGAAGGTGAGGCAGATGTCCATGATTTTGTCCTGGTTAGACTTGTATGAGACCCATCCCATTACACAGATTCCCCGTGGTCCATCTGTCTTCGTTACAAAGCACCAAAATGCAAAGTAGCAAATTTGACTAATAAAAGAGTGATTCAAAGTTTATTTTATGAGAAGAGAATATTTTTGCTCTCTTGGGATAAGTGTAGACTGGAGCCGGCAAGCACTTACACAGCCATGGAGTAATGGAAAACAAGAGCAGGTGGCAGAAGTGCCAAAGCAAAATATATCCTATAAACAAAATGATCAAGAAAGAAATTTCATCCAGGCCAGCTGGACTGGCCAGCTAGTCAGTCTGTAAGGGACAATATTCTTCTGTTCAAGAGCTCGCCAGACTATATTTAATGTGGTGGCTTTTTTAGATGAAGTCTCTAAATATTGTTTTCTCTAGCAAAGCAAAGGGAAGCAATAAGTCAGCATAGCTGAAATTTAAAACATAGACTTGGACTCAAAAAAAAAAAAATCTGTGTTTGTTTCTAGTGTTGGAACAGAAATCTTGTAATTTCTTTTAATACTTGTTTAGTCTTTCTGTGCTGTGGTTTCCTCACCTTGTAAAAGGGATACCTCTGTTTAGTTGCCTGGATTGTTGCATGAATGATTGTTGCAGTGAAACTAGGATAATGTAATACTTATAAAGTATTTTCAGATCATTGAGTAGTAGACAATTTGGAAACCTCTTCTCTTCTACTGAATCTTAACTAAATCTCTAGTTTCTCTGAAAGGATGTCTCTTCATGTTTTAAACAAGGAACTGTTTGTGGTTTTGTGCTTATGAATCAGTCTGTATTAGGTTGGTTTATAATTGAACAAGTTTAAGAGAAGATTGGAAATATGTTACTGAGGCACAGCCACCAACCATAAAATAGGATAGCCACTGGTGTAGCTGGAAGGGTCACTGTCATGGAGACTCACGGCATTTTGCTGGGGTTTTGTTGTTGATTTTAACAGTGTAGATGGATGTAGATTATGTGTTCTATCTTCTTTTTTTTAAGCTATAGTATGTCTGTTGTACTAATCATTTCAGCCATGCTTTGATCAACACGGTTCTTAAAAAGTAGAAAATTGGCCATGCGTTATTGCATGCCAACTCACGAGTTTCATGGCCCGTTCATGGGATTTAGTCGATATTAGTGAAGGAATACCAGTAGATAAAGTAAGGTACCTTTCTTTTTAAAATACATATCCTCTGAGATCAAGCTTCTGCTGGGTATGTTATCGGTCATACTATGGCAGGGGTTTTTTTGCCACGTCTACTGCTATTGCCTCTGTTATTGCTGCAAATTGTGGCTGAAACTGAAAAACATACAGTATGAAAATAACTGTACATACGTGGGAACTTTTCAACCTGAAATGCATATAAGGTAATGGTTCAGACCAAGCAATAAAGGGTAAAAAGAAAAGAACAGGTACCTCATGCAAATATCCTGCCATTTACTGGTAACAGAAAGGGAGATCTGGTTTCCCCTTACAGCTTCTGGTCAAGCTGTTTAAGGGTAACTTACTTACTCAGTGCTGCTAGAATTGCTGTTAGTAACTACCCACAAAATGTGATATAAAATAAATGGAGCAATGACATTCTGAAAGGTGACTCACAATATCCCACCAGGTCTCTGCGGTGTCCAGTACTGCTGCTGCAGACTCTGGTGCCACGTTATGGACTCACAAGTGATGGCAAGTGTAGGCTGACAGATAAAGCATGGAATTTAACACAAGGAGAAATCTATGCTTGAATCTTATTGCAGCGTGTTATCTGACTCCATTGACTGCAGCATGTGAATGAATTAAAGTGAATGATGAAATTACGTACAGTCGTTTTCATAAGCAGAAGTCAGTTACGAAGTGCTTCCAGATGTATGTTTAATGTATTTCTGTTTTATTATGGTGTCTATTTGATGTACGTGGTACTGACTAAATGGTTAAAAACACTGCGATGTGTACAGAAGTATATTGTACTCAATTTTTTCCAAAAGTGTCAGTGTTGATAACTAAAAACTGAAATACTGCAATCTAATCAACAGTGCTTTTATGGGCCTATGAGCATAGGCTTTTAACATTTGGGTAACTCTACTGTTTGTAGACATAAAAATAAATGGCCCTAAAATTATTTTAGGGTTGTAGGTTTAATATAGGGAACTAGATAAAGCTACAAAAATAAATCAGAGTAGAATTATTTCTGGCATCACATCTGCCAGGCCCATCAAGAAACAGATATTTTACATGCCTGCTTCATGGGATTCAGGAAACCAGCACTCTGCTCAGCTGGATTGGTCAGGTGGGCTCACAAAATTTATCTCCTTGGCTCTCTGTTTTCTGATATCTTATTTTATGGCCTACAGCCATAGCATTCTGGTTTAAGATCCTATCAGATGTCACAAACCACACTGTATCCAGAACGGCCAATACCTAAACCCTTCAAGTCCAAGCGTAGGGAATATCATTAGAGAATAGGCGGGTATCACTCTTCCTTCTGAGTTTGGAATGGGCAAATGCTCCAGCGTGCTGTTATCAGATACTGTATGTTGTAGGCACTTTGTTATGGTTAATACATAAAACTGGCGTTTTGACTCTTAAAGATAAGTGACCAGTTTTCTACAGGGAGAAGGTTAATCTGCAAATCTTAGCTTCATCTGAATTTCAGTTTTGGGTTTTGTTTTTTTCCTACCTAACATTTCTACATTTAATGCAGTTGCATATCATGCATTTTCTGTGTTCCACACTGTAATATAGGGTCGTGCTGAAAGTTACTTGGCTCAATGTCATGGTCCTCTGGAGTCCACAGTAGTGGACTCTGTCTGTGATTGTCAGGGGAGCCAAACTTATCATGTATAGAGAGCCAGATTCTGATAACAGCGACTGACCATGGTCCAGGCGTTACACTCTGCCCACAGCAGTACTCCCACAGATGATAGGGAGAAGTCTTCAAAAAGATCAAAGCTCAAAGCATGTGGTTTTAGGCAGTGACTAAACTTCTGGTCATTAACATTATTTATTCCTGGAGTACATGATCACTACATTTCTTATCACTCTGTGGGACAATATTGCATATTATTTGTATTTTGTTTTCTTCTTTAACCATCTTTTCTGTCTTTCTGGTGCCTTTTTTTTCTTCACTTTTTCCCTTCTACATTTCCCTCAGGAAGCAAATTCTGATTCCTCTTGAGAGACCCAACTTTTCACTTCTCCTTCTTATCTACTAAGATTATTAGCAATTAAGTAGGTAACGTTAATATGTTCAGAGTGATAACTGATCCTAGTTAGTTGAAAGAGGCTACGGCAAGGATGAAAAATACAGTTTCTCAGAGGTGATGTAAGAATTTGGTTTTGCAGGCAAAAAAGCCCACAAATAACCATTTATAGCAAGGTGATGTATAGAGATTTCTCTGTGACATAGGTGAGAACTTAGACTTTTTAAAATAAAAATCCAATTTCTAAAGAGTCTGAAATGTTAATATATTGGATGGGCCTAATTTGGTCCAATGGCATAATGCTTTAGGTTGCTGCTATATATAGATTAGGGTGTATTTAAAATGCATCTGTTTTAAATTACCCATGTAAACAGTAATTTCTGACCTCAAGAGTGGTCACCACGTAAAGGACAATTGGGCTATTTACTCTGATACAATAACCCTTGTAGTGAATGGTGCCTAATTCTTCAGTTTGTAACAGATCCCGAAGTTTGCAATGCCATACGAAGTCATACGTAGTAGTATGTTTGAGGAGCACACACAATGGTGTGCACAATGATCCCATTTCTCACACTGAATAAGCCCCATGATTCTCATAATCTTTTTTTTTCTTTCTTTTTTTTTCTCAGAGGAGCTCACAAGTTCAACGTCTGTTAATTTGCTTGGGAAATTTAAGTCGTTTTCACCGGGACGTTATTCTTAGTACATCAGCTTCCCCTCTACTGTGCAATTCACCAGATGTATTCAGTTGTATTTATTTCTTTTGCTGACTTTTGAGGATGGGGAGGAGGAAAAGAGGGGGAGCTGGAGGCAATAATCCCCTCGGGTAACTCACAGCTGGAGATGGGACACCAGAGCAATGGACCGAGCCTCTGAGCTGGGAAGAAAAATCTGCTTTCTGAGACACCGGTTTGGTCCTTAAAACCCCCTTTTGGTCCTTAAAACTGCCCTTGGAAACTAACATGCTTGATCCGTCCAAGTTTGGGAGTACATATCAAGTAATATGGGAGTACCTGTGTGAACTGCCTTCGGATGAATGAGGAGGTCAGCCTGTGAGATTTGTGGCCCTAAACCCTGTGACACCATGTGTTGTAGATCCATCTGTTGAACCTCTCTGCCTTGCCAGAGGCTTTTCTTCTTCACTTGGGAAGGCCATATACGAACATTCTGTCCCCTTGAATTCAGTGGACTACCAGGATGAGTAAAGAGAATCAATTCACAATGCAGTATGAATTTAATATATGTAAGCTGCACTGCATTTTTAATCAGCTATATATTTATTGTAGTGAAGAGTAACAAATTACAGTACCACTAGCACACAGAAGCTTATGGCATTCCATTATTCTTAATTAATAGGTAAGTGCAAGCCTTTTTTATTTATATTGGAGGAGATCCTGTTACTAATTTGGTTGCAAATGTATCTGTAAAAAGGGAAAAAATGTATATCTATTTATTTTGCTAGTTTAATAACAGAGCACTCATTCTTTCCTTTTAGTTTTTTGATCGTTACTTCGTTTGCAATCAAATATTAGCATGCTGGTTTTGCATATATTTCAAAGACGCCCACTCTTTAATATGGAAAACAAACCTGTTTGTAACAAGCAAACAAACAAAAAACTGATAAAAAGTGCCTGGAATCTAAAACAAACACTGGAAGCAATAATGTAAGCACAAGTTCCCTGGGTCCTTTTACCTGGAATCTGGTTCACAAATCTATGACAGGAATGATCAGCAGATCATTATGAGAAATGCATAAGTGCAGATAACATATATTGTTAATCCATCTGGTGGTCTTCCTTTCCTTCCATGTAGGTAAGTACAGACACAGGTCTCAACAAAACCTACAAGTCTTCATTTGGAGCTTCACTGTTAATTCAGGGAAGGTGAAACCAACTGTGTCAAGTAATTTTTATCCTTTAACGGAATTTAACTATTCCATAATTAGCAATTACGGTCTTTGCATAGTTTCCATATTAAGATCACAAAACTCTTGGGAAAATTTAAACTAAGTCTTAAAAACAGAAATTTATATTTAATATCTTGAATTTTGGTTTAGCTTCCTAAAGAGAAAGAGCCATTCCCATGTGGTATCAATTGGAATTGGGGAAGCTGGCTTCTGAATATTAAGCTGCTTCACTAGATGTTATATGGTCTGGAAGATGGTCTTCAAGATGCTATTTTAAAAAGGAAATAAACATGATAGGAATCTCTTAATATTTAATTTTAGTTTTATTTGTTACAGCTAGTTTGACAGATTTTGACAAATACCATGAGAACGTGCTCCTAACGTAGCCGTGATGGAGACTTGATGTTCTAAGAGAGAACGGTAGGAGGGAGACGCAGGATCTCCTGAAGGTAAGCAGTGGAATCATTTTAATTCTCAGGGCAACCAAATAAGAAGTTTTCTTCAGAGGAAATTGTGAGTACACAGTTTTTCTGAATCTCTTCTCTGAATCTTTTTTTAAATGGGTATGCAAGGATAGAGGTGGGTGACTAACTTAGGTTACCAATATATGAAAATTCAGGCCAGAATTTGTGCTTCTTCTGTGCCTTGGAAATTGTATGTTAATGCCAGTGACCACAACTTAGATCTAGATCTTAAAATTCTTATAATCTAATGTTTGAACATTTATGCACTGAGCTATAATTATTTTCTATAGGATGCTGTTATTGGTGGCCCGTGTTGTAGTAGCCACCTGAAATTGCCCATTTCCTCCTAATTGTTCTGAAAACCTGATGTGTTCTTTTTAAGTCTGTCTTTCTGGGCTGCTTTATTTTGTACAGAAGCTCATTGCTTGAGAGAAGGGATGTCCTGTCAGAGATGCTCAGAGAAGGTCACCTGTCTGGGGATAAGGGAGTGTGGGGCACTTCCTAATTTCAAAAGTAATCCTTAGATACCTTAATCTGTGTCTCCTCCTCTGCGAGGAATAGATGGCTAAAGATTACAGTCCCATCAGGGTAGAGCACTCTTTGGTTAGAAGAGGCCTGTTAAGCCATGTTTTTCTGTGTGCTGATGGTGAAACTTTGCTTAAAGTAACATCACATACAGCAAACAAAATATGCAGCCCCCTACCGCTGAGCTCTCCAAGACTTACTGCTTGGAGTAAACGTTAAAAAACACTGCAAGACTTGATCAAGAACTGATAATTGAAAAGATGACACGACCTAATTTGAGAAGGGTTATATCTTCACATGCCCCACACTTGTGTAGTTCAAAATAGTACACATCTTGTCCCTTTAACTTCAGGTGTATGTGTCTTGTCTGGTTCTTGGAAGTGACTGTGTACAGGCAGAGCATAATTGGCAGCCTGTGACATCCCTGTCTGCAAGTGTCTCTCTAAATGCAGCGTATTTCAGCCTTTATCTAGTGATGGCTGTTACCTGAGAGGAGCCCAGGGCCATCTCAAAGGGCTTGTAGCGGCTAATTGTGCCTGTTAGGACTAGCAATTAGCTGGGGATCTCTCTACGAGGCAGCTCCGACACCCACTAGCTTTCAGCTCTTTTCACTTCCTTTCAGTTAACTAGCTGTGCCGAGCAGAGGAGACAGGGACAGGTAGGCAAGTGCGCCGTCGTGCTCGGGAAGGAAGAGGAGGGATGCGTGCAGGACCGCCGGGGAAAAAATAGACACCGGGTTATAATAATACACCAAAACATGACCTGATTATTACAGAAATAAAGCAGCAAGTGACCCGTCCCTCATTTATAGGTATCGGAAGCCATAGCCAGACTGCTTGCACAGGCTACACTTCAGCTTTAAGAAAACAATAAAATCTAATTACGTATAGGTCATAAAAAAGATCACGTACATATGGTGGTTGCTGGTTACCATGGTGCAAACAATGGTTTCAATGGAAACATGAAGCAGAACATTGGAGAATTAGGATAATAAATCAGTTTCATTGAATAATAAAGCTTTGCACTTACCCATTAATTAAGGATAATCGTATGCCATAAGCTTTTGTGTGCTAGAAGTAATGTGTTACTCTTTACCATAAATATATAGATGATTAAAAATTCAATACACCTTACAGGTAGCAAATTCATACCATCCTGCGTATATATTACGCAAGAAAGATGTAAGCGTTCTTTTTACGCTTATTATTTTTTGGATTGGGATAGAACGTTTCAATTATCCAACAGAATTTGAGTTTTTGATAGCAATTGGAAGACTTGAGAAAATCTACTTCTTGAAATCTTTGTGAAAATCTTTAAACATTGATGACGTAATTCAAAGATATCTACAAATGTTCAAAAAATAGGCTGGGCTTGTCTGCCACATCTGGTTTCCAATAGTGAATTGAGACATACCACATAATGCAACACACCGTTGCACAATACACACTGATCTTGTATTGACCCTTCCACTTGATACATCTTTAGGTGCTTTATAATCCCCAACAAATGTACCTTAAAATCCTATTGAACTGTGTAGGCAATTGAGAACAAATGTCTTCAGACCAGAAATAGCATCTGATTCTCGGACCAAAGAAGAGATCGTGCCAGATCCACAGGGTGTGCAGACTAAAGGACATGAAGGCTTCTGCCTACCTCTGTGAATCAAGGGCAGAGAAAGTCTTGGGAGCCAGCGCAGGGTGTCAGACCTGTGGGGTACATTCTCTTTCTCAAATGAACAGAAATGAAACAAATGAAACATTTTAAAAATTACACCATTAAAACCGTACCCCTCTCAGGACCTCTTTTCCCTTTATCTCCAAAGTGGCATTTGCAGGATGAATTTTCAGATAGGGAAAATAGAGTCTCAGGTTGAAGAGGTGGCAGGCGCAGGTTGCATGGACCCCAAATCACGCTCTCTGGGCTCTTGCCCACTGCTCTGTGGAGCAGCCCAGTTCCTTGGCACTGAAATAAATGTTCAGCAACACGCACAGACCATTTTTCTTCATGTTAGAAAGAAAACAATGAAGGTCTTGGCCTTTTTTCTTTTTAACCCATGTAAAAAATTATGTATTTGCCTTTAATTCCCTGCCTGTCTCTCTCAAATTATTCCTTGCTGCTCTCAATACGCCCTTTCAGCTGACAAATACTCATTTTTAAAAAATTATATTTTAGGGAACATACTGAATAAGTGGAGGCCCACAATACATCAGTGGTCAAACCATCCCAGGCTTCCTACTGTAAAATGCACAAAGCCGGCAAACAGATGGGCTGACCAGCTCACTGGACAGAGAACTGGCATTTCTGCTCTGGGATCACAGTTTGAGTCCAACTTGAAGCAATAAGAAAAATTAATTTGGTGATCTGAGTTCAGCTCCTCTTGCAGAAAAACATAATACATAATTCAGTAGAAATTTGACTATGTACCCTAACAGCCTCAGCTTAGAAGAAGCATGGCTTGGTTTACATGCAGCTTGAATTTTCTTGTAGACCTGAGGAAGGGAATTCCTATATGCTGCAGACTGATTGTACAGTGAGGGCAGCGTGAGAGGAGCTTGTGCTGCTAGCGGCACGTCAAACCGTGCCAGAAGACATAGAAACAGCAATGCTTTAATGCTTATCAATACGTGAATGGATATTTCCCAGAGTATTAACCCGAATTGGAGAGATGTATGCTGAAGTGTTTAAAACATGCACAATGCAGAGAGCCAGTGAAAGCCTTTTGTGAATTTTCAAAGGAGAGCTGGAAAAAAAATTTTGAAGAGAAACAAATCCAAATCCTTCCAAACTGAACTTAAGTGTTAAACATGACCTTTGGGTTTAAGAACCACAAATTTTCACAGGAAGTTGAAAACACACTGGATGGGGGAACTAAAGAACAGCAGGAACAGATGCCATTATTTGGCACACAGTGGGGAGAGAAGTGCAGAAAAGGCAGTCTCTGCAGAAGATGTTTTCCTTTAACTCTCTTTGTTTTCTCTTGGGGAGATAAGGGTAGGCACTGCATGAGATTTTCTCCTCACATCAAAAGGCTTGGGGCGGGGAAGGGGAAGTTTAAAAATACTTTAAGAACTTGGTCATAAAAATTTTCACTTATCTGTTTTACAACGCAAGATGGTTTGGTTTGTGAAGAGGGGGAAACACTGAGCAGAGACCCTGGGAGGAGTTTCTTTAGATTAACTGCAACAGCCACTTGCTATCAGGGAAGAAAAGACCTGGGAAAGGGAACAAATAGTTTGCAGTCTTTGTTAATTAGAGGTGTATATTCAGGAAGAAAGCGCATGTGACATTCACTGCATTGCCCGCTTAGGTGGCAGGGGGACGAGCTCCGTTCCTGGTGGGTGAGCTCAGCCTGTCCACGGCTGCTGGGGCTGCAGGGAACCACTGCGGAGGGGAGACAGAGGCAAATGCCATGTTCTCACCCACCTGGGATGCAGTCTTGAACACATATAGATGAATCATTCATTGTAGTTTCATTCAGCTTCTGCATTGTTAGGAGCATGAGACAAAAATGAAAACCACACCTTACGCTTTCCCGGGACTGTTGCGTCCTTTGAATCATGCGAGTGCGTCCTGAAGTGCAGCTTTGACCACCATAAATGGAGCAAGCACCACTACCGTGTGCCCCCTGAATCCAAAGAAGGTTTATTAATTGATTTTTGTTTCTGCTTCTGAACTAGTAGAGAATTGCGGACTTGACACCAAATGTAATAAATGGTATCACCAAGATGGGCAGAGGAATCATTCGAAGAAATCACTGTTCACAATATTTTGTAAAACCTAGTCCACTTTGTGACCCTTGGTTTACGTGTAAGAGGTTGAATACTTCTGCCAGGGGCCTGATGACCTCTCTTGTAGTAGTCTCTGTTCAGAGACAGTGGGATCAAAGAATCACTAATTAGTGGTATCTCTTTGGGGGGAAGGAGGGAGAGATTATTATTATGCTTTCACTTCTGAAGATAACACTTACATATAGCGGTAGCCTATCTTTGCCAACACTTTCAGTATACAAATTAAAGTTTTAATGACCCTATAAGCATTCCTAGTTCAAAACAAAGCACTAGGAAGCAAAGATAAGTTGCAGGGGATAGGAGCAAGAAAAATAATTTTAAAAACGGGTTATTGTGAAAGTCAGCAAAGCATCAGTCAGACTGTGTATCAGGTCATTATTAAGACTCCCTACTTTGTAAATTCCTGAAGCTTCAGAGGTGAGGCCAGTGGCCCTACTGGCAAGGACTCAAATGTTTAACATTGGAGTCCCTGTTTTTCTTGTGCCCACGAGTTACAAATTGGCACGGGGTGTTCGAAATGTCACAGTTAAATCAAGCAATAGGACAAATCTACACCATAGCAAAGGGTCAGGAAACCCCTTCATTAGAAAGGAACAAGCAAAGAGCTGCATCATTTTTTGAGTGCCTTTCCTTTAACTTTATATTTCTTTGAGATAATACTCTTTATTAAAATTGCACTTCGTATTTTCCTAAGTTTTGCTCTGAACAAAACTATTTTCCATGGGTGCAGGTGCAAAGATGTAAGTCTCAGATGAGCCTGCCAAAGGTACACACACAAACCAGCTTTGAATATGCAAATTAGGTAAACGCATGCTTCCCTATCCCTTTATAGAGCTAATTGGCAAATGCAAGTATATGATTCATGCTTTGAAGCTGTAAAACACTTAAGTGCTTATATTTAGGCACACGCAGCCCTATTGAAATTTATGGTGTTACTTACTTGCTTAAAGTTTTAAAATGTCACTAAAGAGATCTGGAGAACCCGGGATGCAAAGAAACTGTCCGTAGTCTTTGTGCGGTCTGCCCTGGAGCACATATTTCCTTCCTCATAAGGTGTTAAATCCTATAAATACTTATACATACATAGCTATTTTTTACATGGCGTTTAAAATGCAGCTCAGTTTTTACTGCCTATTTAGGGGGTTTAAGGCTTCTAGCTTAGGAACGGGTCAGTTGTGGTAGCAGCCCAAGTGGTATGTATCTCTAGGGAGCAATGCCTATATGAGATGCCTAAGGTTAGGTAAAATGGGTATAATCCGTATTGAAAGCTTTTAAGTTAATTTTTGCGTGTCCTCTTACTTTACATATACCCATAGTCCGTTGGGTGTGATTTGCATGACGGTCTTTTTACATCTTTGGCAGTGTGAAGAAGTGCTAATATGTGCTTTAATGTCACAGACTGGGCAGTTTAAAGTTGCTTTAAATCTAAATAAGAATTGGTCTTTTAAAATTCATTAGTATAGTGGTGTATAAGATAGAGATAAGCAAAAATGTAGAGTGAGTAAAAGGACTCGTATGCCTAACAATTTGCAGCAGAGGACTTTGAGCAAACATGTTTCTCGTTTGTAGGCAAAACTTATCCCACAATGGAAAATCTAAGTGAAACAATTTAAGCCATTTTGTTCCATGTAAAAATACTTTTTTGGCAGTAGTTTGCCATTTCCTAGACTTGCTCCAAGTCAAAGCTGTTTGAGAATCAGAAACGTTGGAGGCGTCTTGTGTTTAATATGGACTGGTGCCTTTTGTCATTTGAGAGAAAAAAAAAAGAAATGGCAATGGAAGTTATTTTGCTAATGTTTTTATCTATTCTGTGACTGACATCAATAATACATAACAGTTCCATTGACATTGCATCCTGTCCAATGGACCCACTGACCTGAT
This sequence comes from Fregata magnificens, assembly GCA_013389945.1. NCBI lineage: Eukaryota > Metazoa > Chordata > Aves > Suliformes > Fregatidae > Fregata > Fregata magnificens. Next base: position 290,068 of record WAAD01031013.1, read on the forward strand.
TCAATGTCAGCTGAAATGCCTCGTACATCATAAACGTACATGAATTCCCACAGATCTATTATCCTCCCGCCCGGTCCAGGAGTGCCAGGGATCCAATACTGAGCCACCAGGAGTTTGCATTCTTTTTCTTCAGTTTATATTTTCTTTCACACTATGAAGGAGCAACTCTATACTTTGTAGAATGTAACTGGGAGACCCCTACACACTTTATGAATACATGAATGATAATGATGTCAATAGTCGTTCAGATACTAGGCTGATAAGACTGTGGTATAAAAACCCAGATAAATACCTCATACCTTGTCAGGAGAGCCTGCAAACCTGATATGTCATCCTGCCTTATTGTGCAAGAATATATGAATCATAATATTCCTATTAACATTGTACAAAGTCTGCAGTAGTTGCAGACTGCACCCAATGACAATACAACATTTATAAAAATACGGATATTTAGCATCTGCCCCTGCTGTGATTTCATTGCCACGAAAAGCAAAGGGAACGCAAATGAAAAGTATTCCAAGGTTTTCAGTTGGTCCCCCTTAACAGTACACTGTGACAGTATATATTTGTTTTACTACTGAGCCTGTTTAGCAGTCAAACTGTAGGAAATTGAATATACACTTACTGTATAAAAATGATATGCTTGGTTAGTGATACTTTAGAAGAAATAAGTGCATCAATCATAGAATAGCAGGTTGTCAAGGCTTTATATGTAGGAAAAACACAGAACAAAGAATGTAATGCACGTTGGGCACCTTTTTACAAAAGTTTTTACAAAAGTTGATTTACAATAAACTCTTCCCTCCCTCTCTCCTCCCAAAGTCTTCTAAAGAAACGTTCAAAGACATCTGAGCAAACTGTCATGCTCTCTGTTCTGACGTGTGTGTAATTACAAGATCATCCTCACTGTGAATTTTCTGTTTGGTTGATTTAAGAAAAAAAAAAAAGGTGCATCCTCTTTATGCTGTTCTGCCATTCATACTCAGAAGGATAATTTTCCTCACAAGTTAATGGGGAGAAGATGACTTAATAATTAGCCTGGTTTAGACAGGGCCGGATCCTTGACAAGGAGCAGTGCCTGCACCCAGAGCTTGCTTTGGAGGCTGAGCAGTTCTCAGGTGGAGCCTGTCGGTGGAGTTTCGTTATGAGAAGTACTCTGTGCCGAAAGGAGGGCTCTGAGATGTGCGCTGCAGCTGTCCCAGGCACCATTTTTGTCTGGTGGTTCTCCTGGGCGCGTTGGTCATGCTCAATTTCCCATCAGAGCCCTCTGAGAGGTGCAGAGCTGACACACAATCTGTACAATGCACAAGCTTTCCTGACAGCATGTGAAAACCTACAGATTAAAACTGCCACGAAGTAGCCTATTGCTATGGACTGTTGCATCACTCTGCTTGATCCAGACCCAAAAGCATGACACCAAGTCTGCTTCTGCCCAAATGCAAACTCAAATTCTCCGTTATAAAGCAGCGTAATACTTCAGCTGGTACAAAGATTCCTGGATTTCCAGCTCAGCAGCTCTTCCCTCACTCTCTGTTTCTTCTTCGGGGCATCCTCCCATGTGTGTGGCTCCCTTCATTATATGGATTTATGCTACGGACATATGGCTCGAGTTAATCTGACAATAGCTCTTGCTCCCTTCTAAGAGATCTGTTACAGAGAGGTAACCATACACTGTAATAAAATATAACACAAAGAGAGGAAAGACCCTTTTATTTCAGCAACAAAGACACCTTTTGAAGTTCACCTTAAATACCCTTGGTACCGATACAATCATCCTAAATATCAAAACAATTGCAGTTCATTTCTGTTGTTGGCCAATATAAAGTCACAGTTCTTCAAACTTCTATCTCTAAATCCTCATTTAAGTGTTTCATTGGCTACTCATGTAACCTGTGCTCTCTACTAGAGAACCAAAGCAAATAAGCATTGATTAGGCTACCTCAAAACTACTGAAATGCATAACTGGCCACTAATGCCTCATCACCCCGCTAGTTACCATGCATAAAACTCCGCATTTGGACCATCATTTGTCAGTAGAGGCATAAGAACTAGAAAAGTTCAATGTTTCTTTTCCTTTCCAAGAGCAGAATGACAAAAGGAGTAGACTCGACCAATTTCTTCTATTAGGAAAAGAACAACACCCTGTGAATTTTATCCACAGGTTTCCTGAACGGAGTTGGCAACCTGGATGTGATTGCAAACACCCCTGTGATCCCTGGGATCCATGAGCAAGGACCATGTGTGGAGAAGCAATAGGCCCTTTATCATCCCAATGTCACTTCAACTTTTAGTACTTCTCACTTATGACTTTCTTCAACCAGAGCTATTCCTGGGGAAGCGTCAAGACGTTGCTTCAAGGACAACGGTCTCCTCCAAACCCCTCATTTCTGGGGAGACTCACGTATGAGTCACAGTGATTACATCCTCATAGCATATTTTTATTCCCTCACCATCCATCTGGCTACATTTGTAGACTGGAGTGAAGGTACAGTAAAATTGCTTTATCGGTTTGACTTTCTAGCATTAAGCAGTTTAGTAGCATGAAGGTTTACAAAATCTGTGTTATTTAATACATCATTGTCTGGAGAAAATATTCTTAGCTGAAACTTATGGATGCTTTTGTGTGTGTTTTGGCACAGTAATTTCAGACTGGTCTCCGCATTAATCTCATTTTTGTTGGTTTCATTGCTTTTAGAGCCCTTTAAATTAAACAAACAAAACCCCAAAATTATTTTTTCCAGGACAAAACAGGTATATATACAGGTATAGACAAGCTCACGCTGCACAAGAATGTAATGAAGATATTAGTAAAAGCAGAAAGCATCAGCTCTGTGTGCAACCAGGAACTGAACTCTGTATCTGGAAGTATTCCTGTATCTCAAAGTTCAGGGTGCAAGTAAGTGGAATTGAGACGTCTTCTACAGCATAATTTTTAAGTGGAGCTTTCATGTAGTCTCAAAATAAATTGATCTAATGATTTACCCATTGGCTATCCTCTTCCCATTACCTCCTGGGAGGTATATACTTTTGTGGTTTTAGTATTTCACCACTATCAATTTCTTGGCCCTCTGTGTGGATTTCATTTTGGGTAGCATTTGCACAACAAATGATCCAGAACGCCTGTGCAAAGTGAGGTAGAAGGGTGGGTGGGTGTATATATATATTATTTATTCTAGCTACCCTGGATTAACATATTAACACCACCCTGGACTCTGATCCAGCTGAGGACTTCTGTGACCCAAATCCAACATTTCAATCCACTCTGAAAGGAAATTACAACTTTATAACTCTGCTAAAACTATGTCTAGATGAAGACCTCCACATTTTTACAGGGAGGTTAATATTGCCACTAAATTCTCTAATACCGAGCAGCCTACTTACAGCCTGGTGTGATCTCCCAGTGAGTGTTTTGTTATGTTGTAAACTGATTTTGCAAAGCTGCAAAACCTTGCACACTCAAAAATTTCCGGACACCAGCCAGATTCCTTTCAATAATCCTAGCTAAGACACCGTGAGCTGAAGACCTTAGAGCTTGTTAGCCCTTTCTGAAAATCTTCATAGCTTGGGAAACAAGTCTATGTATTGTTGATGAGTTCTTTCTGATGTTGTAGATGTTATGAATATACATCACGGATATATCTACCATCAAACCTCACTGGATGGCTGCACTGGAGGGCGGCCCTGGACAAAGGAAAAAACCCGGTGCCAAGTTGCTATACAAGCAACACAGTGATCATCTGTTGAGGCTCACCAGGACAGTCAAACTCTAGAAGGTAAGAGCTCCCTGCATTTCCATCACAGAGGACGATGCTCTGTCCAAACACAGGGGATTGTATGAGGAATTTCCTAAGGAAGGTGAATCTGGCTGCATATCTGCATGGAAATTAGACTTTTTTATTTTTAAGTGTGCTATGTAGCATGTGCTGGATTTAAATCACTTTCTGCAAGATTTCATTCTATTTATTTTAACTATCTCTTTTTCACAGATAGTGTGCCAAGCTCAGTGTCTGGGAGAAGAAGTTCTGCAACACCTTAGAGCCTCAAAACCCAGTTCTGGGGTTTCAGAAAACCTCACTAGGAAGTACCAGCGGTAGAAAGGAGCTCAAGGAAGGAGTCTATACTCAGGAAATACCCCAGTGGGACTGTACTGTAGCCTAATTATATGAGGGGAATCTTAGAGGTGTATATATCCAGGGATGGATCCCAACACTGCATCCTGATGGGTGTTGAGCAAGGGGAAGCACAACCAAGCTGTGGGACTTGCTCTCAGCTCTCTCTCCTGATCCTCAGTGAGCAATCCCCTGGATGAACAACACTAGTACCGACGAGCATGAGACCAGAGAAAAGCAGAGGTGCCAGAGGGGAAGTTAAACAGATAAATACTCAAAAAGTTGCTAAAAATATGAAGTACTAACAGCAAGTCATATGATATAGTGCTTTTCATTCTGGGACAATAGGGGATAATTCAGAAGTGGTATCGAAGCCAGTCTGCAGTACAGGCACCTGTCAGGTGGCAAGCAGCATTTTTCATGTTAATGGAAGAAGCATATTGTATTCAAACACTTCAGATTCAACCCTGTTCTTATATAAAAGTACCCTGGGATTTCTAGTGAACACAAGGAGAAAATAAGTCTTAGTCACTGAGAACTCCAACAAAGATATGCAAATAGGACAGCTCAGCTTATCTGCCTAAAAAGTTTGAAAGGTTTAGGTAACTTTGCCTAGATTCAGACATTTTTTTTTTCCAGGTCTTCTAGCTATTTCTGATGTGACCTGTTACACTTTGTTTGTTGTTTGTCTTTCTGTAGAGATAGGTTGCTATTCAGATACATTTTCTCCTCTTTGTTATCAGGGCCAATGTGATAAAAACAGGAGAGAAACAAGGAGATACAGGAGGAATATCCAGAAAGCGTTTCCACACTGCAAAAGGTGGCGTAGAAGAATAAAAGACAGGGCAAGTACTGGATCTCTGCTAAGGACTGATATAAGATATTATCCATCAAATACGTCAAACAATCTGATTCAATCTCTCTTGTCACAAGTTTATTGGCTGCGGTACTACTTCTGAGTCAGGCCAGGTACCGAACTGTGCCGTAGAGTTAGTCAAAGGCAATACAATAATAGTGTAAAAGTTGCAGGAGGTGAATGCAATGCTGGAAATGCTATTGATGGCATTATTTATTTAGTAGACAGAATTTAGAATGGGAATAAGGATTTGTCTGTCACCATCACATCAGCCATCAGTTCAGCGCTGCCCTAGGCAATGAGTATGCTGTTACTAATTTTAGTTTGTTTTGTTGTCATTCAGTCCAGATAATTTTTGAGGTTCATTTAGTTGCTGTTAATAAAAAAGAAAGACAGAAATACTGTGTACTGGCAAGGGAGGGTACTCAGAAATCTACCCCTCAAATCACAAGTCCCTCAGGTGTTTTTAGTGACATGACAGCAAGCTAGTTATTTCCTTCAGAGACAGGAGCAACAACTTGACTTCCTTCATGACTTGGTGCTTTCTGTTGGGGGACCAAAGTCACAGCCGCATCCTGCAGACTATACCGCATTTGCGTTGCCTTCCGAAAGAGCGCTTCCGATGCTGAGTGCTGGAGGGTTCATACTTAAGAGGAGCAGATTGAGAGAAGATGCACTAGAGGTACTCAAAATAATGATTGATGGCGAATGAGTTGCTGTTCTGCATGTAGTCTCTAAATGCCACCATTAGAGCTAACTGGGTAGTGGACTGGTAAAAGGAGGTGTTGCCTTTGCTCAAGTTATGATTAAACTCTGCAATTCGCTTCCACGGGAAGGGAGTCAGATTTTTCTGAAATTTAAAAAAGACTCTATCTGTCATTTCTTTATTTATTCACAAGGTATTCAGAGCTCAGTGGACAGAGATAGCTAAGCTGACACAAGAGGTCACTTCCAGCTCACAATGGCTTTGGGGTACAAATTATTCACCTGCCAAAGTAACACTTTGTTCTTTCCTAGCACCATTCCTGTATTGTCACCACTTTACAGTTATTAAGCATCTATAAATCCCTCTGCTGCCCTGCATATTGCCTTTGATGTAGGTGAGAAAAGATATATCCATAAAGGAGTGAGGCACTGAAATTAAGCCACTGACCAAAGGATACACATTATGTCAAAAAGGAATTTTGAAGGTATTTGGATACCGGTCTCCTCCTCACATCACTAGCATTATCATAAAATTGAGTTTTCTTGCTGCAAAATGTCCAAACATGAGAGTTTGCAAAGCACCGTGATTTTGTTTGTGCAGAATACACCTGGTACAAGTCCCTGACAGCATCATGCAAAGATCCCAAGAGAGATAGGTCTGAACAGGCAGGCTCTTCACGTAAGGCATAGCAGTATCTGCAGCATCAGTGCAGCATCCAGGAAACTAGCCAAAGTGGATTGCCCTGCTGAGATTGCTGTGCTGCTTCCAGGGCTTCAGGGAGACCAGTGCCAGGATTTCGTGGCACTGCGTCATGCTCTGTGGATGCACCCAAATCTCCACTGATCTGCAGCCAGGAGCTCTCAGAAGCAGGAGCACAACATGTGCACGGAAAGGGCAACACTTCTTTTGTGCTAGTATGGCTACGGTACGGCTACAGTTTTAATTACAGTGAGGAGATTTGCCTTCATTTCATGCCAATGACGCATTGCAAACCCAGAAGCTTTTAGGCAAGAGAGGCCCAGCTGACAGAGCGGTCCGCAGTGGAGTTTTTTCTTCACTCCTCTGAATAAGGAGCACGTTTATGGGGCTCCCCTCACCAGCTCCCCATTCAGGACAGTCAGGAAAACCAGTGCACATGGAGAAAGCAGAAGAATTAAAAGCAAACCAGGCTGGGACCCTTGAGAGTTCCCAGTGCTGTAAAATCAAGTCAGAAACCTCATTTATGCAACATTTTTACACCTAAGCGCTGCCTTGCATTCATTTAAAAGGCACTGGAAGGGTGGCCTCTGAACCTCCTAGGTCCAAACAGCTAGCAAGGTTCATTTCCTCTTACGCATTGAACAGTGATGAGGACCACCGGAGGTGCTGCATTGTGTAGCAATAAGACATTTGTCACGGTCTGAGATGGAAATCCTATCTGGTATAATTATTTTATATTAAAATAGATGAAATTTTGATATGGAAGTATAGAATGTTGTACATTACATTAGCCAGAGAACAGGATATTCATCTTTACTTTAATTTGTAGACTTCATAACTTTTTTGCATTCACTACAAGATAACTACTGTACATTCCTGAAAAATGACATCTTGCATGAAAAGACTTAACAAAAGCCACAGTGCTGATAATTTTCCCGTGGATCAGGGAGGACAGATCTCTCTGTGGTTTCGCAGACATGGACCAAGGCTCGCCTTTATCATTTTCAACTAAATTGTAATGCTGTCATGGCCGCACATTAAAGGAAGTTTCTCTTGATGAACTATTTTACTCAGTCATGTGAAACTTGATTTATTCTCCTGGACCAAACATAAAAAGGGCAAAAACTTCATTTAGGGAGCTTGTTTGGTTGGCAAAATGCAGACATAGCGAATGTTTTAGAAATAGGTATATGAATTTATTAAGTTTTTATCTGCTGTTGCTCACCGCATCTCAAAATTTTTGGAAGCCATTTGTGGGATTATACTTCGAGACCTGAGAAACTGAAGGTAGGGCACGGAGTAATAGGCATGGAGGAAGGCAGTGATATACTGTCATTGATTATTTTGAACAGTGAGAAGTAAAGTACTTCTCGGAGGACTTTGGCAGAATGTGAATGATGCATGTGCAGCTGGCTGCCTTCTGGATGGTGCTAAAGCATTTGTTTTAAACAATAAAATCTTAATCAGATTACGTCTGTATTTTGGAAAGCCCCTCCGGTACTCTGCTAGCTGAAGTGACCTGAGATGACCGCCTTCTGTAAGCACCTACACAGGGAACGCAACCTTGTATTAAAGGCACCTTTAGTCCATCAGACATGTAACAAATGTAAGTGTAACAAATCCCTGCGGCTGAAAGCTGAATCTTCACAAATTTGGAGCAGTAATAAAATAGATTTTTAAGACCAAGAGTCTTTCCAAACTCATGACCTACTCTTGTAGTTGTTCCCAGACTGCTTCTGCTCTGCAGTTGAGGCAGATTTTCAGATATGCTATACGCCAGAATAAATACAATTTCCTGTTCAGTTTACATGTTTGCACTTACAAACACTTGCAATCAGGACTTCAAGAGAAGTGGACTTTTCAGTTTAAAAATGTAAAAATACCTAATTTTAATTATTTGTAACCAAAGAAATCCCTTAAATATGCAACTTGCACCTTGGATGTGCCATCAGTATTGATTTAGGAGTCTGTGTTCCACAAACTTAAAACATTTCAACAGATTAAAAAAAAAGAAACAAAGCTCAACAACCTTTAACTCATGTATAATAGTTTAAAAGAGCATTAACTGAACTACCAGGGAAAATGAAAACCAATAATCAGATAGAGTCATTACTCTATATTATGTTCTACAAGATTTAAATTCCTGTATTAAAAAAAAAAAAAAAGTAGATATTCGTATTTTTGTTGTTATTTTTCTTCCTTAGCCTGGACATATGGTACTTAGATTTGTGCACAGACCCTTTGTAAAAACAGTGTGAGTTAAGCACAGAGTATTGCCTAGACATGTAGCTTTAACTGTGAATTTCTTTGCTTCGGTACCAGAGGGTCAAAGTCAGATTTTAGGTGTTAACCAAACATAGGATGCGTTTGCTTGTTTTGCCATCAATTTTTAGCCTGTGAAAAACTTGATGACTCTGAAATAATTAACTGTTTTTAATAAGCATCAGAACTGTCTCCTGGTTTCCGTTTGCCCTTGTGACTCAGACAGAGCCCTGCTTTGGAGTTGCCTCTTGATGCTGGCTGGTTTGTGAGTGGCTCGGAGGCAGGCACTCCCCCCGCCAAAACTTTTCAGTGACGACAAATCATAACTGGTTTGGAAATGAATCGATTTGCAAGGCCTGTTGCCAGAGGTCAAATTTGCAATTGCATGGAAATGTTAAGGTGCAATTGCTTCAGGCTTTAATGAACTCCAAAAAGAAATATGCAGGTCTGTAAAGCTCATCCATTAGATCCTGACCTACAAATGGCAAGGAATAACAGCAATGCAACCAAGAGGTATGCTGACTAAGGAAATTACGTTGCTACAATTAGTTTTACACGTTTTGGCATTTAATCCTGATGTCTAGGCAAAAGAGATAGCGCACGGAAATTACAAATAACGGTAGGAATGGTGTTTCCGACGATGTGCAGATTTTCTTCTGCTCTCCCTTGCCCCTTGCAGCATGAGAGACAGCTCTCCTCCAGCTTTGGGAAGAAAAGGGTGGCAGCAGTCAGTGGCCGTGGCAGTCCTCAGCGGGCACACGGGGGCCGCGCGCCCCAAAAGGCAGCTCGCCCTGGTCCCAGGGACAAGCAGCAGATGGGAACTCCCCCGGCCAAGGAAACGGGGACAGGGCAGCGTTTCTTCTTGAAACTCCTGCCTTCCCAAGAATAGGGAAGACCAAAAAATAGGAGTAATTTGAAGAGCTGTTAATAGATTGCGTAAACCAGCCTGAGCACAAAGAGGAAGATCATCACACTCCAAATGAATTAGCAGGTCTTTCTAAGGGGATGATGGGAGGAAAGTTTATTTTGTTTATGGGGTTGGGGTTATATTGTATAAATAATATTCACCCTTCTTTTCACAGTAAAAATTCTCTCCTCACTTGAGACCCCTGAGATTTTAATTTAAAAAGTTGTTACCAGACATGGTCCAGAAATAAACACATCTGTCTGAGTACACGTTAATTGCTGGCGTCTGGAGGTGAGTGTCTGCTCCAAGTATCTCAGCTAAGCTCTCCCCTCTAATGAGACAAACTTCCCACAGTCCTGGAGAGCTGAAAAATCCAGCTCTGAATGCGCAGCTCCACCTGACCTCAACTTGTTAGGCTGGAAAGTGTCCACGTCCACTTCCATGCTGTTTTGTGAGGCTTGTGCCCTGACGTTGCGATGAAGAAATGCTGTGAAGGGATCTGGCATACTTCAGTGCCAGGTACAAAACAAACAAACGAACAAGCAAATAAATAAATAAATGCAGTTCTCATTTGGCACAAACCTCCTAGCAACATAAATAATCAAAACCTGATTAACAAACTGGTCAGTTTAAAATGAAAATAATGGTCTTCCTTTGCCTTCCTGCTCCCATCAGGATGATCGCAAAAGGCTATCTGTTTTAATAAATCAATTAGACTCAACAAGCTGGCTTATTTGCCAATGGGAGGGTTTAGTTTTCGCAACCCAAGGGCAGCTTCCTGGGACGTCTCACCCCCAGAGGTACCGCCCAGCTGGTGGCCTGGCCAGGGCGCTTTCGGATGAGTGAGCGCAGGTCTCAGGGCCAGCTCTCAGCCGGAAAACAAAAACCCTGGTAGGACAGGCTGATCTGCAACGCCCGGTGCCAGGCAGTGGGTGCACAGGGAAAGGGATGAGATGGGTACCACCCCTTCACCCCCTGCCCCTCTTATGGGCACAAGTCATTACTCTGTAGTGGTTCAGTGGAGGTCAAACAGTTGGAAAGCAAAAAGAAGAAGAGAGAAAAGAGGTTCTCTTATTTATTGAATCCTGCTTTGAGCCTGGGTACCGAGGAAAGCAGCTCTGTTTGTATGTAACATAGTACGTTACAGTCCTTTTTTCCTCTTTTCTGCCTTGCATGTTTTGGGTTTTTTTTATTCAAGGGCCAGGTCATTGCTTCTGAACCTCTCTCAAGAACTGACACTTAAAGTGCAAATGAAGCTAATGACAAGAGACAATATTTTAATGTTAATTAGATATTTCATGTGTCTTAGTTCATCAGAGCAATATTGCTCTTTTATGTATTACATGAAAGCAGAGCTTTAGCTTGGAGGAAAACAGGGAACACAGTCGGTCATAGAAGTAGTATTCTTGGTTTTGTAATTATTAAAATTATTGTTACATTTAGGAAATCCAGGAAACTTTGAAAGGAAGATACTTAATAATAATAATGGAGCTACTGCGCTATAGGAAGCCCTGGCAAAGGCTTTACATCTTTCTTTTTCCTCCTGTGTGAACTGGCACAGTACAAGCTGTAGTCTCCCAAGCTCTTGCTAGGAGAGCAGACTTGGTTTTTCTGCAGAATTATATTGATATATAATGCGGATACTAGGTCTTTCTTTACCTGGATTCCCCCCTCCTTCCTTTCCTATGACACCTTATCTTTTTAATAGTTACGTTAAAACAACGACGTGAGCTGCTAACGCTGTACATCCCGGTGAAATCGCCTAATGATGATGTTCACCAGAACTAGGTACATAGCGTACAATATTTTCTGTGAATGTTTGCATGCCTTGTGGCCTGGTTTCTGCTCCTTTTGCGTTCTTTCACTGGCTATTTGAGAAGTTGCATTTCACTGCCAGGAAGTATTTATACAAAGCAAATTTCAAAGTTGTGCACATATTTGAAGAAAATGAAATTTAAGGCCCTGTCACGGCAATGAGCTCCTTCCAGAGAGGCCTTGTGCATGGACTCCGAATGCAGAAAACGCCTGGAGAAGGTCACTGCCTCGGCGGGATCTGCATTCACACCCACCCCCCCATAGTGTCCTGGCTGTGGACACTCACTAACGCAGTCATTTTAAGGTGGGTTTTTAAGAGGTAAAAAACTCCCCCAAAATCATGTTATGATTTCCTGACCATTTATGTCATTTTATTTATGTTCTTTTTCAGCTGGACTTGCTTCTGAGGTCACTCTGGGCAGAATAAATACCTTAAAAATAACATTTGTAAGGAACAACAGGGCATTTCAAAGTAAACTTGTATGTATTCTGGAACGAGAAAATTTTTTATTTAGCAGTTGGTGTGGGTGCCCACACCTAACAAGAACAGCAGTGTAAAAATGTAGTTAAGCCTTCTATTTTTGTCCACAGCTAGTATTTTAAAAAAAAAAAAAAAGTGTTAGGTCTGTGGTTTCTTTATATGTTGTAGAGAGCAAAGGCACAACAGAGAGTGAATTCATTGAATAAAGTAGTATTGCAGATGATTTGCTTGGCTTGGAACATCCTTGCTACTTTCATTTTCACAGTGTTTAATTACACTTTTTTTTTTTTCAACATCATGTATCCTGGAGGGGAATCAAATTTATGGATAAGACTTTCATGTAAAAGAGTGGCGTTTAGGTGGGGAGGTTTCTTAATGATGCCAACTCAAAAATAATACTAATACCAGAGCTGAATATTTCACCTAAATGAGAGTGCCAGGGATGAAATGAGGAGTCCAGGGTCACAAGGGCTGTTTGCAGATCACACTGAATTCCAAAGAGGTTCGGGTTCCCATCTGATTGGGAAGCTCAGCTGGGGACCTCCTACCGGCCAGGGCTTGAAGGGGGTTTGACACTTCAAGCGACGAGAAGCTGGGGAGTGAAAAATATCTTGCAACATGTAATCAGCCCGTCCTGGTTGGGGATCAATGGCAGCACCAGCATTAGCTCCAGAACGCCCTGGGTCTCATTCGTTCCCATCTCTCGATGTATATTAGCATTGGAGATGACATGCCAAAAGGATGCCAGAAGGAGGATTTATTTTTTTAATAAGGGGGGAAATAATTTCATAACCTAATATTAAATGCATGCACACATAAGATAGACACATGTGCTCACACACCCCAGCAACAGCAACCTTGGCCCTGTAACTGTTTGATTACATAAAGGAATAAAACTTGTGTGTTTGGGGGTTCATTAATATACATTAACAATTGTAAATGTTCTGGCTGAATAAAAGCTGTTTGCTTTACCACTTCAGTGTTTCTGCCCTTTTGGGACATACAATGGGCAAATCAAATACACTGATAGAGGGCTATAAGTGCTGTAAGTTATATTTAACTAAAATAAACAGGCAGATACAGACTCTTCTGCTCTGCTATAAAAAGACTGCATATGCTCAATGCAGGTTTTCTTAAGGTAAGGGACAGCGCTTAGGAAGCTCTAAGGCAGCTAGATTTGCCCATATGGGAAGGCGGTCTTTCACTGATGATTTTGCAGACAGAAATTGCCCATCTGCACTGTTTGCAGGTGTTTTGAATGATTATATTATTAGCTCTGTCTGTTCAACTTTGCTTTTTTATGGTGGCTTTAGTATTGCAGTAAATAAAAAAAAGAAATATATAAGCAGCCATCTGGTTCCCAATTTTTGACTAGCGCTCTTTGTCAAGAAAGAAAAAAGAATTCTCAGATACTATTTCCTAGTTCGGAAACACTGGCAAATGAGGAGAACAAATCCCCAAATTCTGACCTGAATATAAAACGGGGACAGAATTTTCTGCTTTTTATTTAACTTGCTCTGATTAATCCATTTAAAAGCAATCGTCTGTGTTCTGTTCTCATTTACACCGCTGTGAAGTCAGCAGAGTAGTTCTGGACTTACACCACTCTTTTAAGAGCAGAATCTCCTCTCGCTGAAAGTAGTGGGGGGGGGGAATTAAAGTGAAAGCAATCATTGTGAAACCATTTTCTATTTTTCTAAATGGGCAACAAAGATAGCTGGGAAGTGGTCCTTTCCTGATGGATTTTACAGGGAGGATTCACATTTCTCACAGATACTTTTGCAAAGCAATGACAAAAATTTGCAAGACCTTTAGAACTAAAGAACAAGCTATTTGCTACCTCAGCAGTAAGTTCCCAATTTTTAGACTGCATTTAGGTTTCTCCGAGCATAATATTTGATTATTGGCAATATGTTTCCAGTTAAATATTTCATATAGTGCATAAAGGCCTTTTCTACTCTCGAGCATTCTGTAAGTATTAATGAAAGCAGTGAATTTGTAGATTTATCTGGTGCCTGAATACCTTTTGCTGCAAATTATTTCAGAGCTGGATTGCAGCTTCTCACGATCATTTAATGTTGCCTCTATATTCATGAAATCGGAATTATGTATCTAAACGTAGGTAGACTGTCAGCAAATCTTCTTTGGAGAAATGGTGCCAGGCCCCACAGTTATGACCCAAATCCAAATATTCTCTAAGTTCACAAAAAACCATGTGGACTTCCTTCTCTGCTTTAAATGCAAGGCTTCATTGACTTTGGTGAAGCTCTGCACAGACCCCAGGGGACTTGCAGCAGGACTTGATTATGCAGCGGTGGATTAGATGTGTGAGAAGGTTGGGCCACGCTCTGCTGTTTTTTGCCTTGTTGCTGTTCTTTCCTGAGCAGTCGCGCCACGTGTGGGACTCGTGCAGGAGTGGGAAAGGTATGCACTCGCCCAAAGGTCAGCTGAAAGGGTTTGAGTGCTAGCATTTGCAGAGTAAAATAAAATATGCAGCTATAATCTGACACTTGCATTCCCCAAGATTTAAAGACATCAGGAGGCAAGTACTTAACCTACAACTTGGAGACTGCATTTGCCTGCCTGCTCTTTGGTCTGCTTCTGCCTGAGGCTGAAGGCCCTTTGGAAAGACAGCAACCTGTAATGGATAGCAAGTGTTATTCTCGCTTGAGCTATTCTAGGAACACCTCAAACCCACGCAGAGTGAGAAGCAAACGGGAGAGGCGTGCAGATCAGGTATAAGGTGAACTTGGTAACGTTGATTTGCAAGGTGGAATCACTGGGTCTACTTGCTGGTCACGTGCACAGTCTGTGGTGTGGTGTGATGGCATCACAGAGCTGCTGTTAATAGAAATGGACAATAGTAACAGGAACACAGCAGAATAATGTTGGTTTTAAGGTTGCTTATCATCATAAAATTTTCTTAAATATGCCCATCCCCACCACTTATTTTGCTTTGCTAGTTTAGAAAGGGCCTCATTTCGTCAGATCTTTTTGTCCAGATGATGAGCTCTAACCCACTCATCCTGCAAAATATACAAGCCATGTTAGTGGGGCTTGGACATGGCACATGACAGGTAATTGCTTGGGGTTTGGTTACTGCAGGTTTTATATGTGCACTCTGTACTTCCGCTTGCTTTCTATCAGTCCAGCTACTAAACTAAAACAACACACTCATATAGTTCATTAATCTTCTATGCATCTATGCCATTAATATTCGAGTAATCTGATCATTGTATCCTTAAATTAATAGAAGTCAGCATTCCTAAAAAGATTATACACTTTTGCATCAGCCATGTGAATAATGGTAATACAGATACTAACTCTTCCTCATGCCGGGTACACAGGTAATGTAAGTATGGCTAGGATCTCACTTTAATCCTGAAGAGGTCTCTTAATTCCCTAGGTGCCATTGCTAAGGCTGAGGAATCATGTTTTTCAGCAGACATTGTAATCCGTGCACCGTTATGAGACTGTAGCAGCTGAATGGTGATATCAGAAATGTGGAAGGTAAACAACTCTGAGCAAACTGTGCTCTGTTGTGGGAACTTCTCAGTGAGCTAAGAAAAGAAAATGCTTAAAGAAAACACCCAGCTCTTCATGTTCCTGTGATACGTGCATGTTTGTGGGAAGACAACCCTCAGCAAAAGAAAAAAAACCACCAAACCAAAAAACCCAGACAACTCCTTTGATTTGTTCTTAGTATTCAGCAGTCTATAGCTGTGTCTAGGAAGGCCATCTGGATGCCTTCATTAAAGCAAGGTTTTATTTTGTGTAGTAAGGTCAGCTCTCATGGAAATGGAGCTCACTGAACAAAGCCAGCAGAGGTTCAACAGCTTTCGGTTGTGCTTCTATTTTAATAATATGGACATAGCAATCAGGCAAGTTTCCGTCATGCATTCCTGCACCATGCAGTGTGCAGAAGAGAGCCTGGTCCCACAACCAGAAAAACTCTAAGGTTTAGGGTCTTACTGGTGTGGCTCTAC
Organism: Fregata magnificens; assembly: GCA_013389945.1. NCBI lineage: Eukaryota > Metazoa > Chordata > Aves > Suliformes > Fregatidae > Fregata > Fregata magnificens. Next base: position 305,889 of record WAAD01031013.1, read on the forward strand.
TATTTCTAATTTCAGTGCTATTTGGCAGTTTCTGCTCTACTGGATTTGTCTCTGGTATATCAACACAGCAGAGCGCAGAGCACAGACACACTTCAACAGTGGGGTACAGGTCTGGACATCAAGTCACCTCTTTTCCATGTCTCTCTGCCAGCTATGACTTGGGTATGTTGTTCATTTTCCTAGCTATAAAATGGGTACAACTACACCTCCCAGACTCTCTGAAAGTTATTCTAAGACTGGCGAAGAAGTCTAGAAAAGCACTACTTTTTTATTATTCATTGACACACTTGGGGGATGTTTTGAATTGCTTTGGGATTATCCAGGGCAAAATGTAGTTTCTGGCTGCAGAGCCGCAAGGCATAATCGTGAGACATGAATTCCTGTCCTCCGGATCCTGAGATTGAGCGTGCTTTTGTTGCAGATTTTCTCTCACTGTTTCCGTATCCTAGTTGATCAGTACAAAATGACTAAAACCTGAGAGATGGATTTATTTTTTAACTGATGCAAATAATCATGTTGGTTATAATTGTTATTAGGGCTCCTTTGGGAATCTGTTGTTACAAGCACTCTACCCTTTTGTCTCTCCTTTGGGTCTCCAGGCTATGTTGCAATTTACAAAGATACCAGACCTTAGGCTAAATCAATGTCCTTAGGGTTATGAGATGTTGCTAAATATCAAAACAAAATCCCAGTGTTTCAGTTCTTTAACTTCACTATGTTTAATTAGCCATTCCAATTAACCTCCCCTTTGTGTTCCCTCATGTTTAAAGGGTTATATTAAAAGTACTGTAGAATTAAAGCCATTTAAAATATGCTGAGTATATTTCAAGGCATTCAGAAAGCCTCTTACATGAAGCTGTCCTCATTTCAGTTTCACTAATGACTGGTCACTGGGGGCATATTTTCAAACCTCTGCACCTAGGTTGCAAAAATTGTAACAATATACCTACCTGCGCATCCAGGTCACAGCGTGTTCAAAGGGGAAATCACTTTTGCAGATCTTTCACCGCTTTGCTCTATATGCCTGTGGACGCAAAGGACATGTAAGTGAAAGCATATGCATTCTTGCTCTGAGAATTTAGACATCGCTAAGCATTTAGATGATGGGTTTTTGCTCAGAGGCCTGACAGAAGGACAAACACCAAACCAGTATTGCTGAACGCTGGTTTCTGAGGTACTCCAGATAATTCCCAGACTTAGAAAAAATTGCAGTGTGAGAAACATGGGAAAACCATGGGGAAACACTAAGCTTCGCATCCTTACTAGTTCACAGGATACGATTCCTGTGTTCTTACAGACGGATGAATAGCACCGAGTAAAAACCTGTTCAAAGAGTAAGTTGCAAGAACAATAAATTACCAGCGCTTTCCCTGGCCTATGCCCCCACGCACATCTCGTGCCAAGGACAGGCAACGTGAGGGTCTGTTCGGGATGATGTTATAGGAGGGTCTCCTAAACTGTTTCTGCAGTCTTTATGAACCTATGCATTTGTAAATGTATGCTGATAGCACTCTGTGAGGTAGGAGAATACTATTATGACCATTTTATTATGCCCAAGGGTGACTACGTTTTTTAGATTTATGTTATATTAGGCAGCTTTTCACTTATTATTCTCCGTGCCTAACTCTCTGGATGCATTTTATAAGCCATCAGGATTTAACTCATGGCTATGGGAGAGCAGGTACCTAAAAAATCCCCGACTTGCCCGGTGTCATTCTGGATGTCTGTGGCAGAACTAGGAGCAGAAACCAGCCTATATATTTAATACTCTTTTCTAGGTAACTTTCTCCAGCACTTGTGTTGAAAGATCATTTTAATTCACAGTTTTGTTTGTCGGAGGATATGAATTTCTCAGGCATGAAGTATGATGACAAAACAGCATTTATTTTTCTATTATTTTCTATATTTGGAAGGAGTTGAGATAATTCTAAAACCAGGCTACAGTGTTATTTTAGTTAAATTTGTTCCATCAGGGAGTCCGTCTTTAGACCTTTCTTTGGTCTTTATAAAGGATAGGGAGGAAAAACAAAAAAGATGTTTGTTTTGTTGAAGCTGTGATATTAGAGGCTTTCACTTAAGAAATGTGTTGGAGTCTGTCTTTGTTTTCTGAGACAAGGTCAGTTAAAAATATATCATGTTTTGTGTTAAATACTTTGATGGCATAAATTCAATAAAGACATTGTCCGGTGTCCTCACTGTATGAGTCATATGAGTTACAAAGGACACTAAGAAAAGCAAAGATCCATTTCCCTTTCCTTCTCCCTCTCCTCTGCTTTTCATTGGCAGCAGCAAAGTTCAACTGCAAGGCATGTGATTGTAATACAATCAAATAACCTGCTGGTGTCTCATAAAGAAGTACTGGTTGTTTAAACGACTATTCATAACAGACTTAGATGTTTCATAGCTGGTGATGGTTTAAGAATCAGATAACGTCAAATCAGTTAGAGTATGAGCTTAAGCTCCTTTGAAAATGTACAAAGAACAAAGCCAACAGTATTACTGATGACTGACTAGTTGGGGGAGACGAAAACAACGAATATATTTAGGATTTTTATCAAGCCTGCCAAGGAATCTCGGTGGGAGCAGCTATACAGGCATGTGATAAGCATCACAGAAACTAGAGATACTGAAAGCTGAAGGATATGGGACATTTAGTACATCTAGCTCCATTTTTACACCAGCCAGTCTCTCGTAAAATAGATTATACAGAAAAGAGGGACGCCAAATATAAATCATCTCTAACAGTTCTTCAGGGTGCATTGTTGGGAAATACTCGCTAACAATATGATCAGTTTATTTTGTATACTGACTTTGAAGCCAATGCAGGGAAAGAGCGAGCTGTGACTCTGCCTGTGTGCTGAAACTCTGCCAGTCCCCCCCGGTAGGGAAGACCCGACCTTGTGCCTTTTGCACAGCCCTTCCTTAAGCGTGTTTCCACAGCAGATGCCGCTGGTTAAGCTTGCTCCAGAAGTAACTCTTTTGGAGCGAGACATTCCTACAGTAGCACAGCTCTGCAGGGAAGCTCATGTTAGGGAACAAAAGCACTGTATGAGAAAGAGAGAAGTATTTTTAAGATTCGTTTATTAGCTACTATATTGCTGATCTCCTGTTGAGCTAACCTTAAGTTCGATGGGGACAGTGTTTATGAACCCGGTACTTAAAAGAGCAAATTTGGGGGGGGGAGGGGAGGGCGGGGAAAGGTATACGTAACATTGATCTTTGAAGATGCATCATTTTGTCTTACCAGCAAAGGGGCATTCAAAAATCAGACAGTTGCCACTGAGAGTGAGAAATAAAGCAACAAAAAAAAAAAATCCCTCCCTTTGCTTCAGGCTTTTGGATGCACTGGATTAAGTTCATTGCTAATTAGACACAATTGTGAAGCACAATTATTTATGAACCTTCAATGGGGCGAATTCATGAAAGGAATAACGAGTATATATTTTCCTTTTGTAGAATTTTAATGAAGAAATGGCATTACTATTCATTATTTATCCACTTTCAAATTGTAATGAATAGTTCTACTGGCAAACACCAAATTTCTGTATTTACAGAAGGGCGGAACATGTGTAGATAATAACACAGTTCAGTATGTATGAAATTCTGTATTTCTATAAATATAGAAATAAATATATTATCACCAGGACTATTCATTAAATTTTGAAATTAGTAAATAATAAATAGGAATAACATTTATTCATTAAAATCCTCCAAACAGAAAATATTTAGTCTTTCTTTCTTAAATAAATCCAGTGCAATATTTCTCCAAGAAAGCTGGCTTTTATGATGATTTTGATTTTTTTTTCCTTTTGACATTGTTTCATATGCAGCCTTTATCCTAAATGCATTTTAAATAACATGAAGCCATGTGTTTTCATTAATAGTTGAAATAATACATGATGCCGTGAAACAAAGATGATTTAGAGAGCCTGCCTTCCCTGGCTGAATAAACTCTTTTTAGCACCATTCTGACCATGGATATCTGCCTCCTAAAGAAAAGATGTTTATGCCCACCTCCCCGGCTGGTGTCACAGGGGCATTCACACATATCTGACCCAGGTGTGTGAAGATGAGGGTGCAAATGGGGCATTTTGATTGCTTAGTCCCCCAAACAGCTCAATTCGAATTGCAGAGCCTGCGGTACCCAACTCCTACGTGGATTTCACAGTCAGATGACTCATGGAGTGGAAACCAAACCTCCTCACCACCAGCAATGGCAGGACCTGGCACGTGAAACTCTGAAGCGCTCAGTAGCACAAGCCAGACTGCATGGCTTGCCTCTGACAGTTTTTAACCTAATAAGCCCCAACATATGAAAGAAAATCCAGACAAAGATTTTCCCATAATTTAGTTTAATATGACTGGAAAATGAGCCTGATGTATCATCTCCTCTGTGCAGTGTCACTCCTGTCCTCCAGCCATTGGTCTCCCAGTTTCTGCTGCGGAGGCTTGCTGTCCTCTCTCCATAGGGCCACAAGGTCAGTGCTGAAGGCTGAATTCACGTAACGTAAGCAATGTCGTCCCTTAAAAATACACCTAAGGTTTAATTATGTATTGTATTAATTAATCTTCAGAAAGCTAAAGCTTCAATACTGTTTTAATTCCTTATACAGTAATTACACTCTTTGAACCTAATAAGAACGTAGAGATTGACTTTTTAAACTCCAGTGGAGTACAGGATATTAGAAAAAGCCTTGCAGATGAATTAATCGTGAACTGTCAGGTAAAGAGAGATGCCAACTTTGATAGACAATACTTAACATTTTGGCCCAGTGTAGGCCAACCATAGGGCGTGACCAGGTAGCTCAAGTTCCTTGCAATTTGGGGCATCTCTCACACCGCTGAACAACAACAGATCTGTTATTAAAAGTTTATCCCCTAGTAAGGGAATACTTTTTACAGCTAAGAATCTGAGGTCCTGATAAATCTCACAAGTTTAAGATTAATACAAAGGAAATTTAATCTGCTAGTCATGACTTCTTTTATTAATATCCTGCAGTTTGATTTACACTGTGAAGTGGAGAGAACACACAGTTTTCCAGTTAAAAGGAAAAAAGCAGCTGACTTTGGAAGCTGAAAACTACCATCTCACCAGAAGTTTCTGGGCACGTACATCAAAAGTTCACAGGGCAGGTGGGTGGATGCACAGATCCATGGAGAGTGAACAGACCACAAGCCATAGCAGGATCCATTGCCATTCTCAGCAACCCATCAGATCAGTCACATCTTTTATATTTTCCTCTGCAACGTCAGTTTTACAAGGCACAAGACAGGCTGCAGTCGGCCCTCGACGGGCTCTTCAGCGTCCTGTTACAATGTGACATGTGAATGGTGCTGGTTACCTGCAAAGGAACGAACAAGGTAATATTCTTCTGAAGGATCATTAAATCATTGTGAGTACCTTCGTGTGATACTTCATCCCTCATTCATGTAGCAATGCAGTTTACTGGTATAGGTTGTCACCATTTAGATGTGGTAATTAAATGTTCAGTTTGGCACCTAAGGTTTTTGAAAAAAGTTCTTAACAAAATGAAAGAATGCTAAAGATTTACTCATGTTTTGCCTATATGCCATAAAATCTCAACCATTTTGGTACTGCTTACGTGCCATTAATACCTCTGCTTTCTGGTTAGCCAACGTTGCCTTTGGTGACCCAGCTTGTCAAAAAAGCTACAGTAGCTGTAGTGCTCTTTTGTGATGGTTATGTGAATGAGAGATTATGAGTCTTTAAAAACAACAGCTGAACTTCCAAGTCTTACAGAAAAGACCTCGTAAAGAAAGAGAAAGGGATTCAGCTGACCTGCAAGGGACCAGTTACCTGTACAGTGGTGCTGCTGCAAGGAATCGAGACCTGTTTACGTGGTGAAATGTTCCTTTGATTTAATGACACTATGACTAACATTTAGAGTTCAATATGCACATACCTCTACATGAGTGTAGCCCATCCCAGTCTATTCCAAGAGTGACAGCAGAAAAAACAGTGCAGAAAAAGACGGAACTGGTCACAGGATATTTCTTTTTTCATGCTGTATCTCTAGAACTTGGTTTATTTTGAAGGAAGAAATTTAGTAATCAAATATACTACTTTTACACAATTTTCACTAGGATTAAGCTTAGTGCTTGACCCCTTTGAGACACTAAGAAGCATGACCATTTTTTTAAAGAAAACCCTTTCCCTTTTCAGGAAGTTATGTCCTGTTATGTATTGGGTGCAGCGTGGGTTGAAAACCTCTTCTGGAAAGCTGCAGGAGGAGTTGACGTTTGCCTGGAAACACGGTGGATTTTCCCATGGTCAGGGGCACGGCAGCACCACAGTCCTCTCCTGGGGGAACGCCGCGGTGCCCTCCCCAGCCAGCTGCAGAGCCAGTGCTGGCACTGCAAAAAACAGCAGCGCTCTTCTGTGATTGCACCCAAATACCTTCGATTTTGTGTCCTGCTTCGGTGTAACATGGAGAGGAAAAGCCGAAGGCTGGTGGGCTGGGCAGGAGGCTGCATGGCATACCGTGCTGCAGCGACCGCAGTGCTTGGGCCTTTCAGCAGCTCTTGCTCTTGAGCAGTTTAAACCAGGACTTCTGGTTGGATGGAAACTGCATCTGCCAAAAGGCCCCTTTGCATTTTACACACAGCATTTCAATGGTTTCCACGTGGTTCTCAATAGCCGAACCAGAGCTTATATCCCAACAGTATTCTTGGCCTCCCTCCTTGAGGGCTCCGTTATAGATGATAGCATGTGGTCCTTGCTACAGTCAGATTAGCTTAAAAACATCTGTTTGGTTTTGGTGTTTTGAATTTTTCTGCAGGAAGCTGCTTTTTCTTGCTTTTCAAGTTTGCTTTCCTGTATGTAACATTTACATCATGATCTAAAAACAATTTTACACATAATAAAGTTTAACTATTTGATATTTTTCATTTCAAAACTAAATAACAGACACTTAAGAGAATATTCTTTTTTTTAATGACACACATGATAGTATTTTTAAACACCAGACGACATTCACAGTAAATTTTTTGGTCTTTCTCTAGCAAATACTCTATCAGTAAAGTTTGCCCAGATTTACAATTTTTTTTTTCTTAAGATGTTTTATTGCATTTGGTAGAACTAACATCTGCTTCTCCAGGGACTCTCCTATTTATGACAATTGGAGATGTTTTTGAAAACTATTTGAATTAAACTTACCCTGCTCAGAAGTGTTTCCACAGGAGCTGACTGTACATATACAGTTTTCACTGATGACATTTGACAGAGCTGTTAATCCCTCTTGACTCTGATGTATGATATCACATTACAGGAGCTGGAGCAATCCAGTGATATACGCACATGCAAAATAACATTTACCGATTAGTTACCATTTGTTCTGTTCAAAAACAAAATCCCTGAAACAAGCTGTTTCATCGACAAAGGAGGAAGGAGGCAACATTGCCTATTAATATTGTTCTTCACCTCCTGAGGTGATGCTTTTCCTCCTACCTGCTGGGAAATCCCCACTGCTGTGTCTGGTGTCCGGCAGCCGCTTGGCCATGGCGGAGGAGGATGCGCAAGCACCTGACCGCTCCCCACGTGCATCGGCGAGCACGGCCAGCCCCTTCACACAGTGGCAACAGCTCGCACCTCTCCCCACCACCTTCTTCCGTGCTGTAGCACAGACTTGCCTTTCAGGCTCCACCAATTTTTGCTTAAATTTCTACTTTCTCTCTTTTTGGAGGCTACGCAAATGGAGAGCCAAGTCAGCCTGGTCTCTGGAGGAAGTCAGACTTTAAACGCTGGCCGGGCCCTTGGGAGCCATAGGAGCTCTGGAGAGCATGGCTCCAGGGGGAGAGGATGTCCACAAAGCTGGTGGCAGTCCTGGTGCTTCTCCCCTGCCCCATGGTGAGCGAGGAGTGCTGTGAGGCAGGTAAGAAAGCAGTGAGCACGGCTGCCTTTCAGAAGTGAAATGTTCCTGATATTGTTATGGCACCTTCTCTTGGCACAGGGCCGAGGTGACCTGATGGCAGGTCCCTCTGTGCGGTGCTTATCCAGCACAGCCCCTCAAACAGCAGCAGCTTTTCTTCTACCATTTGGCCGTAGACATTTTGCCAAGACTTTTGTTTCAGCCTTCCACAGAATGAAGTCCAAAAGGAGTAATTGTGAAAAGAAAAACATTTTTGCCAACTGAGTCTCAATTATTCCATCAGCAGCCATATTTTTGTAAACTGTCTTTTTTTAAAAAAAAAGCCACTCCAAAGTGCAGGAATTCTTTTGGGATTGTTACTGATGAAATCTCTTGTTTTCTCTAAAGAATGGTGGTCCTTAGGGAATTGTCACGAGTTGTAAGAAAAGCGAGGTGTTGCAATGTAATGTAACATTATGATCTAAATGTGATACTGTCTGATTATCATTTCTCTTAAGTGCTGAATCTGCAGTACCTTCTTCTGCATACTTTTAAGAAACCTAACGCAAGAAAAAAATTCTCCAAAAGATAGTAATATCTTTGGACTTCATAAATTTGAAGGTAAATGTAATTCTAAACATGACACTATTTATATTGGAAATAATATAAAAATAAATGTTTTCAGCTGTTTTCAAGTCTCTAAATCAAAGTCCTAAATGGACTCTTCACTAGTAGCCTTTCTGGTCTTTTTGCTCGTATCTGAATCTTTGCTTTTTGGTCAGAATTTCTTCTTTTGATGAAGTAAAACCATTTAAATTTGGATGACATGAATCAACACGGACAATAAGAGACTTCTTCAACTAAAGAAAGATGTATTGATTCCTGAATCGGCAATGTTTTTGACTTTGTCTGGAAGAGTGTTTCCTTGGTCAAGAAAAGCAGGTCCTTTCACTGATTACATATTATCCCTTCTGCTCTTCCATATCTCTAATTATTCTTACAACTAAAATAGATTGCATGATCTTTCATTTAAATCTTTCTCTTTAAGAAAAAGAGAATTTAAACCTTAATTTATGAACTCTGATCTTATTAACCTTTCATTCGATTTGCTTATGTGCCTTGATCTTGTAAACAGGCTACTATACTTTCTGCAATTTTACTCAGTATGTGCTATTTCAAGACACTCCGAAAACCAAAGCTCACCTGCACAACCTAAACTAAACATTTTCTCTCTTCTGCATCCTTGTTTAGTGTTCTGAGTCCCATAATTTGCTTCAAACCTTAGGAAAAAAAATATCATTAAACAATCTGCGTTAATAAATAGAAATTTTGTTGTCTTTTGCCAGTGGTTTCTCAAGCAATCCCCTTCTGTCCAGAGCACACAGCTATTCTCTTTTGCCTCCTCCCGGAGGAATTTGTGCTCTCCACTCCTGCTGCTGTTTCTTCAGACACGCTTTGTTTTCTTTGTCTCTGCTATTTCCATCAGCCCAGATTGTCTTTATTTCCTTTTTCCCCCCCACTGTCTTTATTCCTCTCCTCCTATAGACATCAGGACCTTAGCTTTTAAAAATCAGTCATGCTGCTTCTTTTCCTCCCTAGTTTTTACCACCTTATTTGTTCATCTTGGTTTATGAATGCTCTGTCCTCCATTCTTCATTCCTTTTATTGCAGTCTCGCTTCTTCTTCCTTCCCTTTCATTTTCTAGGATTCTACCTTGTTCTCTATCTCCGATCTTATTATTGCCCTGGATTCCCCTCCCTCTGAAATGCCACATCTGCCTTTGGCTGCTGACAGGCACTTCTACTTTCATTCTCCTTCCCTCAAGATGAGGGAAGATATTTCCCAAGGATGCATAGCTACTTCTCTCAGGAGCAAGAGCTGCATGCAGTTTAGATTTTTTTTTCCTTCTCATTGAACCCATCCTACCCATGAATTTTCAGAAGAGGCCCGTTCCTTCCTCTGTGAGTCAGAGACCTGCAGCCTGTGCAGGGTTTGGTGTTGTGAGGCAGCACCACATAATTTCCCATAGCTGTCCCAAGGCTTGCTGAGCTGTGTGCTCTCTTAAGCTTAGAGGACTGCTGGGACTGTCCTATCTGATGCTCAGTGCGCACCCTACATTTACTGCTATTTACCACCTTTTTTTTTAACGTGTTTTTATTCTTTAGACATCTGGAGACTAGTTCCATTTGCTGGGAGAAAGTAAGTGGCATTACTGGTGTCACCTTGGAGTTTGCTGAAGGCTGCGGGATTTTGTGGAGGTCAAAGAGTAGCAGCCCACAAATACTGTTCATGGTGGGACAGGGAGCTGGGTATCTCCAAAAGAATTTCAAGACTATGCAAAGATAGAAAATGCTCTATATTGTAAGATGGGAATTTTGTAATTTCTCTTGATACAAAGCTTGTTTTGTAAATTTAGCTATCTTACACAAAGGAAAAGTGGAGAAGGGATGGTTTGTTGTGTTTTTAACATTTATTTTTAAATAAATTCCAGAAGTTAGGTGCAAATAAAACCAGAGTTTTGACTTCAGGACTAATAAGAAGGCAAAGAACAAAGAGATTTTTTGCAAGAAGAAGAAACAACCAACAGTCCACAGGTGCTTTCAATAAGATGAGAGCTCTGGGGGAGGCATCATCAAGGGCACAGCCAGGAGAATTAGTCTACTTTGACTCTGTGGTAACTGAATTCACCATTAGTAGTTCAGACTTTACGCTGATTTTAGTCTCGCCCAACTATGAGAATAAAAAGCCCATGGTCCAACATGTGCAGGGGGCTGGAAGGATGGAGAGAAGTGCTGTGATTTCTCTCTGTGCAATACCGTAAGGCTGGAGTTCTGCAGGCTGTGTTAAAGAGATTGAACTGAAAATACACAATCAAATACATATGCAGGAGACATAGCCATGCTGGATTGGAGAATTTTTCAACTGTTGATTCATTTAAAATATGGCACCAAAAAAAGTCATTGATACAATGAAGAAACATGGTTTTTTCCCTCTGCTCACTATTTTCTTTCTTTCTTTATTCTCTTTCTTTCTTTGTTTTCTTTCTTAGTTTAATTCTGTTATTTTCTTTTCATAGTTGCTAGTTGCAAATTCTTTCTTTGTCTGGTTGGTACAAACCAACCAACCTGCCCAAACAGGCCTGGTTTGGGGATCAACAATTATCTTTCATGAATCGTCATTGTATTAGTATGCTCTAAATCTTAGTCCTTTGGTTTTTCTTTTATTTCCAATGGCTGCGTATGGCCTTTTCACACAGTTTTGGTTGCACCATTGAAAATCCAGGTTAACCAGGTCATTAAAGAGTGACCTGACACACACACCCACATAGACACACATAGACATACATGTATATGTATATAACTTTTTACGGGAAGCAAAGCAGGACGCCGTCCATATTTCTTGTACAGAGGGAACAGAAGTTAATTTGTAGGTTGGTGAGAGAGAGCTTGTGACACTGCACTCCATTTCACATCAAGAGACATTAACTTGAAATTACTGTTTCCAAGGGAAACACTTATGACTCAAAGCATTAATTTGCATTAGCCCACGATAAGGCTAGGCTGTAAATTGAGTTATTGAAAATAACTCGCAACCATAGCACCAAGGAAGGAATTAACTAGGAATGTTTTCCTATAAACATAAGCTGATATTTTTTTTCCAGGTAGTTAAAATACTAGAAGTGTGCAAAATGTAATCAATTTAGTTTTCTAGTAAAGTCATTATTTAACAAATTGTCACTATGGAAGTAATCAGTTTGGATAAATTTGCGTTGGCTGGGTTTTATCTCCTCACTTTTTAGTTTCATGTGAACAGCCTATTAAAACCCATGGTTTGGGACAAGCTCTACATTTTTCTCTTACAGCTGTGAGGACAATGGTCATTCTTTACAAATTTAGTTCAAGGTAATGTGATGTTCTACCCAATCTGGCAGAAAGATTTATAACTTAGCAACTGGGGGCTAAATTTCTGTGTTGTAAGCAAGTCTGGTCTCAGGCAAATTTCACCTCTTTTGAACATCATAAAGATTATTTAGAAAAATCTCCATGAAATACACTCTTTACCCTTCGTGTTCTCCTATGATACTATGATAACCACTGAAAGCAAGTTAACAATCGGCAGTATTAGTAACTGAAGACTACACCAGAGAAACTATTCTAAATTGTCACTGATTACCAGTTGCACATGTACCACCACTGTTTTAAATACCAGGTGAGCCAACATTCCCCCGAGCAAGCACAGTCAAGCCGGTCCAGTTTTTTCAATTCTCGCTTAGGTTTCCATCCTCACCCTGCATCATAGCTTTGATACAAGAACGGAAATGCTTGCGAAATTTCTTTTCTTTATGAAAGCTTATCTTTCTTTTCAGGAGCCACCCAGCCTGGTACCCCAGAGGGGTCTGCATTTAGACGCCCCTGCCCCCCATGTAGGCATGCCCCATCCCTGCATACACAGCTATGCAAAAGGCACAGACTTATCCAATTGCATTTTGGCCCCCTCCAAACACCCTTCCAATTCATTAGATCCACAGTTACTCTGGAAGAGGAGAGAGGAAAACAGTGAGGACTAATTTTCCAGACTAAGAATCTTTAAATCCAGATGGTCTCTCCTTGTATTCCATTACCATCTGCACCTGTGCTTGTACTGCAGTAGCAATCCTTTTGTTTTTCTTCCTTTCTTTTTTCTTCAAACTGAACGACAAACTTTCAAATCCAGCAGCACAGACATAGTACGGTGGGGCAGTGAAGCACCTATGAGTTTGTCCAAAAAGCATAGCCTTGAAGGAGGCTGATTTATCAGTGTACGAAATTATTTCCCCTTCCCCATGGTAATGTGGTGCCTGGGCAACTGAAGGTTCACCCTTTGGGCTGGAGAGGGTGAAGCTAACCTGCTGAGCTACCCCAGCAGATGAAGGATCAATGCCTCTCTGAATTACAGGCACGGCTCTTCTAGATTAGACACAGGATGCCTGGTTTTCTACTTGCACACCCATACGGTAAATAATATGATCTATATAAAAGGCAGGTGACAATGTTACATATGTAGGTGAAGAGCATTAATAAAGAAGCAGGCTTGACTCTTGTCGTTTCCCGTACATACTGTGTATTTTTCATGGAGCGGAGCATTGCACTGCAGTGCCTTACCCCTGCCCCTCTTACATCCCGTATTCTATCTGCCTGCCATGCCCGACAGGGCACCCCGCCGTGTATCTCTCAATTGCTTCTCATGAGTGAGGACATTATTTTTGATCCAAACTAATATGTAATTATCTATTTCAGAATGTTTTATTAGGAATTAGGACCCTTTTTATATTTTAACCAAACATATTCATTTCACAGCATGTTAAAAATCATTTTCTCTCTCCTAACTGTGTTTATCCTTTCTCCGTAATATTTCACAGCTGAAGTCCTTTTCTAAGAGAGCTTGAAAAATATTGTCTGGTTTTATTTTTTTTAAATTGAGCATATATGGACAAAATCTGTCCTCTACTTTCTTGTCCTTAGCATTCTAAAATGTACCTGTGTTCAAATATTAAGAAATAAAACAAATATAAATTATGCATTTTCCAAGTTAATTTAAAATGCATTATGCACTGCTTTGTTCTCTGGAATTAGTATTATTAAGGGGACAGATCTGTATGGATTAATTTTGAGTCAGTTTATTCACTTCTTTGTAATTCAGTGGCAAGGATTTCTGTCCCCAGGCATCAAATTAAAATTTTTACTGTAAGTAACACATACACAATATGGACCTCTTTGTATTGTTTCTTTGTTTTTCTATGAGACAGCGTATTTACATATTGTATTATTTCACAAAACCATCTCTTTCGAAGTAAACAAAACTTTCCCCCCCCTTCTTGAAAATTATTTTAATGTTGTCATTGTTACTGTACCCAACTGGCACCTAGTTCTAGTTTCCAGGGTTTTTTTTCCCTTTCCACCAATAATCACATAATATGTAGCTGTGTCTTTCCTGAGTTCTATCACAAGCTGAATAACCATCCAACCTCCCTTTCCTTCCAGATATTTTTGGTGGTGGTTGAGCTGCTTCTTTATGATTTTTTTTTTTGTTAAAAAACCAAGCTATTCAATAATCATTTTAAAATATTTTTATTGTAATAATTCTTTGCACTTACATGTTTTAAATCTTTATTTTTCCCTAAACTGAGCAAGAAAATAGAGTCTGCTTTCTTAATTAGTCTTCTTTAAACAAAATATCCTTTCATATGCACTAATAAAGACTAAGGATCATTTCTCTCTTGTTTAAATAACTGCTTGCTGTAGTATAAAATTGTAAGAGACATGATGCAGATCAAGATGCTGGCTTGAAGTGGAGAAGAGGAACAAGCAGTGCAATAATAAGCAGATTTTAATGATTTACTATAAATCAGCATTTTTGCCCTGTCAGTGAGATTGAAGAGGCAGACAGCTCCTCACATGTCTGCCTAGCAAATGTCTTCCTGATGAATCATGTGCTCTGAATCACTGATCACAACATTCAAACAGCACATCCAAATAATGAGGAAAACATATACACAGCATTCTTACGGCTAGTCTAAAACTGCAGGAATATGTGTTTTTAGTGGTGTGGTAGTTAAACCCCTACACTGATACTGTGTCTGTTCAGCAGAGGGTAATATAAGGTTAACTATTGATGCCCTAGCTTTGCTTCCAGTCGTTAAACTGACAGTGAAAATCAAATCTTTACATACTCTGCAGGAAAACAAGAAGGGAAAACTGGATAACAACATATATTTTTAAATATTTTCCAACAGGGAAATGCATTAACTACTTATTGAGAGAAACATTATTGCCGTTAATTAGAAAACTACCAAGGCTCATGTTTTATATGCAGGGTAGTTCAGATGACCATTGTTAATAATTTCAGTTGATCCCTAAGATAATGGTGGTTATAAAATACTATGCATTGCATGCCATAAGATACACTGATCCTCCTCGCAATCCTGCCAATGGTTTCAGGTAACCAAATAATTGTCATCAGAGTTTCCTGCAATGGTGGGGTGTCACTGACTCAAGTTCTCCACAGCAAAATTCACAGGTTTTTAAGGATGACTTGGATACAGTGAAGACTCTGCAGGGGTGAATGGGATGAGGTGCAGCCCCAAAAGCTCTGGGAGAATTAAGGAATGAAATGCAGAGCGGGGTCTAGTCTGAGCCTTCGCAGGCAACACTTGCCTGAGCAGTAGCAGGACTTAAAGGTGTTAGATAAAACTTCCCTGAGCAGATATGGGAGCTGACCCACTTCTCCCCCTTGGGTTCAAGAAGGCCGATAATTTGCCCAGCAGTAATAACTGGGGTAATTGTCATCCTCGCTTGCAGCAGATGCTCTGGCGAGGCTTTCACACTGCTGCAGTGGAGTGAGGGTAAGCCCATTTGCAGGTCAGCTCGGAGGACCTCATCCTGCAGCTCGCTAACTTGGCTGGTTGTGGATAAAATGAGGACTTTGGCTTCCAGCAGTCTCTGTCCTTTAACCTTTTATTAACACCACCATATTCAGCAAGCAGTTGTGAAAGAAATAATTTTGTATTAGTAGGAACCTTGGATTTAGAGACTTAAAAAAAAAAAAAAAAGATTATTCCAAGTTTGGTTGCTGTGATCTTTTGAAAGATAGTAACCTGTAATTCTTAGTTTTGTGGACTGTAACTTTTGCATTTATTACTAATTTTCTGCACTGCTTTACACGCACTGTGCGCGTTTAGTTTAAAATGTGTTGGTACCATCTACGCACGTAGTAGCTGCAGTTCAGGTCATCCTTATGCAGACTTAGTAAAAGGTTTTTCCTGGCAATCCTGCAGATGAGCGGGCACTAGAAATCCACTGATGGTTTTTGCTCCACGTCCCTGTATCCTGCTACCCATTTGATGCAGAATCACAAGGTGCGTTTTTGCAAGAAGCTGCTGTCCATTGTTTGAAGACGTGAAATTCAAAGTCCTCATCTTTTCTGGTTTGCACTCAAGGGAAAAAATAATAATGGGCTTTTAAAACAATAAAATGTCAATGTATTTTAAACATGACCACGTCAGGCTCAAAATGTTTTTCAAAAGCATATCCATTTGTTTAATTTGAATAAGAACATACTTAATTTCATGGTCATTTGGTTAAAGCAGTTATTTTTATTAATGTGTTATTGAGCTAGAAGCTGAGGGCACTGGTCAGTTTGCTACTGTATAACTCACTCGCTTGGAGAATGAAGTCTCGCAGTACAAAGGGGAAAACTCATATGTGCTATTTAGGCATCACAATGGTATATTTGATCTGTGTTCTTATTTTATTCAAAGTAAGGAGGGGAAAAAACAAAACGCTCAGACTGCTGATTTCTGCAGAAAAAATCCGCAAATGAACTGTTCTATTAGCACAAATGTACAAAAGTCTTTAGAACCTCTCTCTCTTCAAAAGCATAATTAGGTATTTATTTCAGACATACTAACATCTTTGCAGTAGCTAATAAGATGCAGCCCATTTGAATATTAATATAATAAATGATTAAATTAAACAGCAAGATTCAGACTCAGAAATAGCCTTTATAGGTCCCAGGGGGTCACTAAAACTGTATTCCATTTCTTCCTACAGTTAACATAGTACAAGGGACATGAATGCGTAAAGCAATATTTGTCTTATGAAACATGGAGTTTTATATTGTGCTATTCAGTTTTATTACTCCACAGTTTGAAGCTGAGGCCTGTGATGAAGTCACCATGCTGGGACCCAACAGCAACTCTTCCTGTTTCAGTGCTTTTTGGCATCAAAGTGACGCATCGTTGCTTTGGCAGAGGCAAACGTAGTGGCAGGCTACATCTAAATAGGTTAACAATGTTGGCATGTGATAAAACTAATAACACCGCACACAAAAAAGTTGTTGTAAAGTAAATGGCTGAGGAATTCTTCATCTGTACATTATTATGTATTTATTATTAATAATATGCACCCAATAATGTGCAGAATTAATATCAACAGCACAAGGATGATAGGTTGGGCTTATTTTTTCCCCCCTGTACACCAGATAAAAGAAAAATAGGCAAAGTAGGCAATTATAATTGGCCATTATTCCAATAAAGGTGTTTCCCTTCTCAAATTAGTCCATGAAAACTGCACACTATCCAAATCCCATGAACCTGAGAGGTGTTAATAAACATCTGGTCATGGTTTTTGCTTAATTAGCAATCTTTAGTTCAGACTGAAGTCTGTTTATGTAAAACAAAACACACGTACACGCGCGTGCGCGCGCACACGCACTCTCCCCCCACCATAACAATAACAAAAAAAGAGAGGTTTTTCTTTTGTGAGCCACAGCCCTTCAGCAGTCCAAACCAGCTTCTTGTAAGTGCTGGGTGGGAGAATTGGATTTTTAAGTCTTATCATTTGTCAACACAGCGGAATAAAATGAAAGCTATTTGGATTTGTCTGTTTCTGTTCGTTTTACCAGACTAATGTCACCTCAATCAGACCTACAAAATCCCCGTATTTTATTGGAAACAAAATTACCATTTTTAAATGCAAAAAGAAATTGCATACTTACTACAGGTTACTGAAAAATGCCGTTTTATTATTCTTAGCATCCAAAATCTTACAGCACCATCTCTCTAAGGAGCAGCATTGGCAGGGAGGTAATGGATAAACATGCAACTGGGCTTGCAAGACTATACTGTCTAAATTAGATAAAAGAAAAGTAGGAAGAAAACTCCAAGATAAGTGGTACAAAGTAAATCAAAACAAATCATCTTACCAAACTTTATTCGCATCTGATACCATTTTTAGAAATTAAGGTCAGTTTTGTGGAACTAATAGGGAGTTACACCTATATATCTTGGGCACCATGACAATGCTTGAGAGGAAGATTTATACACTATGGTTGCAGATGCAGAAGAAAGATATGAGAGATCAAATGGAAGTGCATGATAACAAATGAAAAATGGTCCCCACAGCCCATAAATTAATTGAGAAAAGAAGGTTGTCATTATTTGAACATGCTTTAAAATAAGGTATGGGGTCCAGATGGCAGAGAATAGATAGGCCAACAAAGTTTGAGTAATTGATGACTTAAAAATAAAACAAGATCTTAAAGAAATGAATCACGTTGGGAGAGTTAGAGGAGGAATATTAGATGAAAAAGCACAAAAACTCCTCGAAACTTCAGAGCAAAAATCAAAGTATAGGAAAACAGACCCATTTTTTCATGAAGGATCTAAATAAATGTAAGTAATAAATATTTCAGGCAGCAATTGTATCCCCATTAAGGACACTTTTCTATTGTCATTTCATTAACCTATTCAGCTTTGTTTTCCCAATTTTATTTCTCTTTTTTTGTGGTCTAAGTTTTTTTAGGAATGAACTGAAAGAAATTAGCAAAGACTGTGCTATAAAAATCACAATTACCATTTCTGCTCCCATCACTGTTGTTAGCTCATAAGGTCACTGCAAAGAGCCCTTTGGTAAACAGTGACATGCTTTCCAGAGCTTATTTTCTGCATTTACTTACAGTATCCGATTTCCAGCAACACAGCTTGTTGTGCTGGTTAGACCCAAACCCTTCCTTGCCTCATTTTCAGGTTAGCAGGGTCAGGCAGGTCAGGGAGGAAGTGACAACACTCATACAGGTTTTATTCCGTGGTTTTTTTCCCCTTGTTTTTCTTCCCCTTTCTCTATTTTTATTCTTTGGTCCCACACTGAAGGGGTGGGAGCACATCCCTTTAAACAGTACTTCAGTATTATGCAATGCCGGGTAATAAGTACATAAACTATGTAAAATTTTCTTATTTTTGCCCTCAGAATTTCACCCATCTACCCATAGAGGAGATGAAAACCTCTGTATGGGGGAGGGTGAGNTGTGTGTGTGTGTGCGTGCGTACGCATGTGTGCATTTTCCATATTTATCGCTTTTCAGTACATTAGAGCATTTAGTACTTTGGAAGGCACTCATCCAAACAGAGCTCCATGTAAATGCACTGTGTACAAGCCAAGAAAGAACGGCTCCAGGCTGATAGAAACCTCAGAAGTATGTTAAATCATAGTACTCAACTGTTCCTCATTAGAACACTCCTCATTTCTTTTTTTTTCTTCCTTCCACTTAAAAAAAAAAAATTTCCTCAAAGCCACTTACTTCGACGCTGCACTCTAGGAGCATATTATGAATATTCAGATTGAAAATAGAGCACCATCTAATAACGTGGAACACAAAGGGCCCTGAAATGTATTCAGCCTCTTATTTACATTGTTATGAGAGATATTGCATTATCAAACAATGGCTCCATTCCAC
This sequence comes from Fregata magnificens, assembly GCA_013389945.1. Classification (NCBI taxonomy): domain Eukaryota; kingdom Metazoa; phylum Chordata; class Aves; order Suliformes; family Fregatidae; genus Fregata; species Fregata magnificens. The sequence continues at coordinate 325,028 of WAAD01031013.1, forward strand.
ACTGCATCCGTTACCCCTCGCATTGGGCTCCTTGGGAACTTATTATTGATGACAAAAACGCATCTAATGAGAGACTGCAGACTCGCTAAATGTATAGGTAAGCTATATTGCCTATAAGAAAGATAGCCCTAAAGGAAAAAACATCAAAGCCCGAGAGCTGATTTGTTCAGAAGTGCAACTGAGATGGGAAGAAAAGCAAACTTGGGGACCTTCCCATCATCGCACACAATGATGTCATTAAGGTACATTAATCTCAGAAAAGATATATACAGGGAAACTAAAACGTGACCCTCGGCACGGAAGGCAAGGAAAAAGGCTTGAAAATATTCAGAAGGCAGAAATATACAGGCAACAAACATTTCAAGGGAAAGATAGTTGCCAGCAGGATTGATTTGAATACTCAAACTGATGATTCATTTTTCATGCTTCTCATAAAAAGAAGAGATCCTTTTTTTTCCCCTCCTCTCCCCCTTGCTCTCGGTCGCTCATTGCCAGACGGTAGAAAGGATGGGATGAGGCGCACCGTGCCCATTGAGCAATGGCTGCCCTTTCACAGACATCGCAAATGAATGCAGGATGCTGGATAGACCGATTCAAACACTTTACCAGAAGTGTATCAAAAAATGGGATAATCCTCATTCTTTGCATTTGTAACCGAAGAAAGGGAAAAAGGACAATTTCATTAAAAGTCCAGCCTCTGTAAAGAGAATGTTAAACAGTTTCATACCCAAAACCCAAACTGCTTTGAATGCAAGTGCTGCTTTGCCCTTAACTGAAAGGAAGTTTCACAAATCTGGCTGTACATAGAGAAAGAAAATGAAAGACAAAATATTTACTCATAGACTCAATAGTCCCCTTTTTAAAAGGGAGGGGGTTAACTATTGATTTTTTAACAATATAAATTTAGCATATTTCACATGATCCATTACATTCCTTAGAACCATTAAGATGCAGTTTACATGATTTATTCGGAATAAGGTCCACTTTTAGCTATATTTAAGTCTCCTATTTGTTATTTAACATGTGTTTAATGTTTTCTGTCCCTGCTGTGCACAGCTGCAAGCTGCTATTTTTTGGCAATTTTTGTGACTGTGAAGTGATTTGTGTCTTTGAATCTCACCTTTCTATTCTACGGCCTGCTGTTTTGATTTTTTTCTAAACTTTAAGAAATAAGTTGCACTGTGTTATGACCTTTACTTCACTTCATGGAAGTAAACAAGAAGTCTAAAGGACCATAAAAAAATCATGGCAGGTATCCTTACGGGGTAGATACAAGGACACATATGTAATTGATTTAGCATTTTGTGACACTCTAATTTAAAGCATTTTAAGAAAAACCCTCTAAAAATCCAGTAATGACATAGGAACTACTAATTGACTGCTGGCAAACACTTCACTCACCACTTACAGTCTAGGCATATAAATCGTCCATGGCAGGGAATCTTCCACATTGTACAACTTCATTAAGATTATTTCAGCTGATCTTAATTAGAGGAAATGTGACCGGAAAATAAGTTGTTATTATTGTACGATATATTTAAAATATCCTATTTATTTTTACAGTCATAAAGCAAACAGAGTATGATGTTGAAGCGCAACAGATAAGCAGAGAATTTTGTAGCAAAAGAATGGTCACATCATAAGGATCCTGGTGTTCCAACTGGCTTCCTGGATACAAAACTTTGAAAAGCAATAATAATGAATGATGGCAAAGCATGACAGCTATAGCAGTGTAATTGTCTTTTTTTTTTTTTTTTTTTTTTTTTTTTGGTATTAAATGGGACTTTCCAAAACATGGCTATGAGCAACTGTGGAAGTTTGTGGAAATGCAATTAATTCATCTCCAGTCCCAGTATTCCTCTGCCGTTGCTACAAACCCCACACCCTGCCCAGGGGACCCATGCACCTGCATGCTACAGCCGCTCCAAGACCTCTGGGTGCCTGCCTGCCGGCAGGAGGCCGCCCACCCTGCCTGAAGCCCATGCTGACCTCAGTGTGTCGTATTGCACTTAGGCAGTCCCAGGCACAGCATCAGACCTGATCCCCAGCCAGCCCCGATCCTGACCAGACCCAAGCCCAGCCAGACGCGATCCCCTGCACCTTTCCCCACAGAGCAGAAGCAGCTGCTCACGGTGTGAGCCCCAGTGGCCATTATCAGCGTGGCAATAAGAGGCACTGCAAAAGGACTTAACCACCCGATATTCACCTGCATGTCCCAGTTTGACAACCCCTTCAGGTTGACAAGGCACTCCTACAGACACATAAATACTGCTACCTAGTCCACTTACAGCTTTTCATCCTGAGGTCGGCAGCCGCACTGCCCTGCGGGCACTCAGCCTGCAGCAGTCGGCGCAGCCTCCCCAGCATCCCTTGCCTTTTCATCCGCTGTTTTTCCTTTGGCCACCTCTTGATTTCGAGGAAATGAATCAGTATCTCTCTTGCAAATTAGAATCTACGTATAATTCATGGGCAATGAATGTGCAATGTTCATATAATGATCTAAAAAGGCAGTTAGCAGTGCATAATGCATATGCTGGTGCATATTCCTTTTTTATGTGGAGTAAAATGGGAGTGCTTTGTGGTGTGCTGAAATCTCAGAGATGCGTGCCAGTGAGTCACTCTCTTTTTTGGAAGGTTCATATTCCACATCACCAGTAAATATAAGGAAAGTGAAACACTGTTGGGTGTATTGGGGGTATTTGTTGTCTCTCTTTATGATATCTCTGGATAATTTCAGTGTCTATCAGTCTGTTACTTTAATTAATAGGAGAGCACTTCCCCCTAACAATTTTAAGCAAATATAGTAGGTAAAAATGCCTGTGTCAATTTGAATACATTTACCTGTAAGTGGCAAACTTAGTAACTTCATTAATCTGATTTTAATGAAAATAGAAAATGCACTGCTATATGACTTTAAAAAAAAGTAAAATATACCAGTTATTACTGTTTGATATATGTTCCCCATCCTTTTATAGGATCTATAAGAGAAAGCCATGTTGAAACAGTTTAATGCAATGCCTTTAACTTATCTAAACCACATTCAACTGACTGCACTGGGAAAATTGAATCTTTTCCTCACAATCTTAGTGACATGAAAAATATATAATACAGTAAATGATTAATGCAGTTATAAACTATACCTGAGATAAGATTTAAGTATTCATATTTCTATCATGTTAATACAACACGATAAACCCATGAAGCAAACTTGACCATAGCATTTGTTATTCTGTCCAGTGTTCAATTATTCTTTGTCCAAATACAATTTAGGAGCTTGCTAGAATACATTCTCTGGGTACGAAGCAGTATGTGCTACAGTGAGATAATCAAGGCAGTGGTCAACAACTGTAGACCTCGATCCAGTATACGCAGAGCTGCAAAATAAAAGGGAGCCCAGAATATAACCACATGCAGGTTTTTATTTTGGTTGTCCAACATACGTCATTTACACGTGAAAGCATTATTTTTCTTTGCTTCTCTTAACATTTCACTCAAAGCTTTATATTTTTAGGTAACCTAAATTGACATAATCACAGATATGCTTAGCAACTACCCAAGCAATTTCGAACCACGTTTCTTTAATAACCAACCTCTTCTTCTAATTTGTGCAGTAAGGGTCAAATTCTGCCCATGGGAAACACATGTATACAACTCTGAATGATACCAAGAGAAAAAAATGAGCCCACAGTGATGACCACTTTGATGCTTTGATGAGCATTTTATTACAAGGATCTTGGTGCCTCCATGTAAATAATGACCAATTGTACTGTAGACAGGCAGCATGCCTAGCAGGGAAAGCACAAATCTGGGCGACAGGATGGGAAATCTGTGGATCTGTCTTGGCCAGTATCTTTGCAGTGGGTTACTTGAGGTCTCAACCTTCCCTTTTGCAAAATAAGTTTAAAACTTCATTTTCAAAGATACGTTTATAGCCTTGAATGAAAGGTGAGATAATTTTGAAATTAGATCAGATAATAAATAGAGTGATGTGGTATTTTACAAGTTTAACCCAGCTTGAGCAAAGGGTTAGAGCAGACGACATCCAGAGGTCCCCTCCAACCGAAATTATTCTATGATTCAATGACTGCAGCCCTTAGCAGCATTAAAATACCTGCCACCCCGAGCCCTTGTCCCGCAACTCCACCCACTAACTCACCATCCATGTACATGGACCCCCCAGATGTATCTCATGCTGTGGTGACCCACTTTAGCCAGCCGTGTGTAAATTGGAGTCTCCTCAGGGCCAGCTGAATACTCCCTTGAGCTCTCTGAAAGGTTGGTGGTTTCCGAGCTGGAATCGGTGGTAAAAGCTAGAGGTTCCTTAAGAGTTACTCAGAAAATAATGCTGAAGATGAGCAGGATTTAATAATGAAAATTCTTTTTTTTTTTTCGTCAAAGCTTTCATTGAAAAATTAAATTGCCAAGAGTTTTTCTGTTTTATTTGCCCCCCAACTCAGCTGTCAGCTGAAGAGCTTTTGATGAAAACATATTTTTGAAATGAGTGTAGAAGCCAGCTGGGACGGCCAGGCAAGGCCCTTTGCTAAGCTAATCTGTCACCGACTAAGGTTTGGAAGGGCAAGCATTCAGGATGATCTGAGGTTGCCTAGCTTTCAGAACAGTAGGTAAGCTTAAATAGCCATATTTTAAATAATACTGCTAGACTATATCACATTGCAAATATGCCCTGTAATCAAACGGGAAAAAAAAGCAAGGAGCTGACAGAATTAGAATAGAATACAACACACGTCTCTGGGTGGAGTTATTTTATTTTCCCAAAAGGAGCCACAAGCTCTTCTTTAATTAAGTAGGCCTTAAGAACACAAACAGCACCAAAAAAGATAAGCAGAAAATAAATACTTCCCACTACTTGTTTAAAATTTGAGTATGCTGTAATAAATCTTTATTTCAATAACACTGATTTTATGGGCTCGTTCACTTTCTCTTTGACCAAAACTTCTGCATATAATAGTTACCAGCATTTCAAACAAGAAATCGTATATGATTGTATATATACCAGGATACTCACTGTTGTAGTGGGAATAATACTAGTAACGGGACATTTTTCCTTAGGAATAAAAAAGCTGACACAGTTGGGCAGCCCTAGCAGACAGACACCATTACTGCTCTGATAAAACACAGTGCAGTATGCAGCTGTTTAATTAGGTATTGACAGAAGCATTTGCCTCTATAAGCACTGATAGTAACTCCATTTGTATTTTTCTGTACATCCTTTCATGTATATATGTAAGTCTGACCTGCAATAAGTATTTAATTTCTTTCAAGCTTTCCTGATTTACTTTCATGCCTGTTGCAAAACTTCTAGAAACACAAATGGTTTCCTTTCATGAGCAAGATACGTCAAGCGTCCTCCTTTTTGTAACACATTTACATTTCTCAGGTTTTCTAGCTTGGTTGGTGCTACCCTTAGTGATGCAAACTCTTGAATAGAGACTTAATGTCCTCACAGCAATCTTACAGTTTCAAAACATGCCTATGGTAATCCTATTATCACACAAGCTTGCAATGACAAAATGATCTCAGTGCAAGTCTGCAGTGACCCTCTGGAAGGCAATACCTTTATAATGTGAGATTATACAGGTAAAATTAATTCAGTGAAAACACACACTGTGTTTGAATTTCAGTGCAGAGCCCTGATGAAATGATAAAATCAAGTTCACCTTTATGCTACATTATGTTTATGTTAAATGCAAGGATGAGACGGGGGAAGCTGTGCTCAAAAATGTGTAGCAAGAGTGGTGTAAAATACAAAGGGGTTCAGGTAGGTCCAGAATGAAAGTCCAACCAGTTTGCCGAAAAGAGCTCAACAGATTTGTTCAAGTGTGGTCAGTCTAGGAGGGGTGCAATGGTAATCCTGATGATACGCCAGAAGCTGCCCAGCAGGCCAGGTACCTGTCCAGTGACAGAGCCCAACACCTCTGCTTTTCTACCCTGCCGTGTCACCTCCCCGTCCGTGGCCACCCAAGGCACCTTCCTCAGCATCTGTGAAGAACTCTTATCCTAAGCCATTTTAAGCCTTCCACTAACACATTAATGATTACTGTTTATCATGCCTTCCAACACTCAAAAGGGCAATGCAAAATCAGCACTGAATTCATTAATTTATTAATTAAAAGAGAAGAGAGGAATACATTAGCAGCCTCCAGAAATGGTCATGCAGAAGCGCACTCTCCCTAAAACTCTTTGGCCCTCACCTCCTCCTGCACGAGCAGAACAGACCCAAAGGTTGGAGCCCCATTCAGTGACTTTGGTCAAGGATGCAGGGATCTTTTCTCAGGGAAAGAGAGATGCTTCCCTACCTCTGATTTAGATTTTTATCCAGCTTAGCACATTTATCATTACACCACCACACACAGTAAACTAACAGGGACACCCGGGCACTGCTGAGGCAAAAGGAGATTTTGCTGGGCCGGCTTGCAGCATGAATGGGTGAGGCGAGCCTCCAGGCTGGCAGCGTAGCCTCGGCAGTGCCGGTGCCCCTGGAGAACCACCCAGGCTTCCAGGGGCTCTTTGTCAGATGTGTATGAAACACAAGTGCCCGGTGCAATATTTTGGCCAGTGACGGGTGGAATCAATCTCACCCAGTATTAAATATGTAAAGTAAGGTATCTAGCCTGCACTAGTCACTAAGCTACATCTTTTTTTATAATCAGTGGAGACTATAAATCCAATTCATTTGACGAATGCTAAGACTCTGTCTTAGCACAAACTGCCCTGTTTCACTCCACTGACTTTAAAGGGTAACTAGCTCAGACTTAACTGTCTAACTTTTAGACATCAAAGTCAAGGAAGATGAATATTATCTACCCAATATTCCATGGATGTCAAACTGAAACGAGCAAAAAATAAGGAGAGACTAGTCAAACTATTTCCCCTTTTGATAATTAGGAACCGTAAGATGTTTACTTACAGAATATGCTTTTCAGAAACAACTTAAATAAATCTGTGAAGCCGTCAACTATTGCAGATGTTTTGTATCTACATCTGTAGGGATTTCATAACACTTATTAAAAACCTTCACACATCTAGCTTGGGAAAGCCCTTCTGGATGAAAAGGTGGTTTCCAGGGATAGCCTGTTTGCTTCAAGCTTTTCTAATACTTTTTGGGTTGGAAAGTATGATTTTTCTGCTTTGAACCTGAGCTGTCTATGTAGTCTTGAAGTAAACAGAGAGGGAGAGTCCATAAACCTTAATAGTATAATTGAGAATGATCTGGCATCAGTGGTGTCATATCTGGGATGAGCCATTGCAAGGCCCCCACAATCTGTCTTACAGGTAACAGTTCTCTGAGAGGCTCCAGGAGAGTTCCCTGTGTGCCATTAGCCCCCTCTGAAGGGAAGATGAATTGGAGGTATTTAAGGAGTGTGGCTCGAGACTTGACAGATTCAAGTTTGTAAAGAACAGGCCAAACAAAGTCCCAGTTCCTCACATCCCAATGATTTTCCCAGCCAACCAACCCACAGCAGTAAGAGAAAAATCAAGGAAAGCTTTCCTATGTTATTGCTTTTATGAGTGTCTCAAAGTGATTGACAGCGTTCATATTCTCATTATGGCATCTGCAGATAATGAGGTATCTAGGCACAGGAATATCCACTGCTTGAACATGCCAGGAATATTATCACTGACGTTTGAGCAAAAACATTGCAATTCTACACAATACCTCTACATCTTAGAAACGTCAAAACATAGCCAGATGCTGGAGCCATGGCTGCTGAAATCACATGGGTTAGCTGGTATCTCTTGAAAGAATTATTATAGATGTAAGGTATCTATTTACCCAGTCAAGATTGTGGGCTTTAATTCTGCAGATAAGAGCAGGCTCCCCCCAGAATTTAAAGACTCTCTCCCCTTCCTCCTTTTGAAATCTTCATAATTTTCGATAAACAAGGCTCAAGAACTGTCTCAAGTGCTGTGAGGAAGAACTTTCTGAGTCAAGGAAGGAGTATTACATTTCTAAGCTATATGGCAGCTAAAACAACTTGCTCTGAGGGAAGGCTGCAGAAAACGTGCAGTCTCAAACAGCTGAGATGGTCCTGTGGCTGATGGCTCAGGGCTAACTCTGCCACTGACCTACTGGAGTGTGACCTTTGGCATGTTACTTTGCCACAGCGACGCTCTCCTGCCACTGGTGCACATCATCTAGATAGCTGCCAGCCTCCGAGCCAAGTGTCCTTCACCGAGTCTGAGATGGAAGTGGGGGGCAGACAGACAGATACTAACCACACACGATGCGTGCATGCCTGTGACTGAACTGCAGGAGATGTCTACAGGTTCAGCTTCTAAATACAATAAGGTGAAGAACAATGTTTGAAATCTGGAAATTAGGCACAGAAACTCCTTTAACATTCTGTTGCTGGGAGGCATGGAGGTCATGTCTAGGAAATGCAGCACGGGCAGTGTCAACAGGGCTACTCCAGCTGTGCCGGGCAGCGTGCTGCCTGCTGGGGACACCTGCTAGGTCCCAGGCATAGGGGCACTGAGTGAGCAAGCTGCTCTACCCTGCTCCAGTGAAAATGTTCTGAATACATAAGAGGTTTACACCAAATAACCAATGGAGCAATGCTGGAAATGCACGTCTTCTTCCTTCCCTTCCTCCCTCCCTTCACAGCGGACTGTAGAGATGGAGAGGTCACCACCAACACCAACTCCTCCCTTTCCCCTTGAGTTGTGTGAGATGCTGATGCTGGGACATATGCCTTTACCGACTTCACCCTCCCCGTTGCCACCGAGTGTTTTTATTGCCTTGGCAGGATCTCCGTGTCCTTTTCTTGTCTTTGAACACAGGTCTGGCAGGGGTGGCCTTAGGATAGGAAGCAAGCACTGAGTCTCCTTAAGGGGAACAGATGTCCTTAGCCTGAAACAAAGCAAGCAGACTTTCACACATATAACACAAAGAAAGGATGTCTCTACACATCTTTGTAATGCCTTTGGACATCATAGCTGCTTTTTTCCCCCACCATGCTTCTGCTGTTTGACCCTTGTCCCAGCTAAAAGCACAAGGCACGTTAGGTGCAAACTAATATTCTCAGTCTTGCTGCTGCAATACCCGGTGATCCACAACAGCCTTGTAGTCATACAGCCTGCATGGAGACGCCTATCAGCAAACACAAGGAGATTTGCAGAAGGCCTTCATACAAAACCAGACAGAGTATGCATAGGGTCAATATACAGCATTCATTGTTACGCCTTCTAAAGAAATTGTTTCTCCAGCTGGATATCAAAACTTCAGTCAGATGCCCTGTAAAGATGAAATGCTTTAAAAAAATCACTGTGGCTAAAGAGAAGATAGTAAAAGAGCTGAGACTGATTGCTACTCCTTGGTGTCACCCATAAGCTAAATTGCAGCAGGTGTACTGAAATGAAAATGTACGCCAGTACATTGGATTAGGGTTTGTACTCATTTAAAAGATTTCTTATGAAAAAAATCAGTATTAAAAACTCTAAACCTTTCTTAGATAAAGAGTCCAAAAGAATCTCACAGCAATAGGTTATTAAAACCACATAATATTGTATGGCAATATTTCTAAGTTATTTTTGTGCCAAAAATCTGAAAAATCACCAAGTATCCAAATGAAAATTACAGAAGGATTTATGATGTTCAGGAAATAAAAGCAATGTGCTCCGACAGGTCAGACAACCACCTGAGATGTAGTATTTTGCTCAATACTAAAAAAGCCTTCTTCAATTATGACAAGAGGAAGGTCTTGTGGTTAGGATACCTTGTGAAATGTGAGAAGTTTCAGTTTAATGTGTTGCTCCACCACAGCCTCCGAGTGTGACTTTGGTCATACCATTTACCCTCCATTTCCCATCTGCAAACTGGAAATGTGACTCCCTTCACACTGTCTTGGCCCAGCTGCTCTAATGAGGCAGCGGCTGTGTTCCCTCCACACATAGTACGGCAGATCCTGATGTTGGTGAGGTCTCCATGTCTGGCTGTAACGCAGAAAATAACTAATAAAATGAAGGAGTCTTTCTTTTTTTAGAATTACGGAAGAATTCAAACAAATACCAGAAGCATTAATCAATTAAATTTCTAGCACCTCTCTGGAAATGTACTATGCTTCCATTAGAATTGGTCTACCTTATGAAAATAATAAATCCTACATTTTCATGAGGGGTTTTTTTTCCTTCCTCCATGTGCTTAGAGATTTCTTATTATGCTTTGTCACCAAGTGCCACACTAAATGTTGAGCCCTTTCTTCAGGTTGTAGCTAAAAGGGAAGAAAATAATGATGTGTCATAATGACAGCTGTCGGAGGGATTTGCGGGAATCCAAAAGCTTTCTGGAAAACCCGGTGTACAAAACGCTTGACCCAGTCGTCATTACTTCTGCCTGGCCCAGCCACTACCTCGTACACCAGGAGCCTACTCCTGCGCTGGCTGATGCAGAGGCAGTGTGGGACAGGCGGTGAGAGACAGAGCAGGGCAGCTGCAAATGAAAATCACCCTGGGGAGGGTTACAACTAGATAAAGTTTTCGACAATAAGATTCCAGAGACTGCTGACTGGAGAAAAGCTCAATATTTTAGTCTCAGTACAAATTTGCTTCAATCTTATACAACTCCCATGCAGCAGCATCCACAGCTGCATGCTGTAAACAACAAACAAATCTATTTCCATCAGCCCTGCTGATGCTATGAGAAAAGTGCCTGAGCATAAGACATGCACAGATGTAGAGTCTCACCTGAGCCTAGTGCTGCCCTCCATTTGGCCCCTCTAACTTAATATCGTTGTTACAAAGCTATTGGTCTCCTGGTAGCGAGCTGGCTCAATGCAGAGCCTCTTCTTCCAGCTAATCTGACAACTCCGATCCAAGAAGCATCAAGGGCCCAATTAAGAAGACACATCTTATCAAGGAGCTTATTTTGCATAACAGAATACAAATGACGAATAAAAATTTAATGTTTAATAACTTAGTACAAAGAGGGCTGTTGATATAGAATGCCTGGAATTTTTATGGCGGCTGTCAGACTTGTGATAAAACTGTTATATAGGAACACTTGGCAAAAAACAGCGTAGAATTTTTCAGTAATGGTGTGTGCATGATATTGCATTAATTCTTGATAGGAAAGTAACTGTAAGCCTGGGAATCAGCCAGTTTGAGTTTCACTGTAAGATGATTTTTTTTTTTGAAGGACATCTAAATACATTTTAATGAAGAGTTAGCTGAAAGGATAGCTGGTACTTCATAAATGCATTTGTGTGTTTGCTGAAGTCCAGAAATTATAGGCAAACCATCATAATCCCTCTGGGTTCAGAATAACTTTGTCAGATTCAGTGATGTGGCTGCAGTTCGCTGGTAACCATCACTAATGGATAGTAGGGAGTAAGCTTAAAGAGGAAGGAGAGGTTATCTATAAGGTTTTGCCCTTGCTGGATAGGGGCATTTCTTCGATTCACTTACACTGTATGGGACAGTTGAATACAGATGTAGCTCTTTTCTGACTCTGAAGATCATAATCTGGAGGAAAGCTTGACTTGCCTTTGTTCTTACAATTGCAATTCATACATTAGAAGTCCTTCATGCTAATGAAAAAAATATTTTTGTGCTGTGCCTTAACTTCCAATACAAAATTAGTTCTTCAAACAGCAGGTATGCATTGTATTATCAAAGAATTATTGCAACCCCTGTTCTGTAAATGTCAATACCAATCAGGAAAAAAAGAAGGTGTTCAGATTTTCTTTTAATCATTTTCATAAAGCTGATGCTCTTGCACAGGTCTGAAATGCTTGCATCGTATTCTGATGAATTTGCCATATATCTTAAGCCTTTTTCTAAAAAAAAAAAAATCAAATATCTAAGTGCAGAAATTAAGTCATCTTTACCAGTACACTTAAAATAAAGTGTCCATTAAATAATGCTAAACTAATGCTGAATTACAGTGGAACTCTTTTAGAAGTACATATCACATCCATATGAATACTAAATGAATTTCTTATTCATTCGATTCTATTGTATTAGTGTTATTGCAATGAATACTAAATGAATTCCTAATGATTGGATACTTAAAATAAAGTGTTACCCCTTTACAATAGTCATCAAACTTTAAGGACAAATTGAGATTAAAAAAAATTATGTACTGTTGGGGGGAAAAAAAGGTTGAACTCTATAGTTCAGACTATTGAAAGGTATAATTTATCTGATGATGCTAATATTCAGATGCAGTCTTGTATTAGAATTAATACTACAGGAGTGGACCCTTATACAGAGGATTTGTTGCAGAAATAAAATCTATCAGTAACAGTTTCATTGTTCCATCATTATGAACTCATTTGGTATTCACTGTAATAGCACTGATCGTAATGAATTTGTTTGATATTCATGTGGCTCTCACATGCATTAACATAGGCTTTCTGTTGTAATTCAACATCCAACAAGCATTAGTTAATGCAGACTTTGGATTAGGCATGGACCAATATTCTGCAACTGGAGTTTCCTTTCAGTTTATAAGCAGTTAAAGGACATTTTTATCTGTCTAATTCCTGGCTCATTTTTTTTTCCTGATACATTATTTTTAAGCTGGAAAGCCTCCTAAAAGATCCCACGTTGCCTCTTCGTATGAACATAGGTGTGTGCCATCTTATATCTCAGGCAGCAAGCCAGAATTTTATCACCCAGGCACATTACCTCATTATCCCCTTGGCAATACTGGCTTTGGCACAGCCTGGAGCTGGCAGAGTACTAAGGGAGCAAGAAATCCTGACTCCTGGTATTAAATGGATTTTGTTGCTTTAGGTTCAGAAATGCCAATGCTTCCCGAATATTGGATAATATTTATTTGGCAAAATGAACTCCTGCCCTTGCGGTATCTTCCTCAGAGGAAATAACTCCATGGCAAAAAAGCAGCGTAAATCTTTGGAAAGTTTTCATAAAGGAGGAAACTCAGCCAGGTTTTCAGCAGGTTTGACTCACTTGAATTTTTTTGGGCATTCCTCCGTGAAAGCTTAACTAATGTAGGCTCTGGTGTGATTCAGCCTCAGTCAGGGTGTTAGACTCCATTTTCCCATTGTGCCTCATGGTAATTATTCCTATTATATCTTCAAGAGATCATAGATGAGCGATAGATGAACTGCAATAACTATTAACAAGAATTATAGCAATTTTTATGCATAAGTGTTCAAAACACCAGGGGCCACGCGCACAGGTAATACACATGGATTTAGATCATGTAATCAATTCGATTGCAGTAATTGGTAACATGAAATTATGGAGTCAGGTGATCCGCTGATGCTATCAGCACTGCTGCTGCAACCCAAAATGTTTTCAAAATACTGTCCCCATTTCATTTCAGTGTCTCACAAAGGAGATTTTCCTGATTGCTTTATACAAAGAATTTCTTCCTCCCACACAACCCCACTTTCCCCCACCCTTCTCCCCACTACAGCCTCTAACTAAAAGGCTGGGTTTCAGCCCTCCTTGGCGCATGGAGCTCCTCTTCCTCTCCTTGGGGGGCTGGAGGTGTGAGGAGGCCAGGAGGGCTCCAGCATAGACCGGCTGGCTCCCAGAAACCTGGCAGGAGAGCTACACACCCTTCTCAGAAATATCCTGTACGACTGACCTGGGGACTTGGGGAAGGTCAGGTCCCCACCTGCTCTCTTTCAGAAGCAGAGGTGGGTCTGCAGCAGGCTCCTCGCCCCGCTCTCCTTTTTGGCAGGACATCGGCAGAGCCCGCTGCTGTCCAACCCAGAGATGGAGCAGCTGTTTGGGATGGCTGTACCAGGTGCTCAAAATGGGCAGGCTCAGTAGAACTGAAACTGGGAGTGCAATTAGGAAAATACATGCATTAAGTACAGGGATGGATGCTCAACGCTTCGTAGCGGGACACAGCCCTTTCCTGCTGGGGAACCGCTACTTGAGGGTGGAGGCAGCACCGAAACTGACCCCAGGAGGAGACCAGGACGGGTCACAGGGAGAGAGGAGGAGCTGCCTGACAGCAACCCTCCACAAGGTGGGAAAGACTGGAAAATAAGGAAGACCTGCCCTGGGTGAGTTATTAGACAGTCTCCAGCTCCGTTACTTCAAAAGTCGTGGTCTAATTCAACCATACAGCAGTGCCCACAACGACGGACTGCTCTGACCAGTAATGGCTGTGAGGGGGCCTCTTTCCTTATGATTTAGCTTCCCTTTTGACTTGCAGGCAGGGCAAAATTTGTCGGAGCTCTTGGAGGCCCTGGTAGATGTAAACACTGTTTAATTAATTTGATTTATGATATAATTGCACCACTGTGCTTGAGGGTTTAAGGGAATTCCATTTCCAAAGTTTCTTCCTAAAAGGGATTTCAGGTAAATCTTTGTCAGGGTAGGCAGTGCTTCCCTGGTGGGTGCCAGACGTGTCTGCAAACGACACGCCAACCTCCATGTCAGCCATCTAACTGTAGAGTCATTCATTCACTATTTGAGCACAGATATTTAGATGCATAATTATTCCTCTTTTACCTGCAAATGTTGTTTTATGCAGACAAATTTGAGGCTCAGCTGCACTAGAAAATGCACCTATTGGGGGTTTTTTTGTACGAAGGTTGTGTTTAGGACAGAGAACTGTCTCACAGGACTATGGAAAACATGTATTTTTCTATTCTTTCTTTTTATTTGCCTCACTGAAAAAATATCTAGTTTAGTTCTTTCTGAGCCAAGACTAAGGAAGATCATTTTTTCCTAAGCTTCTAAGGAAAACATATTTTCTATTTTTTTAGCATAAAGTATGCTTATAATGAGCTGATATATGTGAATTAATGTCTTGTGGTATAGAAGCACACGGAAAGGATGTAAGTAACCAGCTACTTTATACCATATTTTGTGACCAAGCACAAAGGTTGGCTGCATTTAATGAAAAAAGTGGTGGGGAATGTTGCCTGGCCACTGCAGGATACCTGTGATAATGTACTTGCATCACTCCACAGTTAAAGTACGGCAAACGTATGTCATTGCTGTGTGTGTCGTAACACCTGGGCACAATAGAATGAATTCATGGACTGTTCACCCATAAATCTTCATTTCCTAGTTTTGTGGGTTTGTCAGGCCTTTAAAGTTATTTAACACGCTTTTTGCAGTGATAGATAGGTACTGAGAGTGTTATAAATACTAACTTGTGTCTGAAAGTTAGGCTGTGAAGCTATCACCCAGGCTTATGGTGTCTGTGATTTTATACCCAGCTAACAAGTCATTTTCATGGGTCGGGACATCATCTGGAGTCTATGTATGTGTAAGAACCAACAGTTACTGTATATATGTTAGGTGCTGTTTGATTCATATATACAACATTTCTTTTAGAAAAAAGCATAGTAAGAGTGTTCCTGGCTTTAGTTTTAAAAATAAAGACCATAGACCTTACTAGTGTCTGGCCTATCAGGAATTCATAATGAAAATGAATGTTCATTTTTTCTTTAAAAGTGTCTCAAGCTAAATGATACTGACGCTTTCAATTTTTAACATCATAATCAATAAAGGCTGCTTATGCACACTTTGCAAAACCATCAGTTTAGAAGTTTGAAAAAAAAAAATCTGCATATGGCTGCAGCTTGCTGACTGCAAAGCTCTAGCACTAAATCTTCTGAGTTAAAGTTTTACTGGTGTGTTATGAGTAAAAATGCCTTGTCAGCCATCTGCCAGTTTTTCTCCTAACATCCATATTTTCAACCCTTGCTAAACATTGGGAGCATTTGGCCACAAGAGGCCAGCTCTACAATTAAACAGCCGAGTTCTGCAGCAGAAGCAAGGGCATGTCAAAATAGAACTGTCTGTTATTAATTTTAAAAGTCCATAAAGGAAAGCTATGACCCTGTCAGGGTGATGGACTGGCAGTTAAATGTATTATAAACTGTTAACTCTCAGAGACACAAAAGAAAAGGAAAAGAAAAACAATGCAGCAGTGTCAAAAGCTTCAATAAATGCTAATCATGGCAGATTAATCAGCCTCTAATTCCACTGATCCAAAAAGGTTAGAGAGTCAATTGTGTAAAATTAGCTCTTTCTCATGTGTCCCTTTGCATTTGGAGAATCTGTCTGTTCATTTGCATCTTTTGCCAATGTTTACGAAGAATTCAGTTCATTAGCTCTTAAACATAAAATCAGACACTGGAAGGGGGATTCATTGCCTTTTCCTGCTTAAAGTAGTACTTAAAGCAAATAGCATTGCTGCAGTGTACATTTATAGATTCTATCAAGCAGCATTAATTACTGTATGTCTCATATTCAGAAACCTTCTTTTCATAGGAAAGTTTTCATGTGAAGTGCTCTATTTAGCGTTGTAAGGAGGGCTTTTTTGATGGGTTAAGATAAAACGTTTAATCATAAGATTGAAATGAGACAAATGGCAAACCGGAGCTGCTAGACCTTAGTAGTGTACATGCTACAAAGAGCTCCCAGAAGTATGTGCACTATCTGCTTTGGGAAATACCTGCTTTAACTTGCATTTGAAAATCCTGCAACTTGCCAAAGAGAATGGCAGTTCAAATGAATGACTATGCAGAACACAAGAAAGCCTGAGGAAGGATTGTTTAATGGCAAATAAAGTGGGAGATGAGAAGACGTATTAGCTGGCGCTGTTTGAAGTGTTTGTAACTGAACTCAGGACCAGACAGGACTCACCTGCTTTCCTTACGAAGCCAGCGTTCAGGACAGGATTCATTCATCATCCGATGATGTTTGACTGCTGGACTGAGTTTTGAAGACTCGCACTGCTATGACTCAAGTTATTCGGGGAGTGCCTCAGAGCTAAGAAATGCAAGAATGGAGACCCTAATTTAATAACATACCTGCAAGCTTTACCAGCCATGGCTTCCCCTTTTAGGGAAACGTGTATGGTCAGCTGAGAGGAACCTCAGAGGAATACATCTATACACATGCTCTCCTAAAGCTCAGTTTGCCTGGACTGCCTCCACTGGGATGAAATTTGTGACTGATTTCTCATTCCCCTGGAGAAAAAAATTATGTTTCTTCCCCACACCAAACAGATCACGTGATTTAACAGAAATCTAAGAATTACCCACCCATTTGCTCCCCCATGCTTCCTGGAAGCACACTAGCATTGAGCTCTCTGCCAGAGCCCTACCTGAAAGCTGTTTTCCCAGACACAGATAGGAGGGTGGAGGAGATCTGTTCATCTCCCAGCTGCCCTCCTTTTTGGGCTGGCCTCCCTGGGTGGGTGGGGGCTTCCTCCTCAGGGGAGCACCCAGGGAAGGTCTCCATGTCACCTGCACAAAGAAGAGAAGCAGCAAAGGGCTATTCCTACCACCTTTCTACGGGGACTGGTCCCTGACCGTGAAATCCCACACCAACTGAGGATTGACACCAATGTCTCTGCAGTAAGTGCAAGGCATTGCCTTTGGCTTGGCCCTCTGTGACATAAACGCATAGCAATGTACCTATATATTGTTTAAAAGATTCAAAGCAAAACACTGTCAGCAGATGCATTGGGGAAGAGGATAAGAGAACAAACAGGAGCCGGATGTTTGCCCCATTCCTTCATGAACTACTGAAGGGAGCTGAGTTGCACAGGATAAGAGTCTCTGCAGAGACTGGAGTTACACGAGGTGCTGTGGAGTATCACTGTCTGATACTGTCACAGAGGCACATGCATATCAAGCATCTCTCCCACCATGAATGGCACTGCTTTGTCTAGTCTCACAAAAAACTTGGCTGGGTTTTCAGGGCTCAGCCCATTCTCTGGACTGTGGCGAGTCTTGGGGCATTTATTCTGTTGAGAAATAGGGTAAAGTACCTGCCTGAAGAATCACATCACCATGGGCAGGGGGGGACTGCTTCCATTAAATGCCCTAGTTTGTTTAAGGATAATTTAGATATCTGTATACCATGTTTCAGTGCACAATGTAAGTGTGCTTTTTGGTCAAAGGTTCTTTATTGGGGCTTCATATGTTTGCTCCCTGCTCGCTCCAAGTTGAAATCCCACATTTTCTCAGGACATACTCTTGATTTGAGGTAAGTTTTATTTCTGGACACACTCAGTCCAAAAACTGAAATTAAAACTTAATGAGAGAGACCTTTGCGGGAAGAGAAAATATAGTTAGATATATTCCCTAAAAAAAGAGCAGCACTGCATGGCTCTAATTTTAAAAAATGACCCATGAGGAATCTAGCTTAAAATATGAAAATATAATACGAAGTTTAAAAGATAATTATGAGGCAGTAAAACAGAAAAACACAAAAATTATTTTAAAGGGAATGTAAAGTAAGTATATACGGCACAGTGCAGCGGACGGACTGTCAGCAGTATCTCTGTGTGTGTGTATCTTTTGCATTGCAGTGAACTGTGCAACAGCAAGATTTGAATATTCTGAATCTGCCATCTCCCTCTTCTGTCAATCAGATTCTTCCAATTTTGAACATGCCAGGATGAACTATGTTGACTTCCTTGGCACAAGAAAGTGAATCCAGTGAAATTCATATATTCAATGGTTTCATGAAAATGAGAAAAGTCTGTCTATTTGCTAGAACAGCTTTGGGCTAGTTTTGAATGGCTGCATTTCATCTCTGCATTTTCCCTCCCCACAACTGTTATGATGTGAAAAGTGCCCAAGGCCAGGGGCTTGTAGGCCCAAGTCCACTGAATTAATTGTAATTGGGAAAAAAAGGCCTTTTGCCTAAGCCAGTCATATTATCCTTTCCCATCTGACCACTTCTTTTCCATTGATGGATATAGTTTACTCTACAAAATAATTTCTTTTTTTGCAAGTGAAGCTAATTTAATGCCACCCAAAAATGTATCAGACAGCTTCTGGCACCTATTCCTGTCTCAGAAGCGCTCTAAATGCTCAGGTATACATAAAGTTCTGCAGCATACAATTTCTCTTGCTCCTGCAAAGTTTTTGCTTTAATAATAGCAACAGACAAATTTAAATCTTTCTCTTTTGGATGGAATAGAGTGGATATTTTCCTACTGTAAGTGTGCCACCACCTCCTCCTCCTGCTCTGAAGTGTGACTGTGCGCAGGTTACAGAGGGCAGAAGACTTCTGCAATTCTAGCCATTTTTCCTGGAATTCTGCCATCTGAAGTTGTCATGAGACCAGCCAAAGAAAAGTGGAGTTGCCACTGCAGAATTATATGTTCACACTCTAAGTCTAAGCTTCCCAAAAGTTTTCTGATGTCTGGATTAACAAGGGTGGTATTTGTCAGCTCCACTTTTCAAAAGGACTAATGCTGAGGTCAGCTCTGTTAAGAAGGCCTCCCAACTAAATGCACCCTCGCAGATACTTCATCCTTCCCAATGCTGTAGATTATCCTGGTAACAGTAAGGCTTTGATTTGATAAGCCTAGAGTTAGGAGAAACTTTTTGACCTGGTGTAGTTGAGCACAACAGTAAGACTTGAAATTTCCAGTTTTAGTTGCTGATTGGTTTTTCATCTGTCAAGATGATTTTTAAAGTCTTAAGTCTTTATAAGAATTCAGATTGAAGTGGAGTCATGTCCAGTCTATATCTGAACAGATTATCTCAAAAAAATACTTGGGTGCTGCAGGAAGTGGGGAGAGTGATTCAAGAAGTCTCATGTTTTCTTTTACGGGCCAATATGACCAAGCATGGTATAAAGGGAGGAACTTTAATGCTAACGGAGTAAGCCTTCAGATAAGATGTAAACCAGAGTTCCTGGCCGTTTTCTCTGTGCATCAGCCTTCTGGACACTTTCCAGCTCCTCTCTGCCTACCTACACTTTCAACTGCTAAGATAGTGTTTATTTCCTGCCCAAAACTGTTCAGTAGCATTCTTGTTCACTATTAAAAGAGCAGCTGCATGTTAGTGGTGGGTGAAGAGAGCTTCTACCTCTCAAAGACTGTTATTAGACTTCGTTAATTAAAATTTATAAACACACTTTAAGCCCAAGAACATCTTTTAAGAGGCAGAGATGCAGGGGAAAAGGATGAAGTGAACAACCTGAGTGACAGCCACTGGAAACATTTTGTTAACTAGACACGGGTTCTGATCTCCTTTAATACATGCCTTGAGCATTTGCTTACACGGTACAAAGTGGCTGCAAATCATTATTAAAATGGTAGCATTTGTGCCCAGTTTGCATTGGCCAATGTGATGGATCAGGGTCAGGATAAGTAGCATCAGACCACTGTCATGGGCATGGCTGTCACCCCGCCCTTTCCAACAGGCAATAGTCCAGTCCAACGCCAACTGCAACCATCTCCTCTTCCCTCTCCAGCACACATTCAAGCAGATTGATAAGCAGACTGATATCTGAAAGAGGCTCCGATCTAAATCTGTATGCAGATATTGTTCCTGGACCCTATTTCTAAACCAAACCTTGCCTGGAAATCTCAGACTCTATTTCAAATCTGGCAGTTAGGCCCACTCTAGTTTAAAATAGAGGCTTAATCTTAGATTTCCCATGTTTCTCTCTCCTCATCTAGTGCAAAATACTGCAAGAAGAGAAGAAAAACTCCCAGAAACCCTTCTCTTTGCACAGATCAGGAACAGCAAATCATAACTAGGTTCTCTGAATGCTCAAGTGTATGATTATATATTTCACTGTCAACTAAAACCACAGGAATAGGAAAATATTACTGCGAAAATACTGCCTGTAATGAGAGGACTTGGTTTGTCACATTTGGTAAGACATAATTTATCTTTTATCTGGTGTTAGTGAATACTATCACTTTGCCATTCACTGTAGTATGTTTCCCTTAGAAATCCACACAAACTTTCCTTAATATTAAATCCTAGGTAAAGAAAGCTATATTTTCTGGATGTCATAAGCTTCCAATAATATATGGAATCTCCTCTGAGTTCCGCTGGTTTTTCTTTCCCCAAATCTGCAAAATTCTCAGAAAAATATCTCTACTTGATTACATCCCAATGAAGCTATGTTGACTTACGCTAGCAAAAGACCTAGTTCATCTGTTTTCTGTTGTTTCATTACCTTCCCACCTTTCTGAAAGAGCTATTTCTTTGTCTCGGTTATTTGTCCCCTAGCCAGAAGATGCTGCCTTATAAAAAGGGTGGTGTTTTTACATCAAACTCAGTGCTGGACGATTTCTTTCTTTGTCTGCAGCTATAACATCCTCTTGTTCACAGAGAAATAAAAAACACAAAAGGTATGTATTATGCAATGCATTTCCTGTAACATTTAATAATCACAGTAAAATACTGACATATATTGCTGTCTATTTACAAATCTCTGTTTTCTGTAGAAATGGCAGCTTACCATATAAGTCACCAGAATAACCTGCTTTATACATCTGAACAACATAATAAAACAACTCATCCTGACTAGATGAATATCCTCTAGCGAATTTAACACACGAGGTCCAGATTCTGCTCTACGTTTCACTAATGTCAGTCTCAAATAATACATCCTTATTTGCAAATGGCATAAAATGAGGCATGAATCATTTCCCTAAACTGACTAGACCTAGATGTTCACAAATGCCCTTGCAGTGAGCCATACTTCCCAGGTTTTGTCTCAGGGACAGTCTCTCCCCATTCACCATCAGCAGGATGACTTGCCTTTCCTAAGCACGCACACTTTCATCCCCTCCCATCTACAGCCAGAAAACATCACTGCAGCAATTGCAGCAATTGTTTTACTGGGAAAGGAGCATTTGGGAAGTATTTCATGTATTTCTAACTGTCTTCCAGCGCAGTTTAGCAGCTGGAAGTCAGGTACAGAGCCAGAGCAAAGGGTTTATCCTGTGTTACTGCACTTCATGCCTTTTTCCACTGACTTTCAGCGGGAAAACGGCACTCCCATGAATGCCAAGTTATCCTCTTACAACCAGAGCGCACAGGACAGTGTCCCGCACAGCAGGCTCCAATCCTTGTCCTTGGTCTTGGCCCGTGATTTATTTAAACAGGACTAATTGCATGTTCCACGCTTTAAGAACCACAGAGAACTGGAAGCTGACAAGTACTTGACAAGCCTGTTTTGGGTAGGTACTGGTTAAGTCTCTGTTCCTGTCAGCTGGGGAGGATGTTTGAATTACCTGATTGGAAAATAAAGGCATTAAAAAAAAAAAAATGGTACTTTTCCTTTCCTCTGTTTCTTTTAGAAGCAAAACAAAACAAGGAAACCTGAACATTTGACAATCTACAGATTTCTTTTTATAAAACAAATAATAAAAATGAAGCTTTTTAGCTTTGTGAAGATGATTACCAAGAAACTCCAACAATGCTGAGCAGTTATGTATTTGTTGGAAACCCGCATTCCTATTATAAAGCTCTTCCCACAGAAGCCTTTAAATTAAAATTATTTTTGAAGCCTAGCCTAGAACATCAAAAACAAATCAGAGTTCAAGTGCACAGTATGATTCCCATTGGGAAAAGGGTTTCATTTACGGATGCTGGGTGATTTTTGTGACAGTAGGAAAGACATTTATTTTCATAGAAGAAGAGAGGTCCAATTCTAAAGCATGGCCTATTTGTATCTGGCTGTGGGTCACTCATTGAAAAATTATTGATCTTCACTGAGATTAGGTCAAACATTATTTTTGTTTTCACAACTTCATGTGTTTTCAGCAGAGTCTAAGTTCTGCTCTGAATTGTGCTGCGCTGTGTCCTGTTGGTACACCGAATGGGTTTGTCTGAGTCGGGGCAGGTTATCCCGCGTGTGCAGTGCCCTGTGCACTGCAGCAGCATGGCTGTAGTGTGAAAGGTTGTACAGCATCCCATGTGACCGAGCATGATCAAAGGCTTCCTCTCGATTTCAGCATGGGAGCCTAAACAATGAACTTAAACCAGTGCAAGAGAAACAGCAGAACTATTTAAGGGTACACTTCAGTTTCTTTTTCATGTATTGCAATTAACAAATAATGGCAAGCTGCCCACTTGGAAAGGTAGCACATTAATATATTTTGAATAGCTAAGAGCTTTGTTGTTGTTGATATTGTTGTTATTATTATTACCTTTTCTCTTAAGCTCTTTATTAGCTCAGTGATAATTTCCAAAGATTACCTTGATTCCTTTAATAGCTCTTTCAAAAAAAAAAAATCTATCTAATATTTACTAATTCCCCAGTTTCCCCCAAATACACATTGAAACTATAAAGTGTTTCTAAATACCCTGAGAATTCTCTAAATAGATTTTGTAAAATTCCCGTAACCTTTCACTAACCACCAAGCCCTTATTATCTAAAGAGGCTTCCAGGGAGGTGTTTGTAGGTAATTACCCAAGAATTAATCACAGGATTAACATAAAAGGCAAAATACAATAAATAATCAAGTTCTTACATGCGCAAATCATTGTGAGGTATGTTACCAATTTTCATAGACGGGCCACTGTCAGAAATGCAATTTCATCCATCCAATTAGCAGGTTTTGCTGCATTATAAATCTGTCACTGCTTCCTTTGCACCAAACAGCTGCTTATGCAAGTAAGTGTGTGCAACTCTATTAAAAACCACAGGTCTGTATAAAGGGGGTTTAGAAAAAATAAATTCCCAATAAAGCTGCATTAGATCTACTTAGCCTGGAAGGCTGTGGCCAAGAAGCAGTTAAAATTATTAGGAAGGGAATTCCATCGTGCTATTAATGTCCTGCAATTCAGCTGTGACTGTGTTCTGTTCACTTGGTTTTCCTCTTCAAGTGCTGTTCTGTTTTTAAAGCTGCTTTGAAGGAATGCTCTCCAGTGGACTGCCGCCTGTCACTGCTCCCTGTCATGTGTCCGATAATTAAAATCTGACTGATTTACTGACTGGCATCAACCATCACAGCTCAAGAGTTAGAAGATGTTCATCCTTCCCAAGGCTAAATTTACTTGGTGAAAAGGGGCCGCTTGCTTCCAGCCTGAGCTGTCATTCAGCTGCCGTGGAAACCATAAAGATAGCTAACAGAGCCCCAGCCAGCAGTCTTTAGTTTATTTTATTCTAATATTTATTGCCACCCAGAAAATGAACATAATATAGACAAGTTAGTGAGAGCACTGCACTAGTGATTTGTGAGGCTGGTGTGGAGTGAGAGCAAAACAGTCCTGCAGTATTAAAATAAAATAGAACAGCGGTGTTTCCCAAAAGTATGGCAGGGCTGTAGCTGTGTTTATTTTAACCCTAATGGGGTGCAATTTATTATTACATTTTAAGTACATGCACTCTTGGAGAAGGGTGGTTGGGGTTTTTTTCCTTTTTTTCTAAGTGCACACTGCTCAGGAAGTACAAAAAAAAAAAAAAAGAGGAAAGGAAAGGAATATCATGTCATCCTGTGTGAATGATCTAGCAGTATTAATGGAGCCTCCAGGATATATTGAAAGCAGCAACTTCAATAGCTCAGGGTCATGATATCAGTACTTGTGATGGAACAAGCTATTTACAAAAGATTTAAACTGTGGGGAAGATGCCTCCTCCAGGCTCTCTGGCTTATTCTCCTTAGCCTTTAGGGTCACATCCTGCTCATCTGGCTCCTTCTAGTTTCTCTGTTATCTCAGGTTGGATGTGACAGTTGCCAGCAATCTTTAGCTCTGACCCTCCACGATGCAGTGTCACCCTAACCCAGAGCACAGCAGAGCAGCACTGTTCCCCAGTTTCCAACCTAGATTTTTTTTAGTGCACTGCTCTCATTTTTTTGTGTTCCCTCAGCCACAGTATTTGTCATTTTCTCCACATAAATAAAGCAAACCTTAAATATATACTGTCTGGTAAGAAACTCAAATACCTTTCCAGCATGAACAAGATTAATCACACATAATATTTATAGTACTAAACAAAACAATTATAACATCATATATACTCAGTTGAACAAACACACTGACAGTTCTTTTTGAAAACATACAGTAAAAATCAAATGAAAATCCATATCAGAGTAAAGGAACTTATCTTCAATTTGTATTCCTCTTAAGCCATTTTTGAGACAAAAATTCAGATGCAGATGCCTTCTCCAGAAATCATCAAGGCCTGATTTACCACTGTCTTTCTGCTGTAGTGATACAGGTGGAGGGACAAGCAGTAGACCAGAAGCAAAGGCAAGTAAAATTACAAAGAGGCATCAAAAGAAAGCCAGGTTTGCTCACTTACCTCTACAGCCCTTGGGGTTTTTGCTCCTGCAATTATCATAAACACACGAAGAGACAAAGTCTTGAGTGCGCACTGACGCAGCCCCTGTTTTTGAAAATGTGGACCATGGTCTGGCTTTTAGAGGGCCCACAGCATGCCTAGGATAAAGAGGAGATATGAGTTTTGTCTACCAAAGAGTTAACAAGCTGAGGGCTCAGCCCTGCAAATAATTTCTTACTTGAGCCTTAGTCATGCAAAAAGTCCTATTGACCTTAACGGCTCTACTCATATACTTAAGATTCATGCCAATAAGTGTCTGCAGGGTCAGGTTCTTGAAACCAGGCACCAAAACATGTCCATAAGCTCTCCTCAGAGAGTCTGTATAAAACAATACTCTTAATTGTACAGTATCCCAATCAGATGTCCTACATAAACTAAACTGCTATTGAAGAAGATAATAATGTAACGTTTTCTATAAGAACATGCAGAATGATTTCTCTGCATGCTCAAAGATATTCCTTTGCTGGTGGTGCAGTTGGGGAAGAAGAATGTGTAAATGTCCAGTACCCGCCTATGCAGAAGAGCCAAAGTACAAACACAAATTTTTACTAACCACCCGAGTGCTGACACATCCCTGGCCACCATACAGGGTTTTTTCTGATCAGCCATAGATCTGATGTGCTGTAACAGACTGTAAGGGGAATTCAAAATTACCCATAACCAACAACTTCATCATTCACTCTCAAAAGTATTTCATCTTACCTTGTCTCCTTGCTTTCAGAAATTTCTCTCAACCTGATATTTCTTAATAGGAACTTATTTTTTACAGGTCATCAATTTGATTTCTCAGTGTCTTAGTGGTTGGTAGTCTCGTTTGGAACACACAATCAGTTGTGCCCATCGATCTTTACCATCTTATATTCAATTTTCATGCAGCTGTTTACTGTATGGAGCAAAAAACTTTCTGGCAAATGGAAGTCTAACAGCAAATCTCAGGCATCTTTTTTAAAAAACCAATGGTTTATAAAAGGAAAAGATGTATAAAAAAATGAAACTCAACAAGCCACAAAAATAACAAAACTATGGGAAGACCTGAGAACAGTAAAACTGTCTGCCATCTTGGAGCACCCACAGGACCAAGTTTTTTCCCAATTAGTTCAGAGATCACTGTAGACACTGAACATAAGCTGTGGTTAGATCACTCTTATTTTAGCAAGTATAACTGTAAGTGATGGTATTTGGACATAAACTTCTGTAGCTCTTCCAGCTACACTAGTGGTCCTTATGACCTGCTGTGGTACTGAATTTCAGAGGCTGGGGACATGCTGGGTGAAGAAAGATATCCTCTCATTTGTTCTAAACGTACCTGCCATTAATTTTAGTGAATGACAGGTTGTTGCTATATTAGGACTTAACATGAAAAGGAAGAACTGATAGGTTTTCACTACATACAGCATTAAATACCTCAGTCAAGTTTCTTTGCATTTTTCTTCTTTCCAAATGCCCTTTTTCCTGAAATCAGTAATACAGGAGGATGAAAATTGGTTTCTAGTATGATTAATGCTGAGCAAAACTTGCAGCTCAATACTAGACAAAGATCACCTGGTTTTGATATAATGCCTCTTTCCCTTTTTCTCTCGCTCCCTCTCTCCCCCCTCTTTCTCTGGGGATGCACAAAGCATTTCAACCAGTGCTACTCCAGCTCCAGATCCCTCACCCTGTGTTCCTGAAACACCACCTCCGCACTGAAGTGATTCCAGGAGTTGCTGCTCTCTACCTTTTCACCTCTAAATATCCTCTGAAAAGGAAAGGCTTTTTCACTCTCTCTTCCAAAATGTTTGCCAAGTTGGATGACCCCATTCATATCTTCAATGTCATTTTGATCGCGAGGGGATGACAGAGTTTTTCAGCAAACGTGAAATGTGACGCTCTTCCAGTCAATAGGGTCTTCAAGGGAGCTTTTTGCAAGTTCACCTGAGCTTATTAGAAATCAGGACAACAAAAATGGTTTCACCCCTGCTTTAGTCTAAGGTCCAACTATGCTTTAATATAAACAAAGTTGGGAAATTACTTGGACTTCATGGGAGGAGAGCAAGACAACATTGTCCTAGCAAAGTATGGTCTCTTCATAGGGCACTCTCAGGCCCCAGCCTCTGACAGCACCTAGCACACAACCAGGGCTTGTCTTGTCCTGCCCTGTCCCTGCCCACCTCCGTGGGGTGGCAGACCCCTGCCCCTGCAGAGCCACCTCTGGCATCAGAGACTGGAGACACATAGCGCCTAGTTACAGGCACCAGAATGCACTGATGATCCAGAGCTCGTGAAGACAGGAGCAAGCAAATTCCCTCACTTCATCAAAAAGCCAAAAATTGGAGGTTTTGCAAAATCGTTTTGAAACTTCTAAGATTTTTCACAAGCTTTGAAATCAGACTGAGCGAGCTTTGGAAGATGGGAAGCGTGGCAAAGCAATTTCCTTCACTCACTAAAACCATAGGAATGCAAAGAGGAAAATATTGCCCTCCTACCGTGTCACTGATATCCCACAGCACGCAATTCTTCTGGCTGCTGCCATCAGGCCTGGCTCTACACTTCCATGGTCATGCCAACACACGCCTGAGATGGCCTTCAGCTTGGATGTACTGAGGGGTAGAAGGCTTCATACTAAATGTGTCTTAATCTTTTTCCTTTACTGTTGTATAAAATAGATTAGTTTAATTAGCAACTGTGACAAGATAATAATAAATAAAAGTCAATATCAGAAGGAAAGATTTTTAAAGTTATTTAAATGCCTGATTTGAGCAAAGTGCCCAAACAGTTTTAAAATGTGACCCATAATCTGTTTCACCCCAAAGGATATAAGCAGGATATTGAAGATTATTCATATAGAGGAAATATTCAATTCATCATCCAAATGCACCCACTTCTGCAGTGAAATATAGCAGATACTTAACAGCACCCGGCAATTTAATATGCATTGAAGGTGGGGTGTGGAGAAAAAATAGAACAGTATCCAGATGAAATTGCAGATGTCAGGAATGGAATTCACCAACTGGGAGGAGAGGAGCAAAAAGGGAGATTACTATTTTTATGTAAATAAATCAGTCT
Source organism: Fregata magnificens (assembly GCA_013389945.1). Taxonomy (NCBI): domain Eukaryota; kingdom Metazoa; phylum Chordata; class Aves; order Suliformes; family Fregatidae; genus Fregata; species Fregata magnificens. Next base: position 353,093 of record WAAD01031013.1, read on the forward strand.
GCTAATCGGGCTGGGATTTTGCTGCTGGGAGTTAAGGAGGGCAAGAGGAGAACCGTAATTTTTAGAGCTGCCACGTTAAACTACAGCCCCTCTTGCTTCAACACTGCTTTGATGCAGCATCAGAGAGGGAGCATCTTGAAGTGCTGTAATGCCACGGCTCAAACAGGCATATTTTAAAGTAACAGGAAGTAAATTAAGCCAATTAAACCATCTTAATGCTTTGACTCTTTTAGAGTGCTTGCTTACCAAGCAGATTTTTCTCAGCTTTCACAGCAATGATCATTACCTACATTTTAGGAGGTAACTATTTCCCAGTTTTATGGGCTCACACCTAAAACTTTGGGTTATCCCTTTGCTTTCAAGCACAGAGTTTGCACATATGACATGGAGTTCAACAGTCTTCACATCCTTGTTGGGACCCCTTGTGTCTCAAGAGAGCCAGAGCAATGCAAAAAAGCTATTAAAATCCTTGCCAGGTTTCCCTGCTGGGATTTGTGTCCAAACAGGGACAACCCCACCCCAAGACCCTACAGCTGCCAGGGTGCCAGTGTTGCCTGGGCCAGGACATCGTACCCAGTGCCCCTGTGCCCTGCGGCAGCTCAGTGACCTGCTGGGTGCTCCGTGGGGGCCGCTCTGAACCCACCAGGGCTTTCCTGCTTGCCCAGCAGCCTCGCAGCACAAGTTATGAAAGCCCTTTTCCCCTCAGTGTGGGGCCATCATAGCCTGTCTGTCTGCAAACTTCCCCTCCCTCCGGCTTTGAACCCACTGTCCAATTTCCAACCAGGAGACCAAAATGACTCCCATGTTCTGACATTCCTACATATTGCTTTAAAAATAAAAGTCCACTTCTGGTGGAGATACTGGTCTGAAGCAAAGACTCATCAGGTACCAGCTATATCAGGAAGCAATCCCAGAATGTGGTGGAAGCAAAATTGAAAGATTTGAACTTTCAGCTTTCGCAGATGATGGACCAGCTTGTCCCCTCACACCATCCTGGTGAGGGTATACCCAGGTAAATCTGAAGGCCTTTAAGGCTTTTCACGTTACTAAAAGACCAAGTCTTATACCTCAAGTTTGGTAAAGAGTCTTACTGCTTTTAACCTTCATTTTTTTCGTTCTCCTCTCACCTTCTCTCAGCACTCGTTGAGCTCTCACATGGTGAGCTGGCTCGAAGCTGAGCATCCCATGCATCAAGATCTTTACTAAAACCCAGTGTAGGTCACCACACAGCTCATTAAATAAAGGGACATACTCTGCATGCCAATTAAGAGATTAAATTATGGAACAAAGCAGAGGGAGAACTAAAATTTAAGATACCCTTGTATTTTCCAGCAAGTCATCTGTCAACTGGAGGAGCTAGTCCACTAACTGAAGCTTGTGAAGAGCCCGACATAGCCATAACCGTGAATATCTCAAATCGTTATGTCAACTGAGGTTACTGTGAAGTTGAAATTGTACTGGCAGTGGAGTTCTCTATTGTCATGATTCCTATACAGATAGAAAGATGAGGAGGGAAAGAGAAAAAGAGGTATAAAAGTTTACCAGTGCAAGTTTAGGTATGTTCTGTTATTTGTGAATAGCAAATAGTGTAACATATGTATCATAAATGCCAATAAAATATACATACCAGAATTTCATGGGACTATTCACACATACAGTATGTTTTATATTGACAATTACCTTAAAGAAAGGATTTTAAAATGTTATAGTGGAAAACTTGGAGAAAAAACTATTCAGATGATAGAATTCGGGTGCACTGCTGAATTCACTGTTTCAGCTGGGCTTTACTTTTGGACTTCCAAGTCCTCTGGATGCCAAAAAACTCTGTCTGTGTATGTGTGTGTGTGCATACAGGCAGAACTGCGTGTGCCTTGGCAGCAATGCAGAGCTCAGCATCTATCCCGCGTACGAACCTGGTCAGGTTGAAGACAGTGTTCCACTGCTTCTGCAAAGTTTCTCTCAGAGCACACCCCGCACATTACCAAAACACTGGGCCTGATGTGAGGACCAACAGGAGTGCTCTGTTTTAAAACACAGCCACACTCATGGGAACAAAACCCAATCATGTTTTTCCCTGTAGACAACCTTATCCAACATTGTAGAGATTTCATGGCAGAAGTACACTGAAGATGTTTCACTACACAGAAAATTGTACAAGTGGGGTTTTTACATCAGAAAGAAGAGCTGCTCCTCTTTTCTCATCTCAGATGTGGGCTACAGTGCCATATTCAGGCTGGCTTTCCATCTCCTGGTGAGTGAAATCACTTTTCTATAGTCGACTAGCTTCAACAGGCTGACAGCAGCCTTTAAACCCATTTTTCTGAAACCCTAGGTTACTGCAGAGATGAGCGTTAATATTCATACAATGGCTGCACCCACCCTACGAGCCAGACAGGCAAAAGCCAGTGCCTCTCTCAAATTTATAAAGCTGAATTAGCCCATTGCTATGCCCACACTTGCAGCTGAGACTCACAGTGTTTTAGCTTGGACACTGAATGCACTGCAATAAATCCTGCTGCAGTTCTGGCTTACAGTTGAACATGACTGTTTGTGTCTGTCCATAGAGATTATTCGTAACTCCTTCCAGCTCTGAGCTGGGAGGTTGCATGCATGAGGTGCTGGGTCCACAGTGAGAGACCTCTTATGCACCAGCTTTGCAGTGGTCAGCATTACAGCATCTCTAGCTCTTTCAGATCTAGCTCTTAGCAACCGTAATAGAGCTCGCTCTTTATATAAACATTGATCTTCAAATGTGACTCCAGCTACATAGTCCTTGAACGGGACTGGACGATTATAAATTAAAAAAAAAAAAAAATCTTAAATCAGTCATCACATTCATAAGACTAAAAATTTTGGAGGTCTCGCACAGAGATTATCTTCCAGGACTACAGGCACCACAGGGATGGGAAGGATGGGTGGGTCATGGGTCAGAGAGATGGGAGACGATTTTTTTTTTAAGGAAGAGTTAAAAAATGTGGTAGTTTGTGAAAGCTCAGACCTGCTGCTTCGGGTTGACTGTCAACCAGCCCTCATAACAATGACATGTGTGGATGAGAAATAGGTTGTTTTCAAACAAGCAGGAAAGGCTGCTTCATTTGGATAGTACCAGCGGACCAGACTGACTTCTGAGATGCAGAGAGGTGAGGCTGGGAAGCAGCCGAGCTTCCCAGTCCCACTAAAGCTCAGCATACCTGTGCTTCTTGCAGGGCAAGGACCAAACCATGCCTCCTACGTCTGCTCCTCAGCCAGCAACAGAGCTGCCTGTGGCCCTTCATCATTGCATCCACACTAGCTCATCTGACCTGCTGGAGAACTGGGAAGGCAGAGGGGATTGGACTACTCATGGCCCCTCTAGCCTGCCTGCACTGGGGCAGGAGTTAACAGACGTAGATCCCCACCAGTCATTTGTCACCTGCAGTGCACCATGAGTTCCCCTATGCCCTGTTGCAGGGAAGCAGAAAAGCCTATTACCAAGCTCATGCTGAAGATTTCTATTACAAATAACTTCACCTCCCTCAAATCTGCTCTTAATATCACCATCCGCCCAACTATGAGTTGGCCAGTTGATTTGAAACAGTGAGGTTTGGAGCTAATTAGAAGTCTGAAGTGTTGTGTCTGTACCAGAACTGGATCAGTAGCCAGAAAGCTGATCATGGTTATGCACAAACTGTGATTTATCCCATAGTGCCAGACTTACTCTGTGGCTGTCACATGTCATTGTGTGAGGTGACATGTCACATCATTGTCATGGTGACATGTCACCACACTACTGTGCAGCTACCATGGACATACAGTTAAAAGCACTCACTACAACTGTTTCCACTTAGGTATTTAGTTTCTTAAGGATTACTGACTGTAATGTAGAAATTCCTATCAATCATAATGTCAGCTCTACAGAAATTAAGCTACTTTTAGATGAGGATTTTGAAACAAACGTAATAACACAGAATAGTGCCTATTTCTCAAAAAGTGGGTTACAACCATCAGGGCAATGACACAAAAGACTAAGTGGGGACAAGGGAGGGTTCCTCCTATTGTTTTCCAGAGATCTCACAAGAAAGAGAGATAAATCTAGCTGTGAATAAAAACAATCTTGAAAACATAAAGTTAGTACTGCAACTGCAGAAATGTCTTTCTGAGTTTGCAGAGAGCCTCAAAAAGAAGGTATAGAGCCACTCATCTACTTCAGTGTGCATGGGCCAAGATACCAAAAATTTTTATGGCTAATACACTGTAAGCACACAATATGGCTCATTCACAACCTCTAGTAGTTACTACAAGGTAGCTGGTAAGCTCAAACCCTCAGCTGTTACAGGCACACTGTCCATCTTGCCCAAACGCTTCATGGAAAACCTGCCTGAGATTTGTCTCCACAAAGATTTAAAGCCAGATAGCTTCGTAGCTGTGTATTATCTTGCTGTAAAAATCCATCTTTTTTGTGAGTGAAGACAAAGCAAAGGAAGAGGACATTTTTACTAATGGAGAAGCCCTTCCTGGGAGGAAATTGGAGCAAGGTGGGAGAACATGTGTATGTATATGCATAAGTGTGCCTGTATGTGTATGCATGTTTGACAACATAAAGAACTATAATTATCTGTTAGTTTTCCTGCTCTTGAGTGGGGGGTTGGCTAAGGAAGCACAGAGTAACGAGGAGGCGAAGAAGAGGTACCTTGTTCTCCTGGAACTGACAACACTCATGTGGAATTCGTTGTCTCAGAGGAGGAGAAAGAAGAATTGCTATTTTCATTCAAAATAAATCAGTTTGCTAATCAAATTGGGATTTTGCTTCTGTGAACTGCAAAAGAAAAGGAAAAAAAATAATATTGAGAGCTGTCATTTTAATGAACAGCCTTTGGTGGGATTGCACAAAGTAAAAGTCACCATAAAATTTAGCCCAGCTGTTTAGTTGGAATAAGAAACTTTGCCTTAACGCCATGTTTTTCAGATTTCCATTCTGAAATCTTAACATAATTTATATAAAAAGGTTGTATAAATGTTTACAGTTCTTTAATAGAATTGTAAGCAACCTAAAAAAGCTAAATTCACCTTAGGATCTCCCAACACTACTCCCAAAGGAGCTCATCCTTTGTAAATTGTGCCTGTCAAAGACTATACGACTCTCTACTACACTGCAGTGTTTTACCTCCACACGCAGATGAAGTCTGAAATTTCTTGTACACAAAAATGAGCATTTTGGCATAAACAATGTGATCGAGACAGTTTCCATCCTCATCACTGAATCTTGATGGTTTTCTTGAACTTAGATGTAACAGTTCCCCACACACAGGATATTGTGTGTGATACCAGCAGTTTTAACTTGAAAGCTCACTCCCACCAAATGTCTGCATTTTTGTGCGAGCCAAGAAAGACCTAAACTCAACTATAACGTATTTCCAAGAAAAAGTCTTTGCTATTATTCTCTCAGGCACAATTTGTTTCCTAACCAATGATGCTATTTAATCAAAACTCACACTAGTCTTCCTAAAAGCATTTAAAAAACAAAACAAGAAAGAAGCATTTCTGTTCCATAGCTTAGTTCTTAATCATCTAATCAAACTTGATAAATTTTCCACTCTCTCTCTCTCTCTCCCCTAAAATGAATTCTTGGCAGCCTTCAGTGAAATAAAAAAAAAAAAAGTTCATGTAGAAGTTCAAAGCAGCAATTTATGTTTCTGATAATTTTAAATTAATTCCTAATCTATGAAGCATAAAGAAACTATGCTTGAGATGCAGCCCACATCCAACCATATGGCTTAAGGAGACAGTCTCTGTGATGTGTGGCTGCAGATCTTTCTGTCCCTGGCGTACACACCTGAAGTTCATGCCCCCTAATGTAATTGGACAGTTTTGTTTGTGAAAATGGCCTGTTCTGCCAAATGCTGAAGTCCTTGCTTTGACAGATATATCACTTTTCCAATGTGAGTGTATTTTGAAGAGAGCTGACACATGATCAAGTTCTCTTTAATATCCTTCAACAAACCTGACAGTTGTCCAGCAGGGTCTTGTGCCGCATCCAACTGTCAGCTTCTGCGGAGGCATTATGGGAAAACTGACTGAGGAAAACAGCAGTAAAGACGAAAAAAGTGATTTATGCTTCTCTGCGTACTCAGCTTAGTATCAAAACCAAGTACCTCAGCTTGTATGTATTTTAGCAGGCCTACATGGACAAAGTCTTCTTAGGTTCTGGTAGTACAGGAGAACAACCTATTTATATTTTAATGTTTTATTTTAGGGATATACTGCATGTGTCATTATAAAGGACCCCAGATCTCACATGCACAGGTATGAGTATTTATTTGAAAACAAAATGTTAAGAGTAATGAAGACTAAATGTTCTCATTAAGATCCTTTCCAAATCTGAGCTGCCTTATAAATACCAATAACTGCATGTTTTTTTAACTCTTTGAGGTGCCTCAGTTTTATGCAGTTTGTAGAAGGGTCTTTCACTTAACAAGACAAGAGTCCTCATGTACACAGAAAAAATTATTTGTTTAGTATTTCTCTGCTTATGTGTGCCACCAGTGAGAAAGTCTGTGTTTCAGTAGAGATCTGACAACGTCAGCTTAGAATATCCTCTCCAAATTGTCATTTAGGCCAGACGTTGTCATTTTGACACCTTAAAATTTCATTTTCCTGCAGGAAGGTAGAGTCTGATTGCAGTCACTTTGTGTTACTGAAATGCAGCTTGCAACAAGAAAGAATTGAACAGGACCAAGATAATAGCATAAACCCCATCATCCCCACCATGAAAATGGTGTTTGTACCCTCAGACTGCACCTGTTTTCCTTGCCTGAAAACTCGCTCAGTCTGTCTTCTCTCATGCGTTGCTGAAAGACTGAAACATTTCTTAATGCTCCGTTCCCTGCAGTGAATCTCTTTGGTCTGCAGCCTTGTGCCAAAATGGTCCACCCTGACTGCAGTGGGGCTCTCCATGAGCCCATGTACACATCTTGGTCTTTGGTACATGAGATTGCAGCCAGCTCTGTGCCTGCATGCGGTCAAGCCCCACAGGGAGAGTCCAGAGCAGGCAACCACAGCCTGAAGGGGCTTGAAACTGGAGTAAGCAGCTCTGCTGTATATCAAGTTCACACTAATGCTCACCCTTACATTGATGAAAGTCATGCATGTGACTTCATGCATGCAACGCTGAAGATGTACAAGTCCTGAGCTTCTGCATAAAAATGACAGAAAGATCCTATCGGACAGAAAGACAAGTGTTATTGAAACTGTCGTAGAAGAGTTGGTCTGAACTGGAGTACTGGAGAATGACCATGTTATCTCTGTTATTCCAGTGCCCCTTAAAATATAGTGCTGAGGTGACTGCCTACTTAGCCTACGGTGAAGGCCACACTTGTCTGCGGTGAAGTCCCATAATCTTAGTTTATTGCATTGCATGTATTGTATTTGCTCAAACGGTTGCCTGAGGGGGTGCTTGTGGGAAATGTATAGCTTTCTTCTCCCCCCCTTCTCTCGCAGACTATTTAGGCTGACATTTATCAATAAATTGCACATATTGTTATACATTTTTCTGTCGGAGCAGCGCTACAAGATTATGTGATGAGCACATTTTATCAATCTAGCAACACTTCTCTTTTTTTTTTTTTCTCCATATAAAGATTTTTGCTGCAGAATTGACTGGAATGTCACAGCTCCAGCATGACCTGATTGCTAAGTCAAACCAGAGACCCAGACAGTTTTCACTACAGCCCTCATTTCAGGAAACATTTCGGGGGAAGGCTGTTTCTGGCTGCTGTCCCTCCCCCAGGTCTGTGGACGGCAGGACTGTGGTAGAAACGCAGCATGGCCCTCTGTTCCCCACAAAGCCCATAAATCTCCTACAATCAGGCAATTCCTACATTCTGCAGTTCTGTATGTTACTTTTTTCCCCCATGGGCTAAGCCGCTAAAAGCCACTGCCCTGACCTCCTGTTAACTTTTTTTGTTTGTTTTATTTTTTCCAAGGTAGCAGTACCCTACAATCAAGATCATGTCAGTTAATCCTGCTTTTCAGATCAGCACAACTCTTCCTCATGCATTACATTTAAATTTTCTTTTAAAAATGCCTTTGCTTGAGAGACAAATCATTTGTCTTCAAATTTCATCTGTCAAAACCTAGACAGGTTATTTCCATAGTATATTTTTAATCTTGCTCTGAAGTTTGATTCTTCTGTTTTACTCTCCTCATTAGTTGCACCCACGTATCTGGATTATTTCAAAATGCCACTATTTCGGACAACATGAAGGAAGCTGCTAGTCACTTCAGTAGAAGAATCAGAGTCAAAACTATTTAAAAGAAGAGAAGCAAGAATTTATCCTCACGCCTGCTGCAAAATACGTGGGGCAGCCCACACCCCGTGCACAACCCGCCCTCTTTCAGGTCCCTAGATTAGAATAAAGATGGGAATATTTGGGGAAAACTTATTGTGACCATTTAGTACGTTTGAGATAGAACTTGGGAAAGCTGCTGAACACCATCGAATCCAGCAGTTGCGTGTGCACAGTTTGCTACAAGACTTGTTTAATCGTAAGATGCAGTTGGCATCATAAGCAAGTGCCACTCATTTTGGAAGGAGATAGAATGAGTTTAGAAGAGGTTAGGTCCCCAAACAGTGCAGAAAAGCAATACCAAAATGATTGAATTCGCCCATCCGGAGGGAGTTTACAGCTGAAGGTCCACCCACCCACTGTGGCCGCCTCATTTAAGACTTCATTGGAGGTCACGTTTATGTGGCCCAACACAGTGCTCTGTACACCTCCAGACGAGCCCTGGTGGCTACTTGGTGTGGACTGAGGTGCAAGTGATGCAGACACAAGTCCCAGCGCAGCACAGTGGGCAGCCTGTGCCACAGCCCCAGAGATGGGCATCAGTGAGAGCACCCCTCCAGCGCTGCAGAAGCTCGCGGCACCTGGCAGCCCACTCCTGGTCCAGCCTGACACACAGGCAGGCAAGCAGGGATGCCACCCATGCCCTGTTCTCTGCAGTTAAATCTCAGAACAAAATATAGCTTCGGGTTGGTCCTTGATTTACTCCACCAGTGAACAGGTGTATCCTGGTGGACATAGCAAGAATTACCGTGGAGGTCCTCACAGAGACATCTGGCACTACGTGCCCACTGTTCCTTCAAGGACGGTCACACGGGCAGGAAAAATTAAGGGTCGCACCACATGTGTGGGTGGCAGGAATGGCGATTATTGTGCAGACAGCCTGGCTTTTACTTTGCCAAAGGTAGTGTGGAATTTTTGCTGGAACAGTCTAACTACTGGGGCGCTGCTGCCCCTAGCTTTAACCCAGAACTACAGAGTCACTGCAATTATGAAGAATTATCCAATAAGCTGTTTTAACTTTAAGTCTTAATGAAGAAATTCAATCAGTTTCAACTAAACTATTTTCTTTGGTCCACAGTGACTAGCAGACGCTACTCTGAAATAAAGAAAAGAAGAATACTGTAGTAAAAAGAAACAATGAAAGAACTCATTGGTTATGTAAATTTACTGCTGTAATTGTTTCATTATTAAAAATGTTTTGGTAAGAACATTTTGTTGAATCAAGATTGATTGCAACAAAAAGTAAATCCAAGAAATAATCTAAAAAGATGTCAAATACTTTTACAGAAGAATTAAAATAAATAGAGTATTTTATGAAACATGCTGACTCTTTGCTCATCTTTTGATGGTTAGACGCACATATCAATGAAAGATTTGTCAGAAGCAACCATCTCAGTTTCTAGTCTTAGGTGAGTTATGCGGTAACTGAAGTCTCTGCATTTGTGAAGTGTTTATGATCACTTCAGAATTAACAGCTTCCCATGAATGCCAGATTTATGGGCAATCTGTTAAATATTTGAATCAGATCTGCTTACCTGAACTAATCCATCTGAAAAAAATACATGTTCTTCTCAAACGCCAAGGGTTATGTCATGTCATTTTACCAGTGCGAAAGAAAACATGTTGTTATCAAAGAGAAATTTGCTAACAATCTGGAGGATGTGTGATATACAGAAGTATTTGGATTATTGACTCTCCACTCCAGCTTGTTTTTCACGTTCTTAATTATTGGCTGATGTATCCTTGTGGTGCATGGAAGAATAAAATCAACTCAAAGCTACAGTTCTGAGTTTAGCATTAAAATTCAAATAGCAAAATTTCCCAAATATCCAGGAGACTGAAATAGTATAATATATATGCAACACATTGAGTGAAATCTGCTTTGTACCACAAAGAGTGGAAAGCGATTGCATGTGTTTAGTAGACATACTCTGCCCTTCTTCTAGTGCAGCATTTCAGAAGCATTTCACCGCAAGCATTAATGAATTGAGTCCCACAGTGAGAGACTAAATGGAAGAGGACAGGAAGAGGAAAAGATTGGGAAGGAGGAAAAGACACAAAGAAATTATAAAGGGGTACAGCAGAGAAGTGAGCTGACTGGATAAAAACTGACAAAGAGAAAACCACATGTGAAAGAACTGAAGCATGTTGCAAATAATGTCTGCAAAGTAGATATGTGTATTTGAAACTCTCTGGACTGAGTCTTCCTTTTTGTCAATGCTTACTTTTTCAGCCTAACTCTTCTCTTCTCAGTACGTCTCAGCTAATTCTATTACGTTTCTATCTACCCCTAAAATATAGGGCATCACTTTCTTTCTCCCAAAATCTCCTCTTGCTCTCCATTTCCTTCCAAAACTCATGCAACAGCTGCTTGTACTACTTCCTTCATTCTTTCACATTCTTTTTCCTGTAAGTTTTGTGTCTGTAGCACTATTGATTCACAATACATGCATGTATTAGAAGGATCCACTCCCTAGCATTTCACCACATCTACTCGAAAATCCTTAGCCATGTGAACTCCTCTGTAAAGCAGCAGGGTGCTACTGTTGCATAGTTATATTTCATTTGTGATCTGATCCGATCATCCTAGACTGTATCATTCCTGTAATAGTGACAGCTTCCTCACATCATTCTTCTCCAATACTCTTGGAAACAACAATTCAAGTTGTTATAATTATATACCATCCATATATACCCATATAAACGTTTCTTGCCAAACATACCCGTACTTAGACTTTATATCCAACTGTCAGTATAAACATATGCACTTAATCAATGTATAATTTAGACATTTTATTAGCACATCTCCCAGGGAACTGGTTTAGCTAATGATAATGAATGGTCATGACTATCATGTAACTGGGATGGCATTTGCAGGGGGAAAGAAAGAAAGAAAAATCCTACCTTCATATGACCAGTGTCACAAGGTTAAATAGTACTAGAGTTCTACCCTCTTGCTTTTTAATGTGGAAATGACTAAATAAAACATTAAAAAAGAGAAAATATGCATGAAAGATAATGAATGGCCATCTTATTAACTTTGCCATTCGTGTTTCATCTCAGTAGGATAATAAAAGACACATAGATCAGCAAAGCTGTGATGTGATGACCACACTTGGAGCTTTCACATTCCCCAGTCTCTGAAACAATGATAGCCTCCTCCTTTCTTTGGTTCAGCCTGCAGATGCTCAACAGTTTGGAAAATCATTTTGGGCCACAGAAAAGTCAGGAATCCAGAACAGAACTGTTAATAATTCAGGACTAATTTTTTCCAATTACATATCCAAAGCAAGTAATTAACTTTCTAAAAACTAGAGTTGCCATAGATGGAAAATAGCACATGTGCAGACTAGATCTCTTAAAAATAAAACCTGAATTGCTCGGGGAAGTAACACCATTTGTTAATTCTAAGGCTACACGTTTTTCTGAAACATGTTTTACCCACATGAATTTTGTCCTTAACACTATAATCTCTGCAGATATACATGTCAGCAGTTCCTCCTATTCTAGCTTTCACACACTTCTCAAGAGGAGAGAAGGAAAAAGTCATCACTAATAGAATCTATATCATTTCATAAGAAATTCTCCAAGCAAACCTCTTTTCAAAGACTTTTAGCCCAAATGAAAAATTCAAGGTTTTAATAATTTTAATAAGCTTCTGATAGGCATTCAAATTTGAGGTGTTTATCCAAATACCCTCAAGCTTCAGAGAATCCCTTATCACTGCTTCAATTCCTAATAGCTGTCATTCCAATAAATATCAGAGCAATTAAAATCTCCATCAATCAAAAATATTGCTTTCTTACAGGCCTGTCATTTTTTTAAAAGCAAATCCTGATCTACCTTTTCTAACAGCTCTTGAATTTTATAGCAACATATAATAACCATCTGACTGCCTTTATTTCCATTTAACTTTTATCTTTAATGTCTCTGCTGTTTCAACCAAAATATTTAAGGCATTTTTTCCTTTGCACACTTAATATTATTGTCTCTGTTTCCTGCTGTATTTTGCCCTCCATCCTATGAGGAGGGAAGGCAAAGCCAGTGAAACCAGTTCTAGGAGAGAAAGCCAAATTTTTCATTCATGTTCACAAATCTTATCAAGAGAACAAAGGCATCTTCCCACTGTGAAGATGCAAAAATATTTCCATGGGCAATGCTGACCGTTTCAACAAACCTGGACAAATACCCTAAGAGCAACCTCTCCTTTCTCTATAGTGTCATTTTACAGACTAAAATCACCACTTTTTCTGACATGACATCTTGAAATCCCTGATTAGACCTTCCTTTTGGTGTCATTTGATTTCTCAGAGGGTGAAGGGGGTTAAACAGGCTACCGAGGAGCTTGCAGTACTTGTGACATGAAACTGTGATGGCCCGGCAAAGAGATTTAGCTGCAAGGACTGGAAAGAAAATCTTGGATTTAAAAGAGGTTGAGACAATAAGCATCAGAAATTAGATCTGGCCTGGAAGTGGAGTTGTAGTAAGTAGAACCGGGGGGGCGGGGGGTGGGGGTGGGGGAAGATTGCTCCTACTAAAGTGAGGAAAAATTAAGAATTCTGCTCTTATGCTGCATTCAATCTGAAAGGTAGACATCATGTCCACAAGGAATCATCACATAGCTGGCTAATTTCCTGGAGGAAGAGGAGGCAGGCCAGGAAAACACAAGGAGATATGCACGTTCTCACATATTCTGCAGGAGATCTGACCGCTGATCCACACAGAGCTAAGATGAACACGAATGAAGTTTGAAAGAACTTTCTCCCATTTTGCATTTCCTTTACTGCCACCAGGACACAACAGAGGAAAGATTTCCACAGCATGCTTCAGGGAACTGCCCATCTTTGTTAGCCTTCTGTTCCCTCCCGCAGGTTACGCTTTTTTTTCTCTCCCTTCCTCTATCCTGCAGGTTTCAGTGTAGCCAAATAAATCTATTTCTAAATCAGACCTCTTTTATTTTGGTTTGGGTTTTTTTGATCTACTATTTTAGGAACAAGCCCAGCTGTTAATGGAGCCCAGTTATCTGATCTATCCTAAGTCCTGTGGGCCCTATTTTCATCTGTAAAAACAACCACTGAGGGCTGCCTAGGCAGATGACACTTAAAGGTTAAGGAGGTTGGACACTGTTTAGAGGACAAACTGTCATTCCATTATTTTCAAACCCAAGCCAATGTTTTGTAATGCAAATGCAACAGTTTTCTGTATATTTGGTTTATTCTGTTTCATGTTTTGGCCATTCCACACTCTCCAGAGTACTATTAAGATTAGGAGAGTTGCGTGCAGCGGTTTAAAGAATATGAAAAGAGATATTGTCTAGTGTATGAGTGAGCTTCTGCAGATTGGATCCTTGAGTCACTTTAACCTTGAAATTTTTTTACAGATGTCAGATATTTTCGGTAAACTTCTATTTCTTGGTAGCTCATAATATATTCACTACACAAAATCTACTTCCCAGGTAATTTGACTGATTAAATACCCAGAGATACGTGTGTGCATGCGCGCACGCGCGTGTGTGCATGTGTTTCAAAACGTGATAGAAACTTAAAATAAAGGAGCCAGACAGATGCTATTTGGTTGATCTGAGTCTGTTAGTCATACAGTTTTATGTATATAAAATCTGTTGCTCTGGATTGACATCCAGTTCTATTTATTCTGCCAGTAAAACAAAAGGTGATAGTAAATGTAGTATATTGCAGCTTCAGTAATCATGGATGAGTAATCAGTAGGAGAGCCAGCAAACTGCAGACCACAAACTCAGTGCACCAGTCATATCAGCCAGATCCCCCACTATATCTAGACCTCCCAAAATGTTTCTAATATAGTTCATGAAATACCCCAACATTCACATCTGTCAACTCAAACACAAGGATGACAGAACAGAGGTCTGGTGCTGGTGGAAGACATGACCTCCTCGTCAGAGGGCTACTGCTACGTAGGCAAATGCCCACCTTCCTATAACAATACTTTGAATTCAGTGTAGTATGTTATGTTTTAGCATCTCTTGACAAAATATTTACTCTTCCTTTTGAGCACAGTTGGTCAACGCAATTTTAATTATTTCCCAGACTATTTCTCTGGATCAAGTTTTTCACTGAACCTGATTCACCTTTTGCTGATTTATTCACTCTCTGTCAAAAATAAAAGTTTCAATCCCTTAATTTAATTAAAATGTTCTTGGCTGAGATCATTAAATCTTGGAGAGATGTTAATTCAAAATTTGCTGTATCCACAATGGTAGTGATTGAGTAACAGAAAATCAACTTAGTAGTTTGTTAGAATATTTGTTTACTCTTCAACTGAAGCATGCTAATTACAATAAGAGGTCTTCACAAGCAATCCAGTTAGCAAATATGATTGGTTAATAGATAAGGAATGATTCATGATTAAAAACATACAAAACCAGCATCTGCAGGAGAAGGTTATTAGACCTGGGGCCACATCGTAAAGCATCAAAAATTGGGCTGTCAAATACACTTGGGCTGCCATGTGGATGTGGAATCAGACATATTTTTATTGTATGTGCAAATAGAAACTCACAGGTACATTTGCCTCATTGGAATTGTAGTGGCAGTGGTGTTTGCTGCTACAAACACTGGTCACCTCTGATCCATGTAAATGTAGCATTTTCTCTCCTCAAAAAAGAGACCCTCACAAAATCAGAAAATTTAGGAAGGGATCATAAAAATATTTGACCAAGCTGCACGCCAGAAACAACTTGAGCTCTTCAGAGCATTTTTGATTGCTGTGTAAGAAGGACCACAAGCTCAAAAAACACTTCCATTTGTTGCACTTGGGCATGACTGAAAATCAGGAATGAATCCTCTTCAGTGTAGTCATTAAGAACATGGGTTCCAGAGTAAGGATTTGCACAGGAACAAAAGTCCTTGCTGTTGGCCTCTCCTTCTTAGAGACTCCTACATGCTGAGTTATAAACAGGTTGGGGAAAGCTTAAACAAATAGGGTAGCAAAGGTAGACGGTAGCTCATTTTTAACTGATTTGTGCAGATATGGGAAATCTATTTGTTAATTAATAAACAGGGAAAGTCCATTAAGTATCGTGTTCTATTTTTGTTAACTGGGAAATTACTGCTTTTCTTGACACAAGGTTATTTTAAGTTTGGGGATTTTGAAATAAGAAAGGATTTTGTTAACTTCTTCCACAGTCATTGGGGATCTTTGATTTTACGTTTTAATTAAAAAAATAAAAAAGCACTGCTTTTAGCAGGACTTCACAAGTTCAGTGTGTAGCAGTACACAAACAGCTCTTGAATAAATACATTGCACCACGAAAGGAAAATTAATCCCATTATAACACATCAGTTGTTCTCTCACCTTGTTTTGCATTTTCTCAGATACAAACATACTTTTTGAACCCATCATTTAAGTTCCAAAGCTTCATTCCCCTGCATCCTGCTCTCTCAATCTGCATCTCTTACAGCTGATTTCCTCTCCTCTTTCCAATGAGTCCTATCATACTCAGGTCTGGTACTCTCTTTTTTCCAGGTCAGCCTAAATGAGTATCTACTCTCAACTTCTTTCATTTTATCGATATCCCTTCAACCATCTCTACAAACACGGTCCCTCAGCAGTAACCCCCAGGATCTCCTAGCAATGGGCACAGTCCCCGCCTGGCAGGTCTCCCCCAGGATCCGACCCCAGAAGGCCCCTTAGTCAAAGGATGCTAAACCTAGGCAATCTCAGCAGCCTGTGAAGCTATAAATCTGAGTCAGCATTTACCTGCCTCTACCGTTAGTTTACATTGTAAATGTGAATGGAAGCATTTTATTGTAATTAGCTGGAAGGGGTACAGATTGTAGTTGCTTTATAGAAGCAAAACTATGAAATCTATAAATGTAAAACTGTTATGGCGGCCATAATATATTCTGAGCACTAAATTAAATTATGTCATAATATATAGGCCATTTATTAAAGATATAACATCTAATAGCTCTTTTTTTTTTTTTTTTTAAATGAGGGGTTCCAGATTGAATATCTTGGCAGTTGAACTTTTCTCTTTAGTCACATAGGTGCAGACTGTGACAGGGTGATCACAGCTGTGTCCCAGCCTGGTGTCATCAAGAGTGAAATGCTGGGTGACTTCCCCATCCCTCCATCATCTGGAAGATGAGAAGGATGATGTGGGACACGGTACCAGCATCCTGACTGACCCCATGGAGCAAATGTGTCCCCGTACCCTGGAGGTCAGCTATTGCAGCTTATACTTTCCTTGCTGGAGGAGCAAAGAGGCTGCCTTGCAGCTTCAACCCTTCCCTTGTCAGAACAGAAACCTCAGAAGTCATGGCAGTGTAAAGCACCACAGGGTACCCTCACCTACTGCCCTCTATTTCTGCTGATGTGGTCACTCAAAAGGGTATTGGGGGCTTGATGCTACCCTACTGGAAGTCACCAGTGACCATTGCTTTCCCCGACCCCAAAATCAAGCTTCTGCTCTTCAGTCTCTCAACTCAGAGGTCTCTAAGGAATGGTCCTGGGGGCATCAGCACATTGAACGTACTATCAGCATAAACCTTTGTCAAACACTGACACGTGTTGATCTAGCTGGGGATCTTGAGCTGGGCCAGGATCCTGTAATCCTTTTCTAGGTGGGTAATTTACTCTCAGAATAGTCTTGATAGCTCCCTCAGGGCTTCTCTGAATATGGATTAGCAGGAGGAGGTTTCTTGCAAGGCTAAGCTCCTCACAGTGAAGGAACTGACTCCTTTCACTGATGTTAGCTGAATATTTGTAAAGAAAGATGGATAAATTCACAGAGCTGTGGATTGCTGAGCACAGGAATGCTAAAGTCACTGATTCCCAGTGTAAAGAAGTAACATCCTTACTAGAGCTACTCAATGATTTTCAGCTGAAATTATTTTCTCTAGAAAATTTCAGGGTTCCCCCAAAAATTCCTTTCTTTTTAATATAACTGTTCTCAACACACTCGCCACTGCCTCTGCAGTCCTCTGCTGCCACTTAGCAGCAATCCACTTAGGAGTGGAAAAGTTAGGTTTGTTTTCCCTTAAAATCCTCTTCCCAACCAAAATCTAAATTTTTCTTTGTGGATTAGTTTGACTTTTTTTTTTTTTTAAAGATCACTTTTTGTGGGGCCTTCCTTTGCCAGTCACTTCCTGATGGAAGGAGAGGCCTGTAAATAACCAATAATTTGTCCAAGTAGAAGCCTGTAACAGTAAATGCTATGCAGAAAAATATGGGGTTCTTGAAGGGTATGAAGCAATCTACCAAGCAAGGCACTGAACTAAAACTCAGTAAATCTCAGTTCCACCCCCAAATCGTATCATCTTGTGTATCAATAGCACGTCTCATATTCACTTCCCATTTCTGCCTGTGCTATCTCATTCTTTTGAAACTAAGTTCCTAGATGCAAGAAATATCTGTAATGTATATGTGCAGCACAATGGGACCCTTAAATCCACTGCAGCCTCTAGATTCTGCTACAACACAAATTAATAACGATAAGAAGGATCTCTATGCCACAAGAGCATAAGATACTGTCACCACTTCATATTTAAATATTTTTTTAGGATTCCCTGGTTCACAAACAGATACCAAAACTGTCAGATAAGCTTCCAGCTGTTCCTATTAGGGCAAATTCATGGTTATTTTGCAAATGTTCATTAGGATTTTAAGCTGTAAGAGCGCTTGATGGAGCATCTCTGAGATTCACCTTCCAAAAGTGCACAAATGGTTCATGCAAATGGTGTTGCATTTTATGGATATAGATATTCCTAGCTGCAGAGACTTTTAAATGGTACTCTCAAGAAATGGCTGCTGGATAGTATTCAGTATTTCCCAATTATTGCACTTAGCAAGTCTGATCTTGTCAGAGAACGTTTAAAACCTTGCCAGAAATAACAGATCATTGGGTATAGAACAACTCTAAACAAGCCCTTTTGGTGGCAATCTGTGCAGAAGTAACCATAGGTTACCCAACAATAAAGAGAAAATATGCCATTTTTACTACCTGAGCTTCACTGCTGCAGACACAGAAACACACCTGTTAACAAGTATGAGAATGAGTATGTGGGGATATGGCCTGTGCAGAATAGACAGTGTTGAGGCAAGCAGACATTATTCTGCTGTTCCTCCACCCCGGTTACAATACAACCGTTGTATTATACGTGGCATTGCAGATCACTACTATAAACATTAAAAGCAACTTGTTCAATGGGGAACAATGGACCCCACTACACCAGAAACTCCATTTACAGCATCTAAGGTAACATTGCAGATGGTCATTTTATTTCCCGGGAAGTTTTCTTTTACATTTCAAGTGCTGCACTTGATGGTTTATTAAAGGGTTTGCCAGAATTAGTTTTATCTAAACAGTGGCAATAAACTTTACTACTGGCTCTTTACCCTGCAAGATTTTGCTTTTCCCTGGTCATTGCTATTCAACCAGTCTGTTTTCCACTATGATTCTCCCTTTGTCTGGTCTGCAACGTGTTTTTGATTAAACAAATAAACAGCATCAGTTCAGTAGATGGATCTTCAGACCCAAACTCCAGAGTAAATTCCATCATCAGCCAGGCTGAATGATGCTTTTAGCAGGCCAAGGCTGATACTTACTATAATTCACATTCCCTGTGTACACTGCTCCGTAATAAAGCTTGAATGTCAGGCATGTCAGCCAAGAGCTAACATACCTGTTTGAACTAGTCTTGTGCCAATGGAAACATATCAGAAACTGAAAACATTTAGCCTACTGTATAATCGTAAATGGACTCTTTTTAACCAAATGAAGAATAATCACTTATACACAAGCACACAAATATGTTAAATGTTAATATGTAATAAAGCCTTAAACCACTCCTAGCCGGCATGTTGAGAATAATGAAGAGCTATTAGAGTCCAAGACATTTTTGCCCATCAGTAGTATTAGTTTAACGGGACAAACTTTCATTATATTCTGACATTTGGTACATACAGTACGTTGTTTATGCACTAAATGTCATAATATAAAGATGGTTTAGCCCTTTTATTTATGTATTTAAGAGTTATTAATTTAAGAGTGACCTTATTTAATCAAAACTGCTGTTTAATAAAAATCACATCCACAGATTTCAAAATAGAGCTTTTGGTTCTGAAGAGACATTAGTTGTTGTTTAACACTTGGATATGTGCTTAGCCCTCCTTAGAATCCTTTTTTCCCCTCTAAGCTTGCAACTCCAGCATGCACAATGGTTTAATCGTATATTGTTCTCTGAGTACTAACCCTTTACAAATCATATGACATAAAAAGAAAAATAAGTAACATTGTAAAGACAGTAATGAGAACTGTTGAGCTAAAGTGCCTCTTAAAGAAATCCTAATAAATTCCAGAATTTCTAGTCTTCTGGCAAGCTTTCCATTTAGAATAAAATCAATGATCAATGGTTGCAAACAGTCAGCATCAGGCTTGCATGCCTCCAGAGCAGAAAAAACTCATAGACGAAAGATGACATTTAAAGGAAAAAAGCTGACATTGACTCCATCACTGTCATTGCTTCTGCCATAAAGCAGCTTCAAATATTAAAACATTTTTCATCTGTGCTGCATTATTGGCACCAGAAATTGTTTTCTCTCTGTCTGATACTCACTTGAACTGCAGCAGAGCTCCCCAGAGACTCCAGATTGTTACCAAGGCCTCATAACATATTGGCAGTTGATGTGGTGGTGTTCATGTACACTTGCCACTCACAAAGGAGCCTCCCCCTCCCTTCACACTCATAGGAAAAAGAAAATGCTCCGACAGGAATTTCAGTCAAGTTCAATGAGTTCACTGACTCAGATGTAGGAGCTGGTGTGCATCATTTTGCGTGGCCTCCTTGAACTCAGTATGGGTTTGGCTATGGGTTTAGGGTGGGTGGGTATATTGTCCACACTTGTGGTTTTGTGCTAGTGTATTAATAAACTGACCATTTGCATCCTTTTTTTTTCAAAATCTCTGTCCTCCTTTCACATAAATGCCTCTGAATTTGTCTTGCATTCTGTGCTCAAGCTGCTCCCAGGTAAGTGTTTCACAATTCAATGGGAAAAGCAGAGCTTTTGTTGATCAGTGCACTTACAATCTGTCACTAGGAGGGAAGGCAGATTTAGATGCACCACAAAAAGCCTTTGCCTACTATAGGATAATCTTGGCATAAGTTTTTATGCCAACACACCAGTAGTATATAAGTCAGCAAGAACTGGTAGGCAAGTAAACCATAACTAATGCATCAGCTCATCAACAGAAATTAGGCACCTAAATCCCTATTAGTGTTAAAAACACTGCTGAAATGTATGAATACGCTGCATTTTGCACCATCTAACAAAAAACCCACAAACCTACTGTGTTGTCAAGCACTGGTACTCCCTCAGTTTATGAAAGATGACGCAATTAAATGCAGCTTCACATCATCAAAAATGATTCATGTATCCTCCTACTAGGAAGAAGACTGAGCCTTTCATGAATGGAGGCTTCTGTCAGAAGCACTTGCCCAAGATCTAATGTTCAGAAGGACGTGGGGCAGCAGGACAGGTGGGTCAGCTCTACCTCCAATCCCTTTGGTGCATTATGACCATCACAGAGGCTGGAGCCTGAGTCACCTTTGACTTATTATGAAGTGCAATAACAAAACAAACCAAAGACAGGCAGTAAATTACCTTCTGTTATTTTCTACTGTCTCTACCCTCCTTGTCAGTGAATACACCCACTTGGACATTCCAGGTGTAACACAGAATGAATGCTGCAATTTGCAACTGCATCCAGCAATTTTCTTAAGACCAAGGTCTCTGCCTTGTGACACATAAGCAACATTGCCTACCAGACCCTTTGAGACTATTTGCAGTTATAGGAAAGCAAAAAATTAAGACTCAGGCTGACAGGAAGCAACGATTTGCTCTCTGTTCACAACTTCACCACCTTCATCCACCTTTTGACCAACAGAGCCAAGGGACTGCTACTCAAAACATTTCCAGCAGCTGGGGCATGACAGCACACAGAAGCTGGCCATGGTCTCTGTGCCTGCAATATACCTCAGCTCTTAAAATCCATAAACCGCTAATGTGGGCATCCCACACGCTACCAGACTGGGAATTGGCCTGCAATACTGCTCCTACTGCCATATTGCCTGGCACCAACCAGTGTCGCAAACTGATACAACCGCAAAGCAAAATGTGACCCTAAGGGATTGCCCCATTGCTTGGATGGCAGTGCTGGTGCATCTTGTGCTATGAAGAGAGGCTTGAGCTTCCGCTACTGTTATCTCGCTTGGTGCTGTCTTACCTCGTGAGACAGACTTTTAAAAGTCTGGACGATCAAGGGACTTAAAAAGGTTTAAACACCCCTAATCTGCCCTCTTCCAAAATAGAAACCCTGAAAAATCCATGTCCACCTTGTCCCAGGGCAAACCAGCTCACACAAATCAACGCATCTGTCCCCCTCCTGCTGGGCCCCAGGAGAAGGCCCAAATATCTACGCTACAGCCCCGTGCCCTCTCACATATGGTATTACCTTATTGTGCAGACCATTTTGTGAACAAACGCAAGCCGCAAAGAGCAAATGTTGCCACTGGCCCTGCTCAGGGTGCCAGGGAACCTCCTAGCTGTGGATAACAAAATTTGCAGGCACCAATGTCCAAACCTGCAATAGATTGGTCTCTTTCAGCAAGTTGAGCATTTAATTAGAGCAAGTGGTTCTAATCTCAGCTCTGACAATGACTGGCTGCCTTGACAGTGGCAAGTCTTTGTCTTTCTGTTGTCTGTCCCAAACACAGACAGTTACCTGCTTTTCACCAGAGCTGCTGGAGAACTGGCTAGCTGCATGCAAGCCTTTAACAAAGAGGAAAATGCAGGACAGGGATGAGCAGTATTGGTTGAACTCCTACCATAAGAGAAGCAAACCAGAGATGGAAAAAGGTATATTGGAGCACAGGGTCATGTAAGGGGCAGGAATGAAGGTGAGAGAAGGATGCTTTATGTTGCCAAATGGTTTGGTTTGTCTCAGTGGAAGACATCCAGCATCCCTCCGCTTTGGGATTGGTTTTTTTCACAATGTCACTAGGACACAGTTTCCTGGAGACTGACAGCATTAAAAAAAATTATAGGGTTTCAGTCTATGAAAAGGAAGTAATCATTTGCCACAGACCTTTTGCTGGATATTATCTCATGAGTCATGACCCATATCAAGAGAGCAGCCGTTTCAGTCTGACTTGAAAAGCCAGTGGTTGATAATGTTCCCCATATATTCCTGCAGGTAACAAGTGATATTTAGCTGAGAAGGTCTGTATAACTTGGCTTGCTGGCTCTTTTAACTCAAGTAACTGCCTGAGAGTGAATGACAGACTAGAGAGATTGTGTTGAAAACAAACAGAAAGAAAAATAAAATAAAAAGTATCTGTGTGGGTTGTTTTATTGTGGAAGTGAATGACAGCATTAGGATTTAGACCTCCTAGTTTAACACATCCTGCCTTCCCTAGTTTAATAACTATACACACAACTAAAAGACAGCATATAAAAACATGTAGCGATTTAGTGGATCAGGGTTGCTGTATTTGGATTATCAGGGCATTTAGGGGAAAAAGAAGAGGAAAAAAAAAAGACCACACAGGGAGACAGTGCAAAGAGCCTCTCCACAACCATCTGCCACAACATCACATGGCTCTGTAAACTGACAGACACTCCTTTAGCAGGGCCCAGGCACGTCAGATGAATCAATCAATCAAAAAAATTCTTATGAAACTTAATCACGGAGGGTCGTGTTAGGGAGTGGGGAACAGATTAAATTACCACGGTATTAGATACGGGAAATGATTTCTGTCAAAACCATCTTTACTGCAATTATAATATGTTAATTATGTATTTCATTAAGTAAGTGGATTAGAGTCTGCACAGATGAAATCACGCTGAAGGCTTTGAATCATTTGCTGAGCAGTGTGGGAGGACTGGTGTGAATGGAACTCAGTTAATTTTGAAAACTTTCACATGCTAAACATGTCCCCCCCCAACTGCAGGAAATAAATGCCTCCCAGATTGCTGTGTAAAACAACCAAAGACCACATTAATTTTAGTGATGTAATCAGATCATGCCTGATGTGGTCCAGGAGCTTGTCAAAGATGCCATAAATGTGTTTGTGTACAACGAAGCTACACT
Source organism: Fregata magnificens (assembly GCA_013389945.1). Lineage (NCBI taxonomy): Eukaryota > Metazoa > Chordata > Aves > Suliformes > Fregatidae > Fregata > Fregata magnificens. The sequence continues at coordinate 376,547 of WAAD01031013.1, forward strand.
GTCTCTGAATCTCACAGCCATAGAAGGAAGCTAACTTGGACAGGATACCAGCTTTCTCTTAGTCTGTGCTCCAGAACAGAGCACTAGCCAGCACAAAAGGAAAACAAAAATCCCCCTTATTTTAGGTACTGCATAGCCATGTATGCAGCTGCCAGCCATAGACTGACTGCAACGTTTAGTCTGCAAATGCATTTAAATAGCACAACTCTGCAGTATCCTGCATCTTTTGTGCTCCTGCTTATTTCTTATTCAATGACCAAAAGGTCCTGGATTCATAGGAAAGGGCTAGTTAGTGATGTATGAACAGTAGCCCTGGTGAGCCAACAATTTGCATGTGTTTCTGTGTACCTGAAGGGATTCATGCTGGGTGAAATGCTCAGGAAGCGTAAGTCAGCACAGCTACTGGTGTCAGTAGGACCAAGCTGGTTCACACCATGGGAGGATCTGGCCCAACACTGTAATCCTTATATTTTTCAGAACAGATTATTGATGTACGTAGGTACAGCAAGAAACCACCTGCATAAGCTATGTGCAAACCTGAAATGACAATTTTCTTAGTTTGAATTCTGTATGAGTGAAAGAGAGAGCGTGTTTCTGTTTCAGTAGTTAGATGTTCCTCATGCATTTAATGCTGTGCTCTTGACAGAGAAAAGAACATGAAATAAGGGAAGATCATGGTAACTATTGTTCTCCTCACTCCTCAATAAATTAAATGGCTCATTTTAGAGGTTTATCTCGGAAAGGCAAATTAATGAATAAATAAAAATAAATGTGCCAAGCTCTAATTAACAACAAGAATTGGGCATCTTGTCATGGGATCGTAGTCTTAGCAGTAGGTAACCTTCCATTCAGGGGAGACTACCCCACATATTAAAAATAAAAGGACATTCAGTGTCACAAAGGAATAAATCTTCCAGCTCCTGCATATCCCTCTCTTCTTCGGAATAGCTTCCAGGGTAGGAGAGTTGTTTAAAATATATGTGAAAAAATAAGAGCAAAATAATTAATTTTAAAAAGGAGAACATATACAATATACATAAATTTTCCTCATCCCAATTATTTAGTTATCAGTAATAATCACAAGGGATTTAAAAGCAGGAAAGAATCTGAGACAGCATAACACCCTGCATGGAGTGAACGTTGGTGTAAATGACTGGAAAAGGTTGGCTGATTTGATGAAAACCCAATCAGACTCTCTAGGGAGATATTACTTTCCTCATTATTCCACTGATTGGCCTTATTTCATCTGAAGAATGCAGCACATTCTTTACAGTGCTGGCAAGCCTCTTTAACAATATCCAAGGAAAAAAACCCTATCACCTCTGTAATCGAAACAACAAGGAAATTAACCAGAGTCACTTTCCTCAGGGAACTGTTACAGAACCCCCCGAAATCTTCTGATGGATTGGCACAGTGAAGCTGCGAGGCAAAGGGGGTGGGATTTTGTCAGATTTGGCACACAGCAAAAGCCTTTCATAAATCTGCTAAAAGCAACTAAAACAGCAGGCTCAAACCATAACTCCGCCCTCTGCTCTGGAAAAAAAAATAAATAACACTCAAGTTGTTTGCTTGTAGCAACCTAATCTTAACCAACAGTGACATAATTTACTAAGGGAGTTCATTCTTGTGATACAAAATTTGTTATGCCCACATCACTGTGCAGGGCTTTAGAATAAAGCAGCAATTTCAAGTCAAGTACAAAACACACTTGTGAAATTCAGTCTGAGAACTGTGTCATCAGTGGCCTCAAGCTTGCAATAACTGTTAATTAAGTGTATTTTTCATTATTCTTTAGCAAAGAAGCAAGATTTAATGATGTAAGTTAACAATAGATGATAATTTAGAGTAGTGACAATAGTTTAATTATTCACACACACGTAAAAGTTAACTTCATAACTTATTTCTTTGAAAGAACAAGTTCATTTAAAATATTTTGAACGGTGCATACAATTACTACATATGGTATCTTGCCACACTGTTTTTGTGGCTACAAGTCAATTTGCTACAGATGTCTCTCCTCTGGCAGTAACGCAGGGAAGGAATTCTCAGCCTTAATTTTTTTTCTGTTTGGGAGGAGAACAGAATTTTCTAGCGATAGATAGCAGTGTGCCCACTAGGTTAAAAACTGAGGTCAGAGTCCTCAAACAATGGACCTCAAGATTGCCTAAGCTATTTCCAAACCTTCCACAAAGGCCTTTGTTGAATTACAGGAAATACTTTGGGCAGAGAATAAAAATACAGCTTATGATGAGCTGGAAAATGATGCTCAAAGCCTACTTGAACACCAACTTCTGAATGCATTTGAATGTCTTGAGACCATCACTATCCTCAGCTAAATCTAGATTAAATGTAGTCAAGAGCCTTTTGTAAGGAAGATGTTTCTAGTGTTTGTAATAGAACAATCAAAAGGGATATCAGTTTGACTCAAAGACTGGGAGTACCCAAGGAAATTATAATAGTAATGGATTTAAATACAAAATGATTCAAAAGAACCACCTATTAAGTAAGCAATAATGAAATAATGATTCAATCTGTTCAACCAGTTTGTCTGTTTCAATGCTGTATTTCGTGCATTTTGCTCTCATTGCAATGGACAAGCCTGGGCACCCAAATAGTCAGCAATTTTAGGCTAGATTTCCTGATCGGGAATGTGGAGATGTTCCTCAGTTATTACTCAAAACTCTCAAAAATGTCTGTCACACAGAGAATTAGAACTCAGTAATAGTATGCCACATCTATTTTCAGCTGACTCTTTGATTTACTGTTTTCTCCAACACTGTGCCTGAAAACCTGCAGGGAAAATATGATGGCAGCCCAATCCATTGGCCCAATCACGCTTTCTCTCTGTTAAGACTACATTTTAAAAGACAGATTCAAGACCAATTAAAGATTTCATAGTGTCCTACTATGAGAGCTATGAGGGTCTCTGTTTGCAAAGAAATGTTCCTCCCTTCAAATACAAAAAAAGAAAGAAAAATAAGTCAAGGAAGAGGCACACTCTTGCGCCCATAAAATAGCACCAGAGCTGGTGGGAAGATTAAGATTATGAAGATTATTCCTGCTTGCAAGAACTTTCCTGTTCTGCAGTTTTCTTTCTAAGCAAGGCCAGCTGAAAGTGAGGTCAGGGCCAAGTGACTTATTTGACTTAAGCATGCATAATTGACACCCACATTTTGGACTCCCACATCCCTGAGGGTGCTCTTGGGAAGTCCCCTCGAGTTTTGAGTGGTTGCAAAGTAACGATGGAAATGTGGGAGACATTACATTCCTGCCTGTGAACTGGCTCAAACGTAATTAATTATGCCTTGTTCTCCTGCTGCATTCATATTGCAATGAAAGCCAGTATATTGGTTCTTCCAGCAAACACAAGACCCTTCTTTTTGTCAAGCTTATCAGAGTCACACAATTCAGTATTGAATCTTCTTGGAATGAACAAATACTCTGGGTATAACAGAGCCAGAAAATGTGACTGCCTCAGGATATGTTTTTCCATCAGTGCACTGGAAGCAAGGAGAGACATCCTGACCTTTGGATCTGTGTTTAGGGAAGTACCTTTGTAGAAGGTGGCACCCATGTTCTGGAGCCAAACATCTGTTTCTTTACACTAAAAACACTGCTGCTTCTAGCAATATCAAGCTCAGTACCTTCTGACTGTCTATAAAATTCTGAGGATAAGACAAAATTCACTGTTTTGCAAGTGATGCTTATTGGGAGCTGCTGAAACTGGAATGATAGTTCAAAAGATGAGCTAAATAAACTAAAAGATTGCCATGCTGTCAAGCAGCACCTCCTTCCCTCTCTGGCCCTCAGAGAAAAAAAATTTGACGGAAAATCTCAGGATGAGTGGGAGTGGACAACATGAGGAAAAAGAGATTCAGTACCACTGAGTACATCTTCAGGAGAAGATGCCAGCAGCTCTGTGGTTTTGTGTATATACTGTGGGGTCTGCAACCTGCATGCTCCTCTTGCATGACTCTATGGTTCATCTTAAGACACGGAAGTATCTATTCTTGGGTCCTAAGGGTTGACCACTTACAGACATAGTTTCTCCAGCACACTTTGAAGATCACAACCATTCCTGCGTTGCTCTGGTAATGATGTTTGCCCTTACAGCAAGAACTGAATTGCTGGTGATTTAGAGGCTTGACCACTTCTTTGAAGATAGGTCTGCATGGTATTTTGCAAGCCCCAGTCAGCTCCCATGCACTCCTTGCCTAAAGGCTGCAAGAAGGAGGCAGGCACAGCAACAACCCTGAACAAGATACCTTAACTTGAACTCAACACTGCTCACATTCACACCCTTCCTAGTCAGCTCACAATTCAGGCAGACCTTCCTCACATCTGCCTGAAAAAAACTATGTACACCTCCCCGAAGACATGTAATTAACTGCTGATGTATTTATCAAAAGAAAGATGTTCTTATTTTGGGAAGAAACAGACGTGAAAATACATTCCAGGATACTGCAAACCAGTGATCTTTCAAGACCACAACTTAAGCTACAACATTGTGAAGAACTCAGCTGGACAAAATTACCCATTGCCTTTGATGAATCCAGAGTGCTACCTATCACTTATTTATTGTACTTTTCACTAAAGAAGGCTGATTTTGTAATGATGGAGATTATAACATCTGATTACATTGCACGACAGGGCTTATATCCTATCCACAAAACGTTTCAATTAACTATGGCAATCTTAATGTGCCCTCTTGATCAAAAAATTAAAACTGAGATAGGAGATCGTAGTGCATTTCAACAGTACAGAAATCAGACAAACCCATCCACAACCTTAGTAAAGACAGCAGCTGAACTGGCTGTACAAAAGGCTTGTTCAATTCAACTCCATCCCAGTTTCTGAATTTTAAATTAGAATAAACCAAAACACGTCAAATTAGAATAACCTCTGAAATTCCCCCTATATAATTTATTTAAAATTTCCATCTAAAATTCATTAAAATCACTAGCTTGAGTAGAAATTCAACCTGCAGCATATAAGGATGTACAGCTGAGTAAGTCATTTTTCCTGTTTCATTTAGGTATGGTGTTTGGCTCCAATATTATATAGAACATCTCACTAAAG
>WAAD01031014.1:0-32044 GCA_013389945.1 Fregata magnificens
ACACATTTGTCATTGATACATATCTAATAAAGTATGTATGGAAGACATCTTGATAACTCACTTCCAATAAAGTTTTTGCAGTGCTGGCATAATGTTTTAACTCATTCCCATTGTACCTCTCATAATTTACAGCTGAGTGGATCTAACCTGGGAAGCTCTCTGTATTCAGGCTGAGTAATAAATAGAAGTTGGTTTTAACTTTCGTATAAATACAACAGTGCAGACTTTGTAGCTGTATTCTGCATAGAGAGCAACTTCACAAATCAATGTGTGTCAAGTATATCCAATCCTTATTATGCATTGTGTCCTGCTGTACAGTGTAAATAAAGTACTTCTTAGCAAGCATGCTTCTCCTGGGAGACAAAACACAAACATGGTTAAAGATTTGATCAAAGTCTAAGCTAGGCATGTACTATCAAACATCAAGACTTCAGACTGCAGGGTCCAGAGGAGACATTTCCCACCCCTTCAGAAATACTTCCCTGACTTCTACAGTGAACTGTAGCATGTGTTACACAATGTGTTATATTATCCACTTAGAGTGTAGGTGCCTTTTTTATTAAAATCCTATCATGGGATCCAGTTGTTGACAGTCAATTCTTTCTGATTAAGTGTGTATTTCTGCTGCATAACTTGTCTGAAGGTGTATGGTTCATGATTCACTTACGGATTTAATTTACTTTTGTCACAAGCTTTATTTTATAATGGTGAATTCTTGATCAGAAAAGTCAGGTCACGTTTAGAAGACATAAGGAAATCTGATTTTTTTCACCTTAAAGAGTTTTCCTATTTTGCTTGTGCGATCTATATTTTTTGGTTCACTGAATGTCTGTCTTCAGGGTTGGCTACCCATGGCCAAAATTGATGCATCAGTTTTCCTGAACACATGGTTGGGAGTAAAGATTGTTCCAAGTGTAAAAGAATCGATCACTCCTGATTTAATCAAAAAAATGTCCAGGTTAACTCTGAATGAATCTAGACAGGCTCCCATAAACTTTATAGGTAGGCTGCCATGCCTAGCAGACACGTGCTTAGGACAACTTCCAAACTTCAGTGGAAGACAACAGGAAGATTCATCCTGATACTATGGAACTTTGATCAGGTTCCTGGTCTTCAGATTTGACAAATATGAATTTGTTCTTGCAAAGAGTCCTCAAAATAATTATTGGAGGACCACCAGTTACTTTGAAAGGGTATATGTAGTCTTTATTAGAAAATGGTTTTTTGGGAAAAAAAGCATTTTCACAGCACACAGGAGTTTTTTTTAGTCTTACCAACTAACAGAAAGACAAGTGTTTCACTTTCTCATGCTACTTAGTATGTAGGAGGGAGGAAAGAGTGAGTGATTGGATGATCTTATACTCATTCTACTTCTCAAAGGGTTTTAGCGTATCACTTCCATCTCTGATCAAGGGGGATTATCAGGATTTCTCTTCAGTGGATGTGCAGTTCTAAAACAATACTCACAAGCATGTGAACACAGAAGAACATTCACCCTCAAAGCCCTAAAGAAGATGCAAGAGAAGGTGCATTTACATTTTAAATTTTTATTCTAAATCCAGCGCAGGGTACCTGAAGGAGTGAGGGCAATTTAAAAATTCATGTGAAGTTTTGGATCTGGAATCCTAGCATATTTCCTGCTAAGCGAGTGCATACATCACAAAATGCCATCATCACTTGCCACATTTATTATGCAGATCATTCTCTTGAAATATGGCAATAGATGATTTCTGCCTCTTGGGATGTTCAGGACTTCGACTATGTTGAATGATAATGGTTTGTGAAGAACCTTGCACTGCTACTCTTCTTACAGCATTGATTTGTGGCTAAAGACAGGGCCTTTTTTTTTTTTTTAATAAATCTGACAATCAACATTTCCAGAGCACTTAAATTAATACAGAAAGAAAAAATAAGTTCAGATGAGTTTGCAGCACAGTTATACATCAAAGTTCTATCAATGCATTATGCATCTCTCTTCTCTTTTGAATCTTCCTTACATGCCTTCCCCGATACTCCTAAACAGAAATAGCTCCTTTCATCGTGCTATTGGCATAAATAGCAGCAGTACCAATTTGGTGAAACTGTTATATTAATTTCTGTATAAAGGCCATTTTACTCTGTGGAAAAGGAAAAGATCACCACAAGTAGACTGCTCTGAATCCTGGGTTGTCTACTGCAAGCCATTAATTTGTAGATCGTATTCAAAATAAGCATGAATCTACGATATCAGTAGCACTGCATGGGTAGTATGTTATTCACCTTTCTCAGCAGCCAATTCATTTTTTTAAACAACAGATTTGATATTAAGTGTGTGCTGAGATCTCAAAGCCTTTCCAACAATTAAGTTACAGCCAGACTTAATTTATTTTTAATTTTTAATTAAATGTTAACCTGGCTGTAATGATTTGGACCTTTAAAAAAAAAAATTATTGGCTTAATCAGATGGCAGTTCTGCAAAGAAAGCTTTTAAACTAGAGCCTTTAAATCCTAGATAGCTATCTAGAGCATGCAGTGACACAGTGAGCACTTTGAACTCTGCTCCCAGAGTGCTCTTATTACTATTGCTTGAAAGAGCCATCAATTGATCCATTACTGCACCCTGCCCATACCTCCATTCCCAGAGTAGGAATAATTAGGTATATATGCAGAGATATTTGTCTACCTGAGTCTAAAAAACTTTCAGACGGAGACTCCACAGTCCCTCTGGGTGGCCTGTCCCTGAGCTGCAGCAGTCCTCTAGCCAAGAAGTTATTTGTAATGTTTAAGCTGAACATCTCTGGATGCATCAGCTGATAGTAAAAATTCCTCTAACTTGTCATCTTCTAATTCAAAAGCAGCAAAACCTGAAGCATGTTACTGTGTCTTAAGCCAGGTGCAGAATATGTTTAAAGAGATTTAAGAAGTATGTGATTGTTGATTATGGTATAAGAATATCATTTAGAAGAAATGTCCAACGCTAAAACCCTGAATTTGGATTCCTCAGATGTGCTGTGGATTTCCTGTCTAGCCTTAGGCAAGGCCCTTCACCTTCAAAGTGACTGATTTCCTATCAAAAAGGTGCAAAGCCTTTACTGTAGCAGCCTCTGTTTGTTGAGGAAAGATCACAAAATATCCAGACAGATAGTAGTACATCCTTCTTGAAATCTCAGCACATGATTTCAGTAGCTCACCATTGCCAAGGACTCAGCAGCTGTCCTTGAATCTTTTTTCCCCTTTCCCTTCCTACACCTTTTTTCTTCCTCCCGATATATGTATTTACATTGTAAAGCAACAAGGGTATTGAAAGAACAGTCAATTCAAGATGAAATCCCTGGTTGCTGGATCAGCAATTACCTTGTTTTCAGAAGTTCTACATTAGTTTGAAATGTTATTTGAGGTTCAGTGTCTTTCAGATTAAATTGACATTTAAAAAGGGAGAAATATTCATTCGCTCCTAACCTTTGGAAATAACACTGGGTTCAGACAGTACTATCTGCCTCCCCGCTACTCGTTTCTTATCATTTTCTATGGTGCCCAGGCTATTATTTTCTTTAACCTCTGGTAGGTGTTGATGAGCTAGTCTAGGTGCCAAACACCAGAGGCACTTTGGTAAAAGAGCAGTAGTGACCCACAATACATTTGATCTTGTTTCTTGGCATTTCTGTCATCATTATTTGACTGCAAGAAAATGGTAAAAAAAAAAAAAAAAAGAACTCTCAGCCCCTGTGAACATGAAGCCCTTCAAACAGAAATAGCCTGTACAGTACTGACAGAGAGCCTGCAAAGGCATTCACCCCAGGATCCTCCATAAATGCCAACCAGTTAATTGCATGTTCCCTGCCTGGCTTCCCTGCAGTTTGGGGTTTTTTTCCCCTCAAGTTTTGGGGGGTGAAATCTCACCCTTCTTTCAACTGCTTTTTTAGTCTGATTTTGATTCATTCAATTTCTTATCAGAAAAGCCTTTTACCAGTTCATACAGGCTATTCACTATTCAGATTTGGGGCTGCTCCAGAAGTCTTGTTCTTCAGTGAAGAGCAGCTTGACCCTCAATCCAGGCAAGATGAATGTTTGAGGGGAAATGTTTCATTTTGCACTGAGGATGTACAACCCACTCTGTGCTGAAGAGGGGAAAAAGCCTTCAAAACACTGCAGATCCACTACTTACATGTCCCCTAAATACCTTTGTTTCCCCACTACCTGGGAAATGTCTTCCCATCCTTATCATTGAAGATCTGAATTAAATTTCCTCCATAGTGAATGTCTTCCTCTGGAGTGAATGATAAACTGATCCACTGTATCTGAAAATGCCTAAGACGACAATGACCAGTTAAATACAAATTAGGTTCCTGATGTTATTACAACCTTTTCTTACAGCACTGGAACGACAACAAGTTACTAAGTGCCATCTGCAGTCTCTTCTTCCCATTTTTGATGTCTAAGACTGAGTGATCAACCTTCAGTGATTTTTTTTATGAACCATTAGAACCACTGCTGTCCTGGGGTACAAGACAGTTTGGAAGTCCAAAGGTGAAGCTCACTAGGGATGTGGGTAAACCTTTCATGCAACTCAAAGGTCTCTTATTCCCAGCCCTCTACTAATTCATTTTTTTTTCCAAAAGTATCCTAGGTCAGTTCAAGTATTGACCCTGTAAATGGGGAGGGGCTAAAGTATCTTTAAAATCCATTAGGACTCTACAATCATCTTATGATCTAATTATCTTCAAAACAATATCAGTGACAGGCTTAATTTTGAAACCATGGATATGGATTATAAGTCCCTTGGAACAAGGAGTCCAAAAGCAGTAAGAACTGCAGTGGGTCAGATGCCCTGTTTTCTGACAGGGTACAATGTTGGTAATGCTATTGGCTAAATGCCTGAACTCCTGATACCTTTTCCATCAAGCTGCTACTGTAAATTGTGAACTTGGTGTGCTCTATTAACTTCTTCAGGAAAGATCTAATTTCTCTAATAACTGCATTTTAACCAGGTATTAATGTGCCATTCAGTGTTGAATATCATTCCTTTACTTGATGACAGAACTGCTACTGTCCCGTAGAACCATGGAAATGTTAAACCTGAATGGGAGAAGTAAGAGATAAAAAGAACAAGCCAAGAAACAGCACAAATCTACCGCATTCCTGTGGAATAAGGCAGTAGGCAAAATATTCTCTGCACAGGGATGGTAGTAGCCTAACAAACCTTTGTTACTTACACCTCCATAATCTTGTCACCTGGAAAGCATTTTGCAAATGCAGATACTCCCCACTTAGTACATTCTCTTTGGCTCAGCTCATTGAAATCAGAAAATAAGTCCAGGTCACCATGTGGCTGAGGATGAAAGACTCAGGTTTTTCTTCTCCTTGGCCTACAATTTCTTATCCTGTTGCTGTGCAGCAAGTGACAACTCAATATAGAAATGTTAGTTGCTCTGGTTTTTGGTTTTTTACCCTTATTAGTTTGCTTAATTTTTCACTTACCTTGGAATAAAACATACAAATATGAAAGAGAATTCCACAGATAGGTAGGTATGTGCATTAGAGTGGTTGCCTTGTAGTCATAGCTGACTGCTGGAAGTGTTGAAGCTGAGCTAGCCGACCCCATGAGTAGTGACAAATATAGGAGATGGGTCAGTATAAAAAGGGAGTGGTTTTCACTATTTTGCTGTGATTGACTGAAAATATTTGACAGCTGGGACCCAAACTAGGTTTGTTCTTAGTGGTTTACAAGTTTACAATAATGAAATAAATAACACTTTCTAGCTGTAGCTTTTCCCATACGTATTCATTGGAATAACACAGCTTTGTAATAGCAAAACCAACAGCAACAAAACACGCACTGTAATTGGAGTTAAGTATATTTTATGACTTTTTTGGTCTTTAAGATCTTGACTTTCCACAGGAAACTTTACCAGGTTAAATATTTACTTTCACAGAGTCTTTTCTAATTTTATTCTTTATGCCATTTTCTATGGAAATAATTAAATTCATTAATCAATGTTTGAATACTTTTTTTTAACACGTTTGCATTTGTATTGGGTTTACGTGGCAAGGTTTTGGTAGTAGGGGGGCTACAGGGGTGGTTTCTGCGAGAAGCTGCTAGTAGTCTCCCCAGCCGGCCAATGCCAGCCAGCTCCAAGATGGACCCACCGCTGGCCAAGGCCAAGCCCATCAGCGACGGTGGTAGCACCTCTGGGATAACATTTAAGAAGGGGGAACAAAAAAACCCCTGTGCAATTGCAGCTGGAGAGAAGAGTGAGAATATGTGAGAGGAACAACTCTGCAGACACCAAGGTCAGTGAAGAAGGAGGGGGAGGAGGTGCTCCAGGCGCCGGAGCAGAGATTCCCCAGCAGCCTGTGGTGAAGACCATGGTGAGGCAGGCTGTCCCCCTGCAGCCCATGGAGGTCCATGGTGGAGCAGATATCCACCTGCAGCCTGTGGAGGACCCCACGCCAGAGCAGGTGGATGCCTGAAGGAGGCTGTCACCCCATGGGAAGCCCATGCTGGAGCAGGCTCCTGGCAGGACCTTGCAGACCCGTGGAAAGAGGAGGTCACACTGGAGCAGGTTTGCTGGCAGGACTTGTGACCCCGCGGGGGACCCACGCTGGGGCAGTCTGTTCCTGAAGGACTGCACCCCATGGAAGGGAGCCACGCTGGAGCAGTTAATGAAGAACTGCAGCCTGTGGGAAGGACCCACGTTGGAGGAGTTCGTGGAGGACTGTCTCCTGTGGGAGGGACCCCACGCTGGAGCAGGGGAAGAGTGTGAGGAGTCCTCCCCCTGAGGAGGAAGGAGTTGCAGAAACAACGTGTGATGAACTGACCACAACCCCCATTCCCCATCCCCCCTGTACCACTCGGGGGGAGGAGGTAGAGACCCAGGAAGAAAGGAGAGGTGGGGGGAAAGTGTTTTAACATTTGGTTTTATTTCTCGTTACCCTACTCTGCTTGGATTGTTAATAAATTAAGCTAATTTCCCCAAGTTGAGTCTGTTTTGCCCGTCACGGTAACTGCTGAGTGATCTCTCCCTGTCCTTATCTTGACCCATGAGCCTTGCGTTATATTTTCTCTCCCCTGTCCAGCTGAGGGGGAGAGTGATAGAGCGGCTTTGGTGGGCACCTGGCATCCAGCCAGGGTCAACCCACCACAGCATTACTAATAGAGACATGGATATATTTAGTTAATGTCCTATTATTTTTTAAAATGATTGATCTATAAGCAAAGAATAGTTTAATTCACCGAGCAGTTCTTCCTAAGAAAGACTGGGGAGTTTCAGGGAAGAACAGATTCAAATTAAGATACCCTAGTATGGAATATAATGGGACAGAAAGACTAACAGGGTATGAGCAAGAGAAAAAATGGTCAAGGGAAGAAAAGAATCTTACATCATCTAATGTCAATTACTGCACTTCACACTGACTTTTACCCAATTATTTTTATCTTCAGCTTAGCTTGCATGGATACTCGTGGAATGGTACAAGGCCTGGATCAGAGAGAATTTTAAGGGTCACTATCCATCACAGTATGTTCATTTCTGTCTTTGAAATGGCCCACAAGGTGAAGTACATTAAGGCATCACTAGTGCTGTAGACTAACCTGTAGGAGGACCTGCTAGTTAATTTTGGACATTAGCACTGGAGCGTGAAGACCCCACTCCAATTTTTGCAGTGTAACATAGGCAAATCACGTGGCCTCACAACAGTTGCATATTTTCCTGATGTTGTCTACACCAGGATCCCAGGCCTTGTCAATATTTTTTACACACCTTTTTTTTTTAAATGCAGCCCAACCCATGGAGAAGAAGGTTCTCCACACAGTCAATATATTTATCTCAGTTCAAGCTCTTGTTCATGGCCTATGGTATTGCTGGGGCAGAGAGCTGAGGCTTCCTGCTCCAGCTTCCATGTCACCACAACCCTCTGCAAGGCCCTCACTCCCATGCCCTAAAAATGTGCATCCACAGCAAGGTAGGCAGGTACGCATCTTCTCCCTCCTATGCCGAGCTTATGGAAAAGCACGCTTTTCTTTCCACCAGTGATCCAGTGCTCCCAGAGATGGTATTAAATTGCTGGCAATCAAACCCCAGCTACCAAGACTGAGCTGCAGTAGACCCTACTCTCACATCTTAGCTGCCAGGTGGGCTTGTTGACTGCCCCGGTGTGCGTCTGCTGTAAGAACATGACAGAGTATCCAACTCCCCAGAGATACCTCCAGCTCCTGATCATACCCTGTCCATGCCATCACTGCCACAATGTGATTTATAGTCCCTGCTTAAAGCAAGGAGGGAGCTATAGAAAACATCAGCCTGATTTGACAATGCAGCCTTTTGTGCCCATTTCTCTTTTAACATAAGGCCCTTGGATATCAGTGGAGTGAGTCCTTCTGTCTCTATTTCTTCAGGTGCTACTGCACCTTTGAGACTGTCAAGGCTTTTTCCTGAAGCTTACTGGTGTCTGAGATGCCCATCACAGTAGAAGACCCCACCAACTGTGCAGAGCAGCAACAAGCTGACACTGACTCCCTGCCAGAGTGAGAAAGGGGCCCTGCTTACCATGAACGGTGGGGGAGGAGGCAGTGTGAGATATGGTGTTGGTGGTAGAAGGCCAAGGAACAGTTAAAATTTTTAGTCTTAAAAGATATTGTCTGGGAACAGGTTGCCCGGAGAAGTTGTAGATGCTTCATCTTTAGAAGTGTTCAAGGTCAGGTTGCATGGGGCTTTGAGCAACCTGGTCTACTGAAAGATGTCCCTGCCCATGGCAGGGGGGTTGGACTAGATGATCTTTAAAGGTCGCTTCCAACCCAAACCATTCTATGTTTCTATATTTCAGTGTCTTGGTTGGTTATTCAGCTTAGTTTAGTTAAAATAGTTCCATTAGGCAATTTTTTTTTTTAACTATGTTTTGTTATATCGCTACTAATAATCTAAGCAGCCTGAGATCCTGCCTGAGTCTCAGTATTCATTGTATCATTTGACTTCCAGGAGAACTCAGACACCTCTGTGGTGCTGTGCAAGGGATTCTCGCTTGCACCATGGAAGTTGGATGTCCCAGAAAATTGTGGCCAAATGTGTTTGACCCGGGTGCCCCATGAAATGTTCCCATGTACTGTACTGGCACCGTTTTTTGTTTGGTTTTCCTTGAAAGATGTATGCCGTTAAGAACTGAAAGTATTTGCTCAATATCCTACTTGTTTTAACGATTCTGAATTACTTTTGAGACCTGTAAGAACAGCCATAAGTTTTCTTTGGTTTTGTCCCATTGTAATGGGTGAACTTCTCCATAAACATTTCTTTATAATAGCTCTTTTTTTATTCAGTTTCTCCTATTTGAAGAGTGAATCAAAACTAAGCTTCACTGTACTGAGGGGTTTTTTTTAATATATGTCTTTGTTTAACACACAAGAAATATCAGAGAGGGAATTTTTCTCAGAAAGTGCAGGCTTAAATCCAGAGAACAAAAGATCTGTGACCTTGGACATGAGGCCTGGAAGAGGCTTTGTTGTGGTATAGATAACTACTGTTTCTACTGCAAAGAGAAGCCAAAAAAAGAACAGAGAAACAGACAGCTGATGTTGAACAGGATAGCTGGTAACAAATTACATCATTCTATTTCCCTAAGGTACCTTGTTTGACTTAAATGGAGCATCCTTTACTTTAAAACTGAGGTACATTTCAGTAGAAGTTTGAAAATCAAACTTTCTAAACACTGTCAATAACTTTGTTAATCTATTAATTGGGCCCTGAATATAATCCCAAGAGGAAAAGTAGTTTGTGATTATTTTAATAGACTGCTATTCTACTCCAGCTCCAAACAGAGCAGACATTTACACAGAAATGAATGGTATAAGATATTCTCAGTCTCGTACTGTTCCCATAGTCATAATAACATCCCATTTCAGAACACATTAGGATGTGTCTAGCATTGCTTATGAGCTAATAATTTCTTAGCAATAATTCAAACTATGTCCTTCATTATCCAGAGGTGTTCTGGCAACAATATACTACTCATTTTTTAAAGCAAACCAAGTCAGGAGTGCTATCAACATTTTAAGGAACATATCCATCTACTGCAGCTGAGTGAAGCAGTCATGTGGAAGGAAACTAGCCAAGTGAATTAAGATGTCCCTGCCTTTGGAATTTGCTAGGAGGTTGGTGAGATACAGTAATTACTGTGGCAATATTATATTGTGCAAGAGATAGGAAAACGAGGGAAGAGTTAGAGGTGGTGTTTATTTTTTGATCCTGTCATAAAAGTAATTGACTTTAATTATCATAATAAATGTTCTAGCTGTTTCAGATAATTACATGCAGTGCGTTCCATAGTCTAAATTTATGAGGGTGTTTGGGTCAGCACATCAGCACAGCTATACAGGAAAAGTGGATTCTGCTGAGAGGGCTCTCTTAGAGGTGTTGCTTTCTGAAAATATTCTCCCTTTTTAAGTAAAACATGCCTTGAACTTATGGCTATTGCACCACAGGAAACAAAGATGTTTCCTCTCTATATATATCCTATATAGGACTATGTGCTCTGCAGATCTAACTTAACTAGGCTCAGAGTACTCAGTGGATGAGAACTTAGTGTATTTCTTTGTTGCTCTAAAGGCCACTGCGAATCACACCAAAGGTTTTCTTTGGTCTGCTTTATGTGCAGGTAGCCAGATGAAAAGGATCCAAACAGGACAGGCGTGATCAGGACATGCCATTCCTGAGACCTGAAAGCCAGGATTTCATAAATGTTGTTTTAACTTCCATTTTACTAGCTGGCATGTATGAAAACTGAACAGTTTTCATAGTTCTTTTAGAGCTACGTACAGTCTCTTCATACAGGTGGTATTATTGAAACTATGCCAGAAGAGCTCTGCACCCTCAGCTCCACTGACTTCAGTCTCCCCTACTGCATTCTCTCTTGTACAGTACAAACAGAGACACCTCTGTGGACCCCACCTAGAAAATTGCCATCTGCACCCAGCCCCGTTGCACGGGAGGTGGCAAAACTGCCCCGCTCTGCGCTCTCCCCCTGCCCTCCCAGCACCTTGGGGGGCCCTGCACAGCTCAGTAACCATGCTCTTACAAGCCCTTCCTGGCCTTGATCCCCTTCAGAGCTGGGCTGGTGATAGCCTGGTTCAATGTAATCACAGTTGATTCCTAAGCTGTTTTACAGGCTGAGCCCAGCAGCAATCCTTCTGTGCACCACTGGTGCCTTGATTCCTGGGAATTAAGTCAGCTCTGACCAGCTTGCCAAATGTCTACTCTCACCACCTACTCAACTCTACTGGCTTGCCAGTCCCTGATCTCTCCCCTTACCAGAGGATACACACCTAAATCCCCAGGCAATATGTGTGTGCCATATGCAGATTCACTAACCCAACATTTCTCCATCGTAAAATATTTGCAGGCAGGAAGGTGCTCAAGTATTAGAAGTTTCCTTTTTTCTTTTTTTGTTTTGTTTTTTGCTTTTCTTTTACTAATCTCTCCTCTGCAATTGTACTTTTCTTAGCATGATGTTACCTTGCTTTTTGGGTTCAGCTTCAGGATGGGGATAAAACAATTATTTTCATGCAAAGGGAATGCAAACTTGTGCAGAGCTGTTTTCTTCCACTGTGGGGGCACAGAGCTCAGAATATTTGTTTGGGAAGGTTTGAGCTGGAAGAACTTCGGAAGCAGTCTAGCACTAACCTCTGTAATTATTTGGTTTTGCATTTGACTTCATACAGTCCAATACTTTTTCTTCCATCATACAAACAACCTAGCAGTTAGATGGTAGCTTCTCTGATATTCCCCACATCTCCCCATCAGAGATGGCCCTGGACAGTCCGATTTCCTGCTTAATTCTTTCTCTGTCTCACACTCATGTGCAGCTGTCTGCTAGTTACACCCTCCAAGGGATCAGCTTTAATCCACCCAGATAAATCTTTCCTTAAGTAGGGGTGTTATTTTTTTTTCCTTTGCTAGAGGTGTGAATTTTAATCGCTTAATTTATGTTACCTGCAAAGCTTGTGGTATGACGAATATTTAAAAAGGTAGCTGAAGACATAGAAGCAGGCCTGCCATAGGAAATGCCTTCCGCAACCCAATGTCTCATATCTTTTTTTTTATTTCAGTGACACTTCCTATCATGGATTTCATAGATTCATTAAAGCTAGAGTAATATTACAGTGGGGTGTAAATGCCTTGTTTTTTAACAAAAATGTCCTTTGTTTATGTGTAATAAACTCCAGCAACTACATTCTTCTCTCCGTCCAGTCCACAACACATTAGTCAAAGAGGACTTTTGCAAGTGGAGACTTGATTTAAGTACCCTGCACCATGAAGGACATAGAAATTGGATGCCCTCTATTGGCTATGTTGTCTTGTGACACAAGTAAGGTGTCACATATTGCAATAACAGTAATTGATCTACTCCAAAACCAAACAAATTAGCTAAGAACAAGTAGAAGATTTATATATTACTTAAAACAGTATAGAGGTGTCTGTAGCTCTCAGGATGTTAGATTACCATCTAATCAGAAATGTATGGCTAGATTTATTGAAGTACCGAACAATTTCATGAAATCATTGTGCTTTTCCAGTACCTTAGATCAAATAACCTGATATCAGCCTTCAGGATGTTACATCAGCATTAGCAGTCAGGGAAGAGTCTTTCCTACAACTGGAGATAAAAAACCATTTTTGCTGTTTGCTACCCTGGCACATCCTACATAATGGGGTAGGATGATCTGATTGGGCTGTGTCAAATAGTTCAAACTCAGCAATTTAATATCAACTTACTTGAAAAAATTTTAAAAATAGTATAAATCACTGAAAGTAAAATCAAGAATGTGTTTATGATTTACATATTCTCCACAGATCCATGTAATAGTGCACAGTTTAAAATAACATATTTAGTTAATCTCTGAATCTAGGTTGTAGACAATGTGTTTTTCTGAAAGACGATCCATCATCTTTTGTTTCTTTTCAGAATTTTATATTCAATAAAGAGCAATTTCAAGACAACCAAAACTATTCATTAACTTGTGCAGAATTTAGAACAGTTTCAGCCCATGTCAATATATTTCTCATTCATACTTTCACTGGGTTTTTTTTATAAAAACATAAATTACTTTGAAATTTATCTTTGTTTAGAAATCACCCTACATTTTTGAAAGCATCAGCCTTCCTTATTAAAATGAGAATGTGGTCACTGGAGTTTATTATACATAAATAAAGGACATATTTGTTAAAAAAACCAACGTTTTTATTTTAGTTTTAAATTGGCACAAAATTGATTCAGCTAGGTGGAGCGAGAGAGCAAACAGAATACTAATTGTTCAGAAAACTCTATACTAAATTTTAATTCTTTGTATTTGTGAGCAGTTCACATGACATTATCATCATTGTGGTAGGAGATGGAGATACATTTTCTAAACCCAAACAGGGAGTCTTCCTATACGTTCTCCAGCACTCTAGCTTAAATGCCAAGTTTTCCCACCCAGGTGGGACCTGAATTTTGGAGATACTGTTGGATGATTTTGTTTTGGGAAAGATAGACATAATTGAAAACAGATCTGGGAAAATGGGCTTCAGGGAAAAAGAGCTAGGAAGCTTCTGCTCAACATCCAATCTGAAACATGTTGACAGAAGAACAGCACATCCTTTCACTTATCCCTTCATCCACATACTCTCTGGTGACCTTCCATTTTAACTGACTTGTACTGCTTCCCAAAGCAGGCTATAAAGCTATAAACACAAGCCACTTTTTGCTAAAATTGTGCTGTAATCTGTAACATGACCAAATCAGAGCTGATGGGAAGTGGTAGGTGTTTTTCTGAAAGGTGAGAGAAAAAGGAACAAATCAGGTGGATGCTAAAGCTTCAGGTATCATCTGCATTCATCAGGCAGCTGCAGAAAGGAACTAAGATGGAAATACACTTTTCAAAGTGTGGGGGAGATTCTTCCCCCTCATATAGGCTCCATTGGGGAGATATTATACCGTGTAAGTATTTGTAATAAACTTGGGTGATCACAGAATCAAAGAATCACAGAATGGTAGGTGTTGGAAGGAACCTCTGGAGATCATCTTGTCCAACCCCCCTGCTTGAGCAGGTACACCTAAAGCAGGGTGCACAGGACTGCGTCCAGGAGGGTTTTGAATATTTCCAGAGAAGGAGATTCCGCAACCTCTCTGGGCAGCCTGTTCCAATGCTCTGTCACCCTCATAATAAAGAAGTTTTTTCTCATGTTCAGCTGGAACTTCCTGTGTTCCAATTTGTGCCCATTGCCCCTTGTCCTGCCATTGGGCACCACGGAAAAGAGTCTGGCCCCATCCTCCTGGCAACCGCCCTTTAGATATTTGTAAGCATTGATAAGATCCCCCCTCAGTCTTCTCTTCTCCAGACTGAACAGACCCAGGTCTCTCAGCCTTTCCTCATAAGACAGGTGCTCCAGTCCCCTGATCATCTCTGTGGCTCTCCGCTGGACCTGCTCCAGCAGTTCCCTGTCCTTCTTGAACTGGGGAGCCCAGAACTGGACACGATACTCCAGATCTGGCCTCACTAGGGCCAAGTAGAGGAGGAGGATAACCTCCCTCAACTTGCTGTCCACACTCCTTTTGATGCACGCCAGGATCCCGTTGGCCTTCTTGGCCACAAGGGCACAGTGCTGGCTCATGGTCAGCCTGCTGTCCACCAGCACTCCCAGGTCCTTCTCAGCAGTGCTACTTTCCAGCAGGTCAACCCCCAACCTGTACTGGTGCGAGGGGTTGTTCCTCCCCAGTGCAAGGCTTTACACTTGCTCTTGTTGAGTTTCATTCGGTTCCCCTGTGCCCAGCTCTCCAGCCTGTCCAGGTCTCGCTGGATGGCAGCGCAGCCTTCTGGCATGTCAGCCGCTCCTCCCAGTTTGGTATTGTCAGCAAACTTGCTCTATCCCTTCGTCCAGGTCATTGATGAATATATTGAATGGAACCGGATCCAATACACACCCCTGGGGAATACTGCTAGTTACGGGCCTCCAAGCAGACTGCGTGCCGTTGATCACAACCCTCTGAGTTCTGCCATTCAGACAGTTCTCAATCCATCTCACTGTCGTGATCCCTTTGGAGAATGAATATACGTCAGCCATAGCATATCTCTCTCAGATAGTAGGAACAAGCCTGATCATATGTCAAATCGGATTCCCATTCCTCCTTCATCACTAGGTGGGAATAGCAGACTTAACCCCTCCATGCTCACAGGTATTTCCCTCATTTCTTACGTTACAAGAGACCTGAGTTATATGCCCCTTCAGAAAAATCCACCTCTGTTATTAATAACAATTCTCAGTTTGTGATTTGAGTAAAAGCACCGTACCTGAATTACATTACTGCCTGAAAATGCACAGAAGTGGGAAAAAGTTAACAAGAGAGCCAGAAAGTGACAAAAAAACTAAGAGAAGAGAGGGATTTCACAGCCTTTTTAAAGTTTAACAAAAGTTTGTCTCTGGCTCTCCTCTGCTCCATGAGATTTTTGCATAACAAGTTTTAGGAGCAGTCTCACTATCTCATGTGGCAGTCAGTACAAGCCATCTCCACTGACATCTACCTGACTGTTTGAATGGATCTGAATTAGTTAAGGTTTATCTCTGAGGAAGGTGATACCTTTATAATGAAGCCATGTGATCAGTGGCCTTAGCAAATGTAAGAAAACCAGGAATTTTCTTGGCGCCTCACTGACTGTATTTTTAGGATTACAGTCTCTCTTCCATTAAGATTGATAAGGTGATTAACATAATTAAGTCAGTTGGCCCTGGAGCTTTACTTTGCAAAGCAGCAATTACTGATGTTTTTTTCATCCTTTCCTGTCTTCTCAGAGACATCTATTTTGCGTCAAAGAGAAAGGCGATTTTTTACCCCAGAGCAATTTGGTTTTAGATCAAGCTTTTCACAGCTTTGTCTCAGGACTCTGTATAGCGTCACAGTATGCAGAGATGGAAAAGAACAAATACATAATCTGGTCCCAAGGTACAGCTAGAGACAACGCAGAATTGTTTTAGACAACAGACTTGCTTATAGTTCTTACCCAAGTTGGGTTTAATTGACCTTTTATGTAAAGTATCCCACAGTCCTCTGACATGCTGAAAACCGAGCTTGCACCTGCTTTCACTTTTTTACCCCTATATTTCTGTCATTTCTTAACAAAGTTAAAAGAAGAAATATAATGTTGGTTTCAATACAGCATGCTGATTCTTAGTGAAATAAGAACAGCAGTACAGTTTCCCCCTGAAATGAAGAATTTTTTTTTTTTTCTGAGATGCTCTCTTTAACAGATACCCATAGCGCTACATCCAAGCAAGGTCCTTGCTTTGGTCCCCACTTAAAAATTTTGGTGTAGATTCACCTTGGAGAAATGGTATCTTAGATGTTACAGAAAGATCACAACCTTCTTGAGATCTTACAAGTGGTCTATAGGGGAGCAGGAAATTGGACCTATGTTTCCAATGACCTGAAATGGCATGTTTGACTGTTGGACCACACTTTGGCCCTGAGATGATAACTATTGGAAAAGCAAAGTGTCTCAAGGTGCAGATAAGCCAGCAAATTTTTTATCCTTTACAGTACAGGACAGAGAAAGGAATTCCTTCAACCTTCCTCTCACCTTGCTGTGTATTCCTGATAGGGTAAAACAGTAACATCATTGAAGCTTCGGAGAAGTGAGGAGCAACATGTAGTTTACCAGGTGTTATTTAATGACGAATCCATTTAAGTCTATCTCATTTATAACACATATTGTTATGAGCATGTCAGAGATTCAATTAGTATTTGTTACTAATGTTTCCATGTCATGATTGCTTAATCTTATTACTGAAGTACAATCATTTATTAAAACCTTGCTCAGTCATTTGTCAGCTCTTTAAGAACAATTTATAAATGGAACCTGATTGCAAACTGACCTGCTCTCATGTCTGATAACACTGCTCCTCTGTCTTCTAGATGGATACCTCTGCCTCGCAGACTGACAGCCTATGGTTTGCTCACTAAAAATAGCCCCACTCCCATATTTTCTTTCTGCAGTGCTAGCCCTATATGACCACCTTTCAGCAGTGGGGAGCTCTCAGGAGCAGAGCAGGGAAGAGAAGTCCACAGCTGTTCTTCAGGGCAAGCACGAGGCACAGCTGGGCTCTTTGAGCTTTTCTTATCAAAGGGTGTTCTGGGTTTAATGGAGACCACGTTCACTGTTTACGTGGGCACAACTTGAAACTAATTCTATCTTTCTCTCAATTCCATGCAACAGAAATAAGATCACATTTTTGTGAGGCTTGGTGTATCCTTTCTGTCTCCTCAAAATTGTCCTCTTGCCATTTGAGCCAAAAGGATCTGGGCACTGATGTCCTCTTTCTACTCGAGATCTCAGAGACTGCCTGTGTCCAACTTTCCCCTCCTATGCATTCATTTTCAGCACAGTTCTGAACAGATCAAAACTCTGAGCCTCTTTCTTACCTGGGCGGAGCTCATAGATGAACCTGTTTTCCCCGCAGCCTGGGCAAGACCAGGCCACTATCAACAGCCATGATGATGGCCACTGACAAGGGATTTGAAGATCATGAGCAAATATTGCTCTTCCTTTTGGATGTGAAAATTGTACCTGGCTGTGATGAAGAGACAAATCCTGTGCATCCTAATGTAACCATCACATAAGGCTATTACCTGAGGATCTGAGCTCATACCACCCTTATATTGGTGCTGAGTGTAAGGTGCAAGTGTTAACGTGGCATACAAGGGAAAAAGAATTATAGAAACAGAAATGGTGTAAAGAAAGAAAAGATTAAAGTTGTCTATTAAGGGTGCTGCCAAAATAACATAGGATGAAAAAAAAGTAGAAATTAATTAAAACCAGAAAGTAAGGAAGATTGAGGAAATAAGGCTGGGATGTCACAGAAGCAGAGAGTGAAAAGTCTGTGGGGAGCTGGCAGCTTAGGGACATATGCACTCGTGTCCTCAGTCTTTTATAAAGCATGTGTCCTGAAGGTGTGGGAAATCTCAACCAACATTTTTGAAGGTGCATATGTTTTAGGTACTTGTCATGTGTCTGCCACATAGTTTGGGGCATACTCTAGTAGCTATAGCACACATTCGGATCAGGGTTTCTATTTAGTTTTTTTCTCAGGGAAATTAGTTTGCATGCGTGAAGCCATGTAGAGATGTGAACCAACACAAAGTAGAGACCTGCGGATTTGTATTACATGTGTATATATGTCTATATATACAGTGTATATATAAATATAAATACAACTATAAATATAAATGCAAATATGAAAGTAAATTTTTATATAAGTATATATATAAAAATATGTATATACTTTTTTCTAGCCAAATTGCTAATAAAAACATAGCTTCTGTGTTAAAGGTCTAGAATCATATCCTTAATTATTTTGGACGTCAAGTATATTTAATTAAACTCATGCTTAGAGTCAGAAATGCGCATGGACCAGAACGGAGAGGGAGGGAATGGGAGAAACTGCAAAATTACTTGGCTTCTCCAAGAAGCCATTACTCGGCCTAAGAGACCTGAGAGATAATAGGATTTAATCAAGTCCTAATTGTCTTGAATTTGAGGGTTATAAAGGATGGTGAAGGCCTCCGTACAGATTGGAAAAGTGAAGTCAAATGGTTTATCCATCTATCATTAAGAGAGAAGAGACTGGAGTTGATTGCTAGGAATTATAGAAGTGCTGGCAGTCAGTATTGGTTTCATTCTAAACTTATATTGATGGCTTGACTTCTGGGATTTTGGGGTCATTGCAATTGGGTTTTTTGGCTAAGCAAAAGCAAAATCATATAATGATCAGCATGTGGATGAAAAATAGAGCAAAAGATGGCCACAACAAGGAGGCAAAAATGGAGAGAGAGTGCGGCAAATGGAATCCAGTAAGGAGACAGTGAGATGAAATGATAGAAAGATGAAATGCACCCCCAGCGAGCTAAATTCCCTCTGAAATGCCAGCATCTTTATCAGGCTTCAGTGTACAAAAAAAAGAAGCTGAGTTCAGCCAGGGAGCTGTCAGCAAGGGTTTTTCTTAAAACACAAGACTTTTTAAAGCTAGAATAGAATCAAATTCACATTCTGCTTGTTGCTACATAAGAAATATCAACAGTTTCTATGGCAGAATATGGGACAGAAGGGTGTACCAAGGTTTTTTTCCCTATTGAATGGATTTCTGACCAAGAAAGGCAGATGTTTTGGGCTGTCTTGATTTTGATAATTGTTCACTCTGATTATAAAAGTTCTAAATGTAATACATAACATACAACGTATAAATTCTCTCTTTCCCTCCCTCCTTTTTAAATAAAAATAAACATTAAAGGGAAACATGATGTTTCTTGCCCTAACTGCACACTGCACCTCCATGGACCTCCCTGGTAAGCAGAGGTCACGGCAAATCCTGCCCCTGCCATCACCTCGGAGATGTCCACTGGACTACTCCATGAGAGGCCAGGGCTCTCAGACAGTGTCTGCCTGCTTCTCCTCCTTAATTTTTCTCCCCAACCTGGAACAAGCCTGGACCCTAGAATATATGCTAGTATCTGATTTAAAAAACCACATCTCCCTAGTTTGTTAATACAAACTACTTAAGAAGCAATTTTCAAACTGAATGTTGCCCTAAATCCATGGGTGCTGCCAGTTCACTGACAGGAATGAAGAAGGATGAGTTTATTCCACCTCAATGTCCAGATTATGAAAGAGCTGAAACTGTCCCCAGCTGTCTTTTGTGGCATACTTCACTTGTAAATTCTCTATGATGACAGTTTATATGTATACAGCCCCTAGCACCGAGGATTCCTCTTGGCTGTTTAGTATGAATTCTCTGGAAGCTGATCTGATAAGAAATAAAGGGGGGGACAATGTTTTCTGAATCCCAAAAGTGGGCTGTGATGGTTGCAAATGCCCAGATAGTGTGGTCTTGTTAGCTGATAAAAATTGTGGAGGAGGATTTTGTTCTTTTCTCCTCTTTGGATGGAGGTTTAGAATGACGGGAAATGAATTTAAACATGAAGAGATGGAGCCAGCTTGAGTATCTCAGCCAGACTTGTCAGCCTGGGAGTCCTAGAGCATCTGGAAATGCAAAAGTTGAAGCATCTGGAAAGGCGCAGTTGAAGCCTTTTAAAGACCAAGCATTGTATCCCATTAAGAAATATAGGGAAAATTCTCTAGCTAACCTGGACCCCTACTTCATATAACTGTATCATGCACAGGGCAAAGACTCTGTATTCCCATACTGTTCCTGCGTAGGATAAATCTAATATTTGCATAATGAGCACCCTGACTCCTTTAAGCTAAATATTTGAGGTGATGAGACCTTAGAAAGATGAGAGTTAGCTGGAGACTTAAACTTGGCACCTTTCATAGCAGAGTTTCAAATCACAGATTCTATTTTGCATGTAGGGCAATGAAGTCCCCATAGAGGCCAAAAGACTTTCTTGGGATTTTTGTGCTAGGTTTAGCAATTAGAATATAGAGGGAGATGCAGGATGGGGTGGGAGAGACTTTTTCTTAACGAGTGTTAAATGACTGCCTTCCCCATCTTCCTCTCTAGAACACAGCCATTTGCCTTAATGCTTATTTAACTGATGCTGTTACAGAATAGCAATAGCAGCCTCACTGAAGCCCAACAAATCTCTAACCCATCTGTTTGCACAGAAAAAATCCTGTGCTCCAACCAGCAGGACTGAGAGATCAGTGCAGTGCTGTCTGCAGCAGCATCACAAACATGAATCGTTAAATGAGATCTCTAGCCCAGGGCTGACCTATAGCAGAGGGAACCGGAAACGCTAAGAGGGATCAACAAAGGGTTAGTTAGCAACTTTAAAATAATTTACGTTTACATTTTCCTCTTTCCCAGTGAATGTTCCCTTTCACACACGGTCTTAGTTCCTTTCTTTGTTAGGGTATTTGCCTGTGATTTTAGCCAAAGTGACTCGACTCCTCTCCGAGTTCAAACTATCCGAGCCAAAGGCACCTCCAACTGAGTATCCTGTTTCTGTCAATGGTCAAAAGTGGAATCTGAAGGAAGATTTACTGTGATCAAGTTTAGTTATTGTGACATAACATCTTACCTTCATGTTATCCTCAGTTGTGCATCAACAAACAAACAGTTGAGCTTAATATAGTTCAGTTAAATTTTTAAAAATATAAGCAACCTCCATGAAACTACTGTATTTTATGAGACCCTAGGGATAAGTTAAGGTATCTGCAGTCAGCTGATGGGTGGTAACTGGCTGTGCTGTCATAAAATGAACATCAGGGCTGCAGCTAGATACCACTTTAAATACTGACGCTCAAGACTGGAGCTGGAATACAATATCATGGAATAAAAATCTTCACCCGATCTATTCACTTTTTATTACAGCAGCTGCAATAGCACAGCTGGGACCAGAATAGCAGCCAGATGAAGATGAAAAATGTTTTACTGGAAGAGTCCCATTACCTGCAGTTGTCAGGAAGGGGTGACTGCATTTATGGATCCCCTCCTACCACAGAAAGGCTTTCTTAATCTACCACCCTAAGACGTGCCAAACCATCTGAAATTCACATCCTGTTTTAGGGGAGACCCTGAGTTCAGGATCGTTCAGATCCAAAATTTGCTTTGGTGTAAGGCAGAGACACATTATTCAGAAGTAATTTTCATTTCATGACCTGACCATCATGAAGCTTTGAAATGATTAGATATCCTGGCTTTGTTTTCTGGCCTCAGTTTTATTTATATTTCTAGTTACTGCATTGGTAGCAGTTTTTTCACTTGTGTGCACAATAAAATCCTCACAGGTGAACAGAAACCCCTTTGCTCATGCCAAATATTCTTCTGCATGATAGACTTTGGACAGAGATTTCAGTCTGAATGAAAGCTTACAGGGAGCTGATTGTAAGTTTGTGCGCCAACAGATTTCTAAACCGGAGAGTCAAATACAGACCTCCCACTGCCTTTATTTCTGTCTAGTGCCTTTCAGAATATGTTGCAGTTTCTTTAAATATGTTTGCCAACACACATTCATCTAGAAAATTTGGCTTGCTGAAGCAACTTGTAACAATTCATAACAATTAAATGGCCATGGGGTGAGTGAGAAAGATCAAGCTACCTTTAAACTACATTGACAGAGATGAGAAATGATATTGTCAAGCAGGGATGTCTTTTCTTGTTTTCAGGATTTGTCTGCTACAGGGTTTGTTGCTGCAGAATCTGTTGGACCAGATTCTGATTTTTCTTTGAATGGCAAAGGAAAAAAGTCAGTGTGAGAGAGATCAGAAGCTAGTGATGTGCGCAGATTATTTGGAAGTATTTATACCTTTATTTCCTCCACTGTAGGTAGCAAGTTAATTTAGCCTGCAACTTTTTAATAGGCTTTAGGAAACTGGACACTGAAACCCAACTGAACATCAGGGGAGCTGGGTTTCTAAATGCCTTGTAGTCTGTCTGGGCCAGAGCCAGCAGAATTGCTGCTTTGGATTAAGCAACAGCAGCACATCAGCTGAGGCAAAAGAGGGCTCTACATGGGCCATCCCAATGTTGAAATATGTAGTTTAAGGGCAGTCCAAATATCCCCTCTGCTGAATCAGGGCCTGCAGTAAGATTCCTCTTAAACATTTGTGTATTTTAAAACCATAAAGAACTACTATAGCTAGTTTATGTAAAACAGGCATTTCAATTTTATTTGGGAAACTCTTTGTTGATTCTCATTCTTATGATTGTAACATTTTCTAGGCACTTAGTTTTGACTTAAAAGCTACTAGCACTGGAAAAATCTGCTGTGTTTCCTCTGTTAATTGATCGACTTGTTAACCACCCTCACTGTAAAAATCAGCAATTTAGTCCTAGTCTAAACTTCTGTTAGCTGGATCTACCAGCTGGATCTCATAGTGCTTTTCTGCAACAGACGATTCTGATCTAGTTCCTTCAGATACTAAAAACCCTCCTCCATGTGTATGTGAAAGAGCATACATATGTCGTATCACAGTTAAGCTGCTCATAAGGTTAAGGGCTTCGCTGTAGCTAGGTTGATGCTGTATGAGGTGAGTAACAACTCAGACCTCCTATTATAAATATTAACTCTACCAAAAACTGATTTGGTTTTGTTTAGCAAGGAAACAAAATCCCCAGTGCAGTCTGCTGTCCAGTGCAGCTCTAGGACATTCAGACTAGAATGCAACTTTTGTGAAGTTATTTTTGCTGCACTTTCCACTTTCATAGTGCAAATCAAAAGAAATGTATAAAGCATTATTGGTATTACGATGCTTGTCCTCAAGACATCA
This sequence comes from Fregata magnificens, assembly GCA_013389945.1. NCBI lineage: Eukaryota > Metazoa > Chordata > Aves > Suliformes > Fregatidae > Fregata > Fregata magnificens. The sequence goes on from WAAD01031014.1 coordinate 23,228, forward strand.
TTCTCTCTAGGATTTGTCCTCACAGTGCATGTTGGTCTGTGTGTGCAAAGCTCCCCTTCCTAACTGATATACTTAAAGGCCTACTGTACTAAAGAAGATCTTTTCTAGTTAATGCAGAAATGTTCTGCTGGTTTTAGTTTTTACCCCAAAATTTAGAGTGGGGCAGGCACTTTTTTCAAAGTTTTATTCAGATAAAAGAAAAGAAAAGGTCACTTTGCCAGGATTTTCAGTTCCTGGACAGTGCAGTAGTAGAGAAGCAGATGTCTTAATGTCCACAGGTCCCAGAAACAGGGACATCTTCATTGCGCTGATGCTGTACCAAGTTTCCTAGGTGGCATTTTGCAAGTGCTAGTCCAGCAGAAGAGCAGGATGTTTTTGTTTGTTGCACACAGTTATATGTGCAAAGGATGTACTTGCTTTTATACCTAAGCTCTTTCCTGAAGAACTGCTCTGAGAAAAAACGAAACAATTGCCAAGAAAGCCATTACTGTAATGTATTAAATGTACTTTTCTGAGTCAACTGCTGAACTTGTAGAGATTCCCATGCCTCTACCAGAAAAGGTCTGAAAGATAGCTAAATCTGGCAAATCAAAGCACTGAGAGAGCTTACTTCTTTCAAGGAATCAAAGCTTCTGACAAATACATAAGATGCAGTGTTCAATTCTGGCAGATATCTGGGGCATTCTCCTCATTGTTCAGTCTTGACAGTTATATGAGGTATTCTGCTCCAACTTTGCAAAAAAAATATTTAAAAAAACACTATGGGCTCTTCCCAGTTTCTGAAATTATCTTCTATTTAAGCAAATGTTTTCCATGCTTGGCTCAGACACCTCCTAGCTTTCCCAGGAGCTTCACAGCTCGACAGAAGACTGCTGTTCTGGCCTTTCCATGAATTTTCTGGCTTAATGCATGGATATGAAAATCTCACTAGAATTACCAGACAAGACTTCAGTCCTGGGAAGATTTAAGGGATATTTTTAAACACGAACCCAGGTTGATTTCAGTGAAAATATTCAGGTTTATTCAACTTGAATTTGAACATGTGAAACTGTGGCATGGTATTCAGGAAAGCAAATTTCAGAGCTGTTACAGTTTTAATATTTTAATATACCTACCTTTATTCTGAGCTTGAAATAAAGCTGGCCCTCCTCTGGTAGATGGATCAATGCACCTACAGAACTCTGTAAAAGTTCAGCTCCTGACTTGAATTTCACAGGTTTCCTCTATATTTAAAAGAAGATGCCAAAATTCAGATTCATCCTTCAAGACAAATTCCTGCCTGAGCTGGTGAACTGAATGTGTAGGTCTAGATCTGCACTTCATGACCCCATTGTCTATATCTATTTCTTAATTTAAAACAAGAACTTTACCATGTCACAATCTACATTGATAGAAAACGACGAGTGGTTTTGTAGTTAATTACCTGTCAACTCTTTTAAAAGGGAAACAAAGGATCTATGTTTAAAATATGTTAAATGATTCAGTCACCTCTGTTAATTGGGTGTCTCAGCTGGAAAATCTTTCACCCTATGGTGCAGATTCCCTTTTAAACCAAGCCACCTGCACCATTCATTTTGTCGACAAGAGGAAAGGGCTCATCTCTCATGATGACTTGCTGCTGTGGTAGCCATTTTCAGCAGGACACTCCCATTTTTCTTGAGACATTTCTCTTCTATCTTTAGCAGCACAGCCAAGGCCCAGGACCATTTTACCTTGTCGAGCTGCTTGCCTCCTGGTTAGGAGAACATCAATAATCCACCAACCCTGGAATTATTTATCTCCAAACTTGCTGAGCCTTTGGTTACTAAATGGAGAGTCATGAAAAATGTCTACCTACTGACACCATATAATTCGCCATGCTGTTCATGTCAGACACCTTCCATAAGAGGGAGGGCGAAGCTGCTTCTAGAGTATGTACCAAAGCAATGATAGAAGAAGAAACACTGGGATGCTGTGCAACACGTAGTTATCAGGACTGCTGTAGCTGTTCCTATTAGAATATATTCCTTGCTGCAGAATGACACAAGCCTATGTAGGCAAAAAAATTTGTGTTTTCCCATATCATGATAATGGAGTATTATCAGGGGACTGAACTTTTGACTTTAAGGTGAGACACACATGCTTACGTGAGTTGAGGTAGTATGCAAGTGTTCATAAACTCTTCCTGTTTGTGGCTGTTCATAGCTCATTTTTAAGTCACTAGAAAGGGAAAGAGAGGTGGAGTATATTGGTATGGACCACACATGAGTTTGCCCCATCTACTTAACCCTTCTTTTCACTCCCAGTCTCCACCCTGTGACTGAATTCATCCTCCTCTTTGCTTCTGGACCATTTTTGATAGATTCTCTGTCCTTGAAACTATCCCCTAGGCTCACTCAGACCCTTTCCCTACCTGTAGCCCAGTCTCTGATGTAGTGCATTTGCTTTTCAGTTCTGCAAGAGATTCAGGTTGAAATCTAATTAGGATGGTTGAGGTTTAGTGGCAGCAATTCCGGCTGTTCCCCCACCCTCTTCATGGTCCTGGAACTGGAAGAACTTTTTGACTTGATGCACATCAGGATTAGGTTAGTCCAGGGTAGGTTCAGAGTACTGAAGTCAGCCTGGCTCTGTGGGAATCGTTTAATATTGCTCTGTCAAGGAAAGAATATTTAACTGTCAAAACAGATACTTAACTAAATGGGTAAATAAAATGCTGGGGGATCTGCGTTGCAAAATGAGTTGTCAAGACTTTTAGAAAGACAAAACTGATTGGGGGAAACAAAGAAAACAAGAGGGGACTGGTTTGAAGGCCTGTGGCAGATCTCTGCAAAGGATGGGGGAACAATGTTAGAGGCCTAGACTCTCATCCAGCAGACTGGATTGTTTCACTTATTATTGTTTCACTTCTTCCCTAAATTCCTTCCATCACATGGACATGTTCAGTGCATGGATGCACGTATCTCTCTGACCTGGATAAGACAGCTCTGGAAACCAGCAAAATGGCAGCAAAGAAGATGTTGCATTATAGCCTTGCTGCTGTGGCTACAGGCAATCAGCATTCAGGGGAGCCACGTCCACTTCTGCCAGACCTGACCCTGCTTAATTTACACAGCTATGAAGATCTAATGAGACATTTCAGAAAGTCACTAATACTATGGGGTATTCATGTTGTCACAAGGCATTTTGATTTGCTAACATGATACAGGAGTGCAGATTAGCATCCTGCACATCCCATTAACATCTGAATGGGACAAGAGAGCCGGGTCCAGGTGGCCACCAGGGGCTTCCTGTCCTGGCCCTGAGCCTGCTGTCCTAGTTAATCGCTACAGACAGGCCTGAAACCTGAGAGCATGTTTTGAATTCTCTAATAAACTACTTTTGGCTTGAATCAATGTTTAAAAAGAAATCCAAGTTAAAACAAAAAACAAACAACAGAGGCACTGGAAAAATGTTGAGTTTCAGTGCTTAGACTGTGATGGTTTCTCTTCTCTGTCAAGGACTTTCTGTCTGTTTTTCTTCTGCTTTTTGCATTCACAGCTAATCTCCAACACACGTCCCATCCCATCCCACGTCTCCCCTTATGCCAGCTCTCACAGATAACACAAGCATCCCCACTTTTTTTCTCTGAGCCTAATTCAGATTGTTGTGCTCTTGCAAGAAAACAACTTTGAGAGAAATGATTAGAGCTAGGAAATGAGAAGGAGAAAATGGCTTCAGTAATGCAGGCATGTGTTGGGGGAGCAGCTAAGCAGCTCAGTCTGATCCCAGCCTCTTTCCTCTACAAGCTGCCCCTTTGGGAGCATTCTCATTCCATCAGATACCTAGAAATTTGACACATGAAACTCAATTCAGGCCACAAAATATGTATTATTAGGAAATAGTCATGAATGTAAATGGAACATATAACTTTAATGTACAGTCATGTGATGGCTACACTGTTATGTGGGGGGATGTCATGACAGCCAAGCCAAGCACCCGGGTGCCAAAGATCTCATGGCAGAGGGCTTCAAAGACAGCTATATCTGGGGAAGGTGCCCTCTACCAGCATATTCAGCCTGCAATAACAAGGTATCAAAGTCTTTTTTCCAGAAACCTTTCAAAAGGGTTGGGCCGCTGGCAGTTGAAATCCCAGAAGAGAGAAAAATTAGCATCAGAGCTCTGTGAAGGTGTGGTGGGAGAAAGAAAAACAAGAGGGCCCATTCAAAGCTGTGGTTCTCAGGACAGGTCTGATGTGTGAAGGAAGAGCCTGATCTGAACAAAGCACCACTTTGCAAACTTCCGTTCTTGAAGTGCAAAGTGATGACTTCTTGCATGGTGCACTTTGTGGTCTCACTTTCTTCCCTTGAGACTTGCTGGGAATTAGGTAACCTTCAGATCCGATGCCAAGACAGACAGATATATGTTAGGACTGCTTCATTACAGCTGCTAAGCATACCAAGATGGAGCTCATACTCTCATGCTAGTTACAGCTGCCATTGTCCCACAATAAACTTTGCAACTCAGGTATGTGTGTTATGAACACACATAAGTGTAAGATGTGTGATATAAGTGATGGGAAACGGTTGTATTTTGGGTTGTTTTTTTTTCCTAGTACAGAGAAGTGTTAGGAGAAAGGGAGTGATAGCCACATAATGAAAATTCTGAATATACATTTTTTTATTCCAGTGAGAAAAAGTTGAACTATTTGCCTTCCTTCCCCACCCTTCACCAAATTTGAACAAAGAAACACAGCATATAGCAGATCTATTGTAGAGAGCAAAATATTTACATAAATACACAAACATAAGTTTTTGAACAAAACAAAAATATGTTTCTCATTTTGGAATGATCTCTTCAGTTCCAGAACATGTACTGACATAGGACAGTCATATTTTTGTGTCTGGACAGAAAGCAACAAAATATTGATAAATAAAAAATTATTGATATTCTGAAAAAAATAATAAAAATTCTTAATTTTGTGTGAAAATACAGGAGAAAAATCTAGGGAATTATGCTGTCTTGGGTTCCTGACCTGTAACTTTGTTCTGAAACCAAGACCTCACATTCTTTTTTCAAAAATGGCCATTACCTCTCTAACAAGCAGGACCTCTACTTTACTATTCTTCTGAGCAAGGTAGTGAGACCTGTAGGGGACCACAGATTGTAGCTAAAGCCTGTTGTCCTACCACACACGCATGGGGAATACACAATGGTATTTCTTTTATCCTAGTGTTTATAGGGTGTTTTCTATGGTCTGCTATGTCAGGATATTTCCTGACCAATGTCTGATGAGATGATTTAAATGGGAAAGTGAGAAGTTATGTCACCAAATTTCCTGTCTTCTTAGTTATGCTCTGGACTTCTTGTCACACTGCTGGCTCATTCAAAGAGAGAGCGATCTGGAAGTTAAGATTTAAGGAGATGCATTGTGCAGTTTCTGGCTTAATTAAGCCATTAAGATTTTTTTAGGGGTTTAAGCACAAGCAATTTGAATGCATAATTCAACAAGCACACTGGCTAGCCTTGCACTTCTCTTGTTCTGAGGTGAAACAGATTGTGAAGGGGGAGACAGCTGTGAGAACACCCTGTACAGTCAAACCGAGCCAGTCCCTAATTTACATTGTGGCCTCAGAGATGAATTAATTAGACTTTCCTAGCTTGAAGTTGGCAATAAGCTCCTAGACCCATGCTGGGCATACATACCCTGTTTGGCATGGAGCTGGCACTGTGGAGCAGGAGATATTGATTTCACAGCTCAGGGAGATTATCTGTAGTCTCCTGAAAATGAAGGGAACTGGGGGAGTATTGGCTGTTATTAACTGCTCTGTTGGGAAGTGCTGAAGTGACCTTTGTGCCTTTGGCATTGTAGTATATCAGCTGCTTTCATAACATTGGTAAAACAAATGATGAAGTTGTGGCTTTCTCCATCCTTAAAGTACAGGTCACAGTGGATAATGTGCAAAACTGCGCGAGAGGCAGAAGCTATATCCCTTTACCTGACTGAGGACAAAACAGGAAAAATCTGTGCACGCACATGCACGTGTGTGTGTGTATGTGTATGGAAAGAATGAACAATAGATAAGTGGGTGTAAAAATACGCTATGTTTTCTTTCCTACCAAAACATAAAAGCACACAGTTATACTTCATTAGGATAAAAGCTTTCCATTTTCATGATAATCAAAATTTAATTTCTGACAATGTGAAGAAGAGCAAAGCAAGTGAAAGTCTAGCTTTCCTTTTACAATCTACATGTTTTGCCTAGAAGCAATAGAAAGTTTGTTTAATATAACCTTTTTCCCTCTGTCCCATGAGTGTTTGGTCTGGAAAGGTAACATAAAAGATAAAGCAAAAAGCACTCACTTTACTTCATCAATAGTAAGGAAAGCAAAACTAATATCTTCTCTTTAGAAGTTAGCACTTATTCATTATGAACTTTAAAAATTCCCTCCACTTTTTTTTTCTAACCTGTTTTCTGTGCTAGTCCAAAAACTAAAAGACATCTACTGAAATATCATATAGTTCCTACATTGGGTAGAACACAAAGAAACTGGATGTAATTTTACTATGTAGGAAGACTATAGTTGATACATTGGTGACATCTTAAATCATGAATGACTTCCACTGAGAACAGGTTTATGCTATCTTCTGATATTTCTTTTTCTTTTCCCTCCTAATTTCTCCTTGAAGTTCCAGCCAAACTAGAAAACCAGTGTTTAAGTTTTGAACTAGAAAAAAAAAAAAAAACCACCTNTTTAAGTTTTGAACTAAAAAAAAAAAAAAAAAATCAGCTAATGACAGTATTTGTTTGTTTTCAATTACATTACACTTCTGGGTTTTGATTCAGCAGAAACACTAAGGTTTCCTGTCTCCTTCCCATTACTAGGATCAGACAACCTTGCAGTGAAAATGCAGACTGGACAGCAATTGATTTCTGCTAATGGTCACTGTACTAATGAAGAATCTCTGATTTTATTCTACCTATGTACGTCAAATTGAATCACAACTCCTCCTAATACCCTTGGAAATAAGTGTTTGTCCATGTTCCTCTTCTGAGAATAAATACAAGCAGTCTCTGACAAAACTGCTGCTATGGCACACTCATGATGCAACCATGTGCCTCCTCTGCAATCTTGGGGATTTCTGCTACATATAGAATTGTAGAATCATTTAGGTTGGAAAAGACCTTTAAGATCATCGAGTCTAACCATTAACCTAGCACTGCCAAGTCCACCTCTGAACCGCATCCGTAAGCATCATATCTACCTGTCTTTTAAATACCTCCAGGGATGGTGACTCCACCACTTCCCTGGGCAGCCTATTCCAGTGCTTGACAACCACGTTTCCCCTTATTTTTAAACACACAGCACAAAACTACTCAACTTTCTTCCCAATGTTTGTTCCCTGGCAACTGCTGAGTTTTCATTAGCAGTTTTAATGCAAAAGATTAGCTAAAACCGATGAGCTCAGTGATGGATAACAGAAGCAACTGGTTGTTCTGGCAAGTCCATCCAAGCAGCTTTACTAGCAACTATTGAGATTGCCGACTCCAATTTCTCTACAACAAAAGATCTTTTGAACAGAGCTGAGTGGGTGGGTGGTGTTGTGACAGGGGAAGTATTAAAGGAGAAGGGACTCTGATATCAGGAGCACTGAGTGCTGGCTGCTGGACTTCCAAGACCTTTACGAATGCCAGCTACCAGTGTGGAGGAACACGCGGCTGGTTGCTACAAGCTCATGGGATTATCTAGCTGTTTGGGGGATCACTGAGCTTTTCAAGCCTGATGTTATTGCTTGTCAGAGAGCAGCCAGCAAAGCAACATGAGATGAAAAGAATATTTCCTCCTGATAGTCTTTTTCAGAAGTTGTGAATATTTGTATACAATCAGTACTCACAAGAGCAGACCTCTCTTCTTAGGATGATGGTTTGAGACATCTGAAACTTGGAGGCAAGTGGATGGGTGATCTTTTTGGTTAAACTGCTTACCATTTTAGCTCTAAGCACAGCTCTGCAAAGCTTTTGAGTCTAAGTCTGCATCTGATACACTAATTTCAATCAAAATAAATCACTGAAGTAGTATAGTCAGTAAGAAAAGAGTGTTCTGCTCTTATAAGACAAGATGAGCATTCAGCAGATCTAGCTTCAGTTTTCCACATATTTCTTGCACCTGCAAAATACAGCAAATATTTTTTCTTATTCTTTTTCCTGCGTATTCAGACAGTAAACTTTCTGAGAAAGAGACTGACTCTTTTTTTACATGTTTGTCAACAAATATTTCTGAGTTTTAGTCTGAACTCAGAGATGGTGCTACACCTCAAATGACTTTAAAAATTGTTCTGTATTTCTTCTAATTCCAGCCAGTTAAAAGGCCGTGTTCTTGGATGAAGACTTGGCCATCTGCATCACTAGATTAGACTGCTGTTGAACACCTACCTGGGAACATAAGAGACCTCCCACTCGGAAGCTTTGTTTTATGCAGTCCATGACAGCCTTTCTGATACACCATACAAGTAAATGTGTATTGTATTGATAGTGCCAAGATTTCAGTCCTGCTGCTTAGCCTACCAAGCCAGTTATGCATGGAAGTAACAGTTATTTGTTAAGATAATATCTGTTTTCTTTAACAAGGAAATTATCCCATTGATGAACTCTAAGTATGAAATACCACCAGTTAAACAGAACAGATTAGGCATGGAAGGTCATGCATTATCATCAAGGCTGCCAATGTTTGTTTATGCATAAAGAAACTCTAGCCTTTGTGGCTTTTATGCTTCTATACCCATTAAATTTTATTTTTTTAATAATCAAACTACAGCTGTTCCAAACAACTCTCCCTGGTGGGTACTCTGACGTTGTTTTC
>WAAD01031014.1:32093-67618 GCA_013389945.1 Fregata magnificens
TACATAAATACTTGCTCTGAATGATCTGTCATGAAAACATGTTTCTTATTTTGAGCTACATGAATTGATGGGTTCTCTTATATGTAAATGTGGCAGGTTAATGAGGCAGGGGTTTAAGGGAGAGGAGTGCTGGAATCTTGGATATGATAAAGTGGCCAACACACTGATGCAGGCTACTGTAGTTAACTCCCAGTATTTAAAAAAAAAAAAAGCTTTACTAAGCAAAGGCATATACTCTGGGATATTATACACTTGCTNAATAGATGTTTTCTCAGGAAAGAACCTTCTCCGATAAGTAATCAAAGACACATCATAACTAACTGGCTTCCTGTTGCCATTTTGTTGCAACACCATGCATCTATCCACCCTCAATTTTGTTCAGTGTCCAAAGAGAATTTTGGCACAAACTTGATCCAAAGTCTGCAGAAGGTGCTGCTGGTACACTTAGGTCAATATTATGGATCATCCATCGCCACCTGGATTCTAATTTTCAGCTATACTAAATGTCTCTAAAGCCATTCAAGCTGTGATTTTTCTCTGGAAAGTGAATACTTTAAAATGATTGAGCCAATTTCCTGCCCAGATGTTCAACAAGGCTTCCAGAAACATAAAGCTGACCAGCAGATTCCAGGCTAAGAGGGTAGGGGTGATCTACTAGTTGAGCCAATCTTAAGATCATGTAGAAGCCTGTAAAATTTCCAGTAAAGCAAATACAGCAAATATTCCTTCTTTGACTTGGACAGGCTTTTGCAATACTCTGAGGCCCATTCACAATAATAGGAATGGACAGAGCTTGCCAAAATCTTGCCGTGTAATTAGGCTGAAATTCAAATGAGAGAAGTCCAGCTGCTAAAAGGAATACTGTAAAGCTGAAGTGCTAGAAACAATCACAGGTAAGTTAAGAGATCCCTGTACATACTGCTGAAAGCAAATCTGTCTGGCTGGCAAACCTTAAAGAGAATTGCTCAGTGATTGTTCATCCTACGGAAAGATTTTACCCCAGGCTGTAACGCTTCCAAGATCTGCAGAACACCAGTGTCTGTCTCGCAAATAGAGAGGCCTGGGGCAAGTGTGTCTTATATGCTTGATAGGACAGAAAGTTTGAAGTTTACCCCAGACTTTTTTTCTCTTCTGGTCAGCTTCATTTCATTTTTTCATGTTTGCAAGTTTTCTTTCCATTCTTCGTTCTTCCTTCTCACCCTGAAAATAGATTGGGTGTTTATGCTCTAACAAACTCAAAATGATTCAGAGCTACGGGGAAAAATCTTCCCCTCAGCCATGAAATCTGTCTGGCTGTTATCTGACTAGTGTGTTTTACCCAACTTATCCAAATTTAATGTCTGTTCCTATATACATATGTCTGTGTATATACACACACACACACTTATATTAGCTACATATAATAAATATCATAAACTATATCTTTTTTTTCTATTTTTTGCTACTTAAAATTCATTATGCTTTAATATACTTGAACAATTTTCAGTTTGATATCCTGAGACATGAGTGTAGAAAGATCAAGTTTACTTTGCAGTAGGCCATTAGTTACGTTACATATCCACACATCTTGGTTCTTATTCTTTTTCTAATCCTGGCATGCTCTCATATGGAGATTCTTTATAGACACATTTATTTTAATTATCCACCTTTGGAGAAGTTAATATTGCCAACCTCAGCTTTCAACAATCATGTTACAGGTCCCTAAAGTACAAATATCTTAAAAATCAGTAGGTTTAGATAGATTTTGTGTTTCTTCTTCATCTGACTTTCTGCTGCTCAAAAGGCATTGTAATAAGAGAGGAATAATGGCAGAAAACTAACCTGACTCCCAAAGTGTTGCTGTTCTGGTTAGAAGAAAGCTTGTTGGAGATTTTGAGCAGACTGTATTGTACCCCCCATAAAGAAGTGATTTACAAGGCACAAGCCTCTTAGAAATAAGAGTAACCTCTGTCATGATCACTTAGGAGGAAAACATCGATATCGGGAAAANNNNCTGTGTTGGGTTTTTTGTTTGTTTGGTGGGGTTTTTTCATCTTTTTTACTGCAGCTACTGCTCCAAAATACTTTTAAAACCTGGCAAGCGGTTGTGTATTCAGTAGGTTGAATAGCAACTTAGCAATTAGGCACTCAGGCACTTTGTCCTCAGGCACTTGTGTCCCAGACCAAGCTGCACCAGCTGATTCTTCCCATTTTCACTCTACTCATAGGTCAATTCATGAAAACAATTGGTGTATAACAGATATAAATGTAAAAACAATCTGGTCTAGTCTTATATCTGTGCACTGCAGCTGATGAGAAATAATTGAAAGTTGATAACAGAACTAACTTTCATGAACTGATTCATGTTATTGCTATAACTTGACTAAGATCAGAAGAGTTCTTCTTGGCTTTCACTATGTCCTTTGCTATGGGCATCAGCAGCAAATTTCAGTTTTTCCATGTAATTACAGGCACCCTGCACAATTCCTATTATCACATCTTAGCTTTGACTTCTCAGTTCTAGACACAACTCAATAGCAGTCAGATTGGCTTTCAAGGAGCACCCTTGCGTCTCTCCAGATGCATTGCTGGCCACCACCTTGCTTAAAACTCTCTTTTCTGCCTTACATTTTTATTGGCTGTTTGTTAATTGCTTCCCTTTCTCTGGTCATAAAATATTGACCATGAAGTTGATTTTTTTCAGGTATATGTGAAATACATAATGCTTTTTTTCTTTTGCAACTTACACCTTTTAAAACTTACTCCAATGTGCAGCAGGCACCTTTGTTTTTCCTTCTGGAGGCAAAAGTTTGACTGCCCTTGCAGGCTGCAGTGTTAGAGCACTCTACTCTGTCTCTCAACTAGAGAGTTGAGACAGCAGTTCTCTTGGGCTGGTGACCTCTCACTGTGCTTGGTTGAATTCTTGCCTGCCTGGGTAAGGAATTTTGTTCTGATTAGACGAAATCTACAAGCCAGCAAGAAGTAACACTGCTGTCACTAACTCACTCAAATTATTTCAAAGTTTGGTTTGCATCTCTTCAAGCTATTGGCCGGGCAAATTCAGGTCCCAGATTCAGAGCAAGCCTGACTTTTGGGGAAAGCTTGGTTTGGAATCCAAACTCTTACCTGCTGTGTAAAGGGGTTTACTTAGTTTCCAAATTAATTAAGAAACATGGTTTTTAGTAATGAAAACCCTTTGGTGAGCAAAGACTAAACAACTTGTCCACCGAGTGCAAATGCAGAGGAAGAATGCAGAATGGAGAGTGAATAGCTGAAAAAGTTTCCCACCTGAAAAAAAAAAACCACTGAATGCATTTGTTGATACCTGTGATCACAAGCATCTGCTTGGATTAGCTCTTTCAGCTTTTTAGCAGAACAGAATCCCTCCACTCCTACCTCCATTTCACCCCTGAGAGTTCCTCAGGAATGAGAAACACTGTGTATTCTGTCACCTTGTCATGCTCCAAAATCATGAATGAATCAACCCTTTCACCAAGAAGCGTAACGCTGCCACTGTTATATTCACCATACAGATAAAACATAGTGCTCTAAAGAGAAAATTTCCCTAGAAATAAAATATCAAGTCTTTTATTTTTTTAGTTATAAAGTTTCTCTGGTAAGCATGTGTAGATAACATTTGTTTCAGTGCTGTGGCACAGCATGGATTTTTGTAAAAGCTGATAGTGGTAGAGCAGGGATGTGGGTCACCATCTTATCTCACTTTCTGGGGTGAAGCTGATTGTGAAGGTAGAAAATCAATATACAATAAAGGTGGTGCATGTTGAAACAAAATTGAAATGATTGATTTTTTTCCCAGGATCATTAGGTTCTCCCCCAAAATCTTTGTTTCTGATTGTGGAGAAATATTTAGTCTTCACTTGAAGATCATGGTGTAGTTCACTTGTTTGTGTGGGTTTTTTTAGAAAGAGAGTAAGACATTACTTGTGCAGGAAATAAATGCTGGAAATCACTGTATTTCAGAAGCATTCCCAGAAGTCCCTGTAAACACAGGGTACTTAAAGGAATGGATATCCTCTTAATCCATGAACACGTTTAGCTGTTGTAAATCCCCTTTCCGCCCCCTGGAAAGTAAATAATGCAGTGCATTAGTGCAGTGTCATTTGCCATCAGAAGACTTTGGGTATCATTCTGACTTGAGGCAGAGTTGGCCTGGGGCTTATTATGAGCTTAACTGCAGGATGAGAAAAGCACCTCGCCTTGCTCAGATACTTCTCACCTGCTATGTATATATGCACCAAGAACAAGTTGCTTAATAAATCATGCTCTGTGGTCACACTCCAGGTTAGACTGCAGGAAAATCACTGACTCTGCTAAAGGGTAATTAAAAGAAAAGTCTTGCTGATCTTTGGGAGACTAACATCTAACTTCTCCCCGTGTTTCAGGAATCTAATGATTGTCAATTGAAAACATTCTGCTATACATACAAAGTAATCAAGTCCTTCCTGCTATCTTGCATTTAACATATGCTTATGTATCAGCTGTGGTGTACAAATGATTGGAACTGCCTACATGTTGCTACTTAAAGAAAATGGGACCTTAACTGAACCTGAGTAGTCTTGGTAGAAATAGAGTATTGATATCAACTCTGCATAGATTTTCACATCTAAAAGAAAAACTGGTTCTTCCGGAGTAACAGAGCAAACCATAGTCGGCGACGAAAAATCCCTCAGCAGAAATCTGCCATGCTTGGTTCAGTCTTATGTTCAGTGGCCTTTGCTATGAGGCTCCTAGAAATTCCCCACGTTCATGTTTCACTTTCTAATTAATTTCACCATCTGGAAGTGTTTCCTTCTATTCACTACATGTGGTCCTTTCTTAATGCTTTCCCATTATTGATAATCTCATTTCTGAGGTGAACCAACTCCAACCTCAATTTTTTGAGAAGCTGCAGAGTGTGATCACCAAGCAAAGCAACGGCTGCACTCAGGAACAGAAGCGTTCACATCCTTCAGTCTGTCCTCATATTGATTTCCCTTATGTTTTGCCACTGGATTTCATAAACTCTTTTTTCTTTTTCATCTACTTAGTTTCTCATTCTGCCTCTTTCTATATAATCCCAGGCTGAAAAGGTCTTTCTCTCCCATTGACCTCACAGTGATCGTTTTCTTAATTTAATATCCTACAAACTGCCTTAACTCTGACCTCCACCTTCACTAAGCAGATTATAACTTTTTTACAGTCAAAAACTGATAATAAATCTCCATGCCTAATTTTTCATGTGTAGGTCACGGTATTATTATAACTTAAAAATCAAATCTTCACCATTTCAATAGTCTCTAACACTTCTATTTAAATCTATACATGACCTTTTTATCTTACTAATTTAAGATTTATGCTTGACAAAAGTTTCCAAAGCATTATCTGTTGAGTGTTTACCCTACAGCAACAGACATAAAAGTCTGAAATGTCAAATTGTGAAACACTCATTTAACATTTTTTAGGGCTCCCCTCCCTGCCCTGAAATAGCCTTTTTCCCTAGATTGAAAACTTCCAAGGAACACTTTTTTTTCTCTCAGTGCTGTCTCTGCATATCCTCTATCTATTTTTCTCTGTTTTCAGTGGCTAAATGCAAGATGACAGAAGAAGTGGAAGAATCATGGGACAAAAATGCATACCATATCGCTCGTCTTCCTCCTTACCACCATAAAAAAAAAAAAAAAAAAAAAAAAAAAANNNAAAAAAAAAAGAATAAAAATTATACCTTCATAGGGAAATAATCAAGAGAATATCTGAATTAATTAAGGGTTACTACATTTCCCAGTTTCCATACTGGAACATCTTTTAAATTTACAAGCATTCTTTGTGAAAAAAGTCACTGTTTTTCAACCTGCTTTATTAATAGTGCTTTGAGAAAACATAAATGCTTATGGATGAAAATATGGAGGTTCTATAATTGCCTTTTAGTGTTACTAGAGTTACAAACCTGTAACTCATCACAGCTTTCTGACCATGGCAAAGATTAATATTTAAAGATATTTTCTACTCTTTTTTTATGGGTTTCTTAACGGCAAACAAGATGTCTTCATCTGTTTGATCACAGAATAAATGGAAATGAGATCAGAGGGAAAATATCACAACAGCAATGCTGTGTTTCAGGTCAGTCCCTGTTCAACTCTGATGAATGTCTGTGTTTGCAGCACAGGACAGGTTCACCCCATGGACTGCTCCAGTCCTGATCACAGTTCAGGTACAGCTAATGGCTCTCAAGACCAGTGTGAGAGCAGGTCCTTTTAAATCAAAAGTCAAATATCTTCCATTTTTGAATGAGGAAAATAAATATATGTGCAAAAATCTGTAGGAGGAATTTCCAGTTACAAACAGTTATGAGTGCCCTGAGAGTCAACTGAAGTCAAACCATTACTAGGAAAATGGTGTTAGCTGTTACCCATGTGACCTAATGACAACTTTAAACTGCAGAGTTATCGATGTAAATCCTTACTTTCCTCTGCTGCCTGCTTGCAAAGAGTACATGCCCTTCCTTAGAGCACCGGTGTAGGAAACAAAAGCTGTGCTTCTGCTCCTAGCTGTGCTGCCAGCTGGCTGCATTACCGCAGGTAAAGGTGCTAATTGTCCGTTTGCTCCTGTGGTACAAAATCTGTTTCTTTGGATTCAAAATGTATGTTTATGCTACTACAGCTTTCTGAATTATCAGATACCCACTGGGGACTCTTAGTAGATGGAGGGTCCTTCTTATTCCTGTCACAGATGCATACTAAAACATACCACCTCAGAGGCTTCACGCTGCCGTGCGTGTGATACCTCACCAAGCTGTGCTTCTCCAGTAATGCACCTGAGTCACGTTGTCGTGCAAACAGGGACTTGTTTTCTTGGTATGTTCCTGATCGTTCTTACAGTGTATGCAGTTCACTTTGAGAAGATCAAACATCTTTAGAGCCACCAGATTACAGCTGAGCAATCATCTTCTCAAGTTGGAGTACCCTGCAAGGGGGGCCATTCCTGCTTCTGCCCTTTATATGACCAGTATCCAGTTTACAGAGGCACTAGGTTCCCGTTCCTCAGAGCTCAGAACAGGGTTGTTAATGTCTGGCTATGTCGTAGGGATGGCTGTGATCTGCAGCTAATTATAATTTATAAAGCACTTTCCAGTCCCCAGAAGAAAAGACCTTGATGCTCCCCAGCAGAGAGCTATCTGCCCATGCTGGGACACAGCTGGCAGGGTGTCCTGCTCCGCGGAGATTTCCTCATGGTTATTTTAAGATAATTAGCTGATCTGATACCTAGTGTGCTTCATAATTCTTTTCAAACATGACCAGTTTGCAGATTCACATACTTCTGTGCATGCATAGCTCTAATTGAAGCACATCCAGAGGGCAGACTGCTGCAGCCACAGCGACAGAGGCTGTGCCACTACTGCCACAAAGTAAGCAGTAGATGATGAGTAACAAAACCCTCTTAAAAAGCAGAATGTCACCATTCTGCATAGGTGCAGGACCCAGACAAGGGAAGGGGAAGCTGTTACTCAATATTTTTTCTAAAATATGATCTCTGGTATACAAATGTGTGTGAAGGCACTAGACAAACGGCACAGCTCTCACTGGAGAAGGCAGTCACCCTTTCACACGTGGTGATGCAGCGCTGTGGAGTGTGAGACAAAATTCAGCTGAAATTTAGAGGCAGCTGTTGCATCAGGGTTTTTTTAAAGGTCTTCTTCTCCAGGAAGTCATTATTTGAAATAAATCTTGTCCACTAAAGAGACATGCTTGAGCAGTTATGTAATGCAGCATGCAGTTTGTTGAACTAGAAAAGCAAAGGATTTTCAAAAGCTTAATCTGGAGAGAAAAATAAATATGTGATTTAAGATGGAGCACCTATGTATTTGAAAAATACCTAAGTTTTTCTAAATCCAAGCTTTAGCATCTTAGAAGCTTATTCTTCACTGTTGGACACTCTTAAAAAAAAAACAAACCACAAAAAAACCAACCAAAAAGCCTTGCCTCTTCCACTATCTCAGACTGAGCCCACCAAAATGGATACATCTCTGATTAATAAGGATATATTTTCTTTTAAAATACAGGGCCTGCTTTCTATATGTTTTTAACTTGCATTTTCAGAACCATCTGCCCTGTGCATGAGGACATGAATTTGAAGGTAACGCCATCTAAGTTCAGAGACAATGAATGAACCAAAACCAGTGTGAAAATAAAACGCAAAAATCTATGGGATTTATTTGAGTAAAGGAGAAATGTTTAAATATTAGCAGCATCTCTATACATAAAATAAAAAACCCACTTGAAAACTCCTAGATTGATGTACTATTACAAGTCCTTGCTTGGAACAAAGCCTCAGCAGTAACAGGCAATTAAAACCCAATTGTTGCTTATGGGCGAGCTTCAGGGTTCTTTTTACTTGGGGATTGGTGTAGTCAAACACATCCATCAAAAATTGATTCAGAGGCAAAAAGCAAATGAAACTAAAAAACTGTATTTATTAATATTGCTTTGTTTTTTAAGCTGTTATGGTTCACGTGTTCTTGACACAAGGATTGAAACACTTGTTTTTAATTAAAAGTAGAGTCACATATTTATGCGCTTTCAGCAACCCAGACTTTGTGATGCAAGTACTCAGAATGGTGGTGTTTGATCCAGCCAGATAACACGAATTTGGATTACAAAAGGCTATTTCTGATGTTTCTAAACGTTTCTATGTTCTGTCCTTTTATTCCTTTTTCTTTTTTTTTTTAATGTTGGGACCATTTGCAATGGCTGACATTTTTGCACCTTGCTGACCTTGGCATAGGGTTTTACTTTTACTTCAGATGTTTCTCTTTGTATAATGCATGGGCTCTGAAGAAAAACATGATTACCTTTGATGAAGGGCTTCTTGGAATAACAGTTCTGACTGGTAGAATATGAGTTGCTACTATTGATCCCAACAAGCTGTAATACTTCTATGAAGTACAAAATGAGTAGGATCAATGGAGTCAGATTTCTTATGAACTGTAAAGTGACAGTGTTTTCCTCACATCAAATCACCAATTGTCAGGGATTTGTTTGTTTCCTGGTAGATGCTTGTTTCCTTGAATAATCCCTGTATAATGTCTTTTCAGGACACTCACTGATCTTATGTCTTCTCTAATCATTTAATATAAACAGTCTGTGTATGGGAAGTGTTGTGGTTTAACCCTAGCCAGCAACTAAGCACCACACAGCCACTCGTTCACTCCCCCCCGGTGCATGAGAGAGAGAATCAGAAGAGTAAAAGTGAGAAAAATTGTTGGGTTGAGATAAGAACAGTTTAATAAATGAAATAAAATAAAGTAAAAGATTAATAATAATAATAATAATAAAGAATATACAAAGCAAGTGATGCACGATGCAATTGCTCACCGCCCACCAACCGATGCCCAGCCTGTCCCTGAGCAGCAGCCACTCCCCGCCGGCCAACTCCCCCCAGCTTATATACTGAGCATGACATCATATGGTATGGAATATCNTCATTTAATATAAACAGTCTGTGTATGGGAAGTGTTGTGGTTTAACCCTAGCCAGCAACTAAGCACCACACAGCCACTCGTTCACTCCCCCCCGGTGCATGAGAGAGAGAATCAGAAGAGTAAAAGTGAGAAAAATTGTTGGGTTGGGATAAGAACAGTTTAATAAATGAAATAAAATAAAGTAAAAGATTAATAATAATAATAATAATAAAGAATATACAAAGCAAGTGATGCACGATGCAATAGCTCACCGCCCACCAACCGATGCCCAGCCTGTCCCTGAGCAGCAGCCACTCCCCGCCGGCCAACTCCCCCCAGCTTATATACTGAGCATGACATCATATGGTATGGAATATCCCTTCGGTCAGTTGGGGTCGGCTGTCCTGGCTGTGCCCCCTCCCTTCTTGTGCACCTGGCAGAGCACAGGAAGATGAAAAGTCCTTGACTTAGTGTAAACACTACTTAGTAACAACTAAAACGTCAGTGTGCTATCAACATTATTCTCATACTAAATCCAAAACACAGCAGTACACCAGCTATTAGGAAGAAAATTAACTCTATCCCAGCCAAAACTAGGACAGGAAGTATGCGATTTTCACTCATAGACCTCCTCAAAGAAGAATTTCAAAGAATTTTAAATCAGGAAAGTGAATGATTCAGAAAGGTTTGGTCAGAGGCTTGCCTTATTTTTATAAAGAAGCCGCACAAAATGATTCAGAAGAACTGGACCTCATTTGCAAAGTGGTGAGCTGGTGAAAATCACTCAGAGAAAAAACTGAAAGTGGAGAAATAGTGTCTGTAAAAAGGCAGACTGAATTAGGAAAGATAGCAGTTTGGTTGTGTTCACTGGGAAATTTTGTAAACAATTATTTCTGTGATTACTTGATCTTTTCATTTAATAGTTTGGGGCCATCATCCTTCACTGTTAATGGTTTTTGTCATTCTTAGCTATTTGCCACTCAGCAATATGGCACCTTTTGTAAATGTTCTGACATCCCATGAAATATTAGCTAACGGGAAAAGACATGTCTTTTGAGGGTAATATGGGAATTCAACAGCTCCTGGAGAAGAACTAACATAATTTATCACCTTTTAAGACATCTGAAGATCTCAATCAGCCACCTGTTATTTTGGAAATGATCATTAAGCATTAACAAGGCCAATTTGCAGCTTTTAAAGTTCATTTTCAAGCTTTTACTCATGGTTAATATTAATTCACTGTCAGTAACTCATGAATATCAAGAAACTCTGAAAGGATCAGATCTTCAGTCTCTTAAGTTTCTTTTTCCAAAGCTCAGAGAACACCACCCATGAGAATGGCTTAATTGAATTAAGGATGGGGAAGGTTGCTTTAGCTGGGCTTTCACCCTGTCTGTAGAAATATTTGAGAAGTCTGACTTCAGCTTTGCTTGAACTTTGCAGAAGAACCCATTGCTTCAGGTAGATCAGGAGAAGCAACATAGTTAAAGTGCAGCTTTTTTATTGGGCAGCGTATTCCCAACACCCTCCAAATATTGAACCTTAGTTAGAATTTGCTTAGTTTTCATGAAACCTAAGAAAAGACTAAGGGATTTTCTTAAAATATGACAGCATTGTATTAGGACTGTTCTGGTTCAAGTCTTCTCTCACTCAAGGTATCTTCCTGAGCCTGGCACAAGTTTAGAAAGATCAACACAAATTTAGGAACCCAAGAAATCACTAAATTATTATTAGGAGTATAGCAAGAGGAAAGGAATCCCTACAGGGCACTAGGAAAAGACTCTGGCTTTGAGGGTGTTTGGTATAATTTACTATGCATGTTTCTATTTTTTAAGGAACAATGTGGCTTTTTTTTATGGGAGAGGTGAGAGAAAGAAGAGGTGGGGCATTCATGCAGTATTGGAACTGCATATAAAACTCAAGTCATATACAGAATCTGTACCTATTACTTGGTTTCTTTGCAACTGATCAGAGATGTAAATAACAGTTTTGTAATTCCTTTCTGATGGGTCTTTTTGTGGGAGGAAAGTGTAAGAGGACCAAAAAACCACAGACACACGCACATACTGAAAGAAAAAAGCAGCAGCAGCTTCTTATGAAATAAAGCTCTGACACAAAAAAATCTAGCTAACCGTTAAATTCCATGTTCCAAATTATTTCTTTAAAAATCTATAATAGGAAATAAAATTAAAATACATAAATTAAGTAATTTTAAAATCAAAATGTTCCAATCCAGAAATATCTGAATGGAATTGTGTGAAATTATTGCGACTTTCTGTTAGAATTTATATAGATCAGATTTTGTTAGGATTGCCAGGTCTTTTTAAGACTATTTTGCTACTTAGTAATAGATTTTTTTTAAGGACAATTAGGGAACTGAAAAATGAGGATTTTTAAAGGGCAATAGTCATTGCAGGAAATTCCTGGCCTGATATAAATAATAATCAGGCAGCACAGAAAACAAATGAGAGCACAGAACTGGTGGGGCAAGAAGAAATAGTGTAATATAAAGCAGATGGATTGAAGATGGTATGTATTCTGTGATGAGTTATTCTACAGAAGTCAACAGAGTTACACAACTAAGCGTTAAAGAATCCAGGTCTGCAGGATACAGGATGTATTTAAAGAAGCAGGCTGCCCTTTAACAAAAGAGTTAAAAAAAAAAAAAATAAATCCAACATAAGAAATAATTGATTCCAAGGGAGGAAAATTTGTAAACTCAGGCTGGTTTTGTAAAATGCAGCAAATTCACAAGGTTCCCAGAAATTACTAACTGACCTGACTTTTACTACATATGTAAATAAAATAATTTGGATCTCTTTGCAAAGGAAGAGTTCCCAGCAGATGAGAAGAGGAGGGTCATACTATGTCATTTAGGAGGTATAACGGCCTTGTTAATATGCAAAGCTACAGGAATTGAGACATTCTGGTTTACCGGTAACACCGGAGGGACTGCTCCAGAGACAGTTCTAGGCTCAAGCAAAGCAAGTAGTGGCCTGGTGTAACAGACAGCTGAGACAGCAAAATGGCAGTTCCCTCTACTGTGTACATTAAAACCCTAAAGCCCAGGTTAGAGGTGCCAAGGGAAGAGTTGGGTTGTGCTGATAGCGTCCCCTTCTGAGAAAGAAGCAAAGTAAAAGACAGGCAACCCTCCTTTGAAATGCCATCCTCATCCCTGGACAACAGCAGCAAGTCTCTCCCATTCCTCACTCCTACCCTGTGGCATAAGCAGTCCAGCCCTGGCTTTTCATTCCCAGCAGTGCAGTTTTTGCCTATGTTAATGAGAAACACTGAGGCAGGATCTCCTACGTGTTTAAATTTAGTAGCTACTTCCTGCACCATTTCTGCTTCCACAGCTGAATCTAACCTCCCTCTCTCAGGGCCCCTCCACCTGTGCTGAGACAACGATGGTAGAGAAGTCCAAAAGCTAAAGGGGGTGCAGCTACTCAATCCACATGGCACAGTGGAGTATTCACCTCCTGAACCTGTATTGCCCCTGTTGCGGGGTAGTGGCTTATATAGCAGCGAGAGTGCAACTATGCAGCATCTCAGCTGGAGCTGGTTGGGCTGCCGCTACCTCAAGCTGCCTCTGCTCTTCCCTACTGCATTTACAAAATCAGTGGAGACAGGGACAGTTTAGTCCTGTGCATCTCTGCTGTTGTGGACATGTCATTAGGGAAGCATACAGTCTTGAACAAAGGCTTCCATTCAGATAATCCATCACTGCTTTGACTGGTTCTTCATCTTCCACAGGGCTTTAAGCTAGATTGTTTGATTTAAGCCCTGGTGCAGACATGGAAATCAAAACCAGTTTGTGCGCTTGCTTACGGCTAAGTGTCATAACCCCACAACCCATTCCATATTACAGGCATCTTCCTCATGACACACTACTGACAAAAAGGAAGCTGGAAATGGAAGTGCTGGTAATTCTAATGAAGTGTCACTGAGGATGAAAGTGGGGCCAGATAGTCATTTCGTTGCAATTTCAGTAGAGACCTCTGAAGTGACAGGCAATAGCAATTTATGTTAGACAATATCAGTTTACACCAGGTGGCAAATTGACTTTATCCCTATCACAGGGAAAGCCTTGCTTTGGCTATTTTGTTCATTTGTTTTTTTGTTTGGCCACAGATTTCATCAGTTTCAGGTGGTACTTGCAATGGGAAAGCAGAAAATAGGACAATAAAGGAATGATGACCTACATAACTTGCTGGTTACCCCTCATACTCTTAGAGATATGCAATATAGTTCATTGCCCACTTTGCTTGACATTCATTGCTGCTGCCTGCTCCTAACATTCAGCATTCTGTTCTTTTTTGCAGCATAAAAAGTTGAGGTTTTTCCTTTCAGTTCTCATGTGCACCACTTACCTCTCAGAACAAACCTCTCCTTCCTGACCTTTTTTCACACGAATTTCAGGGAGTCCTGTATTACAACAGGTTTACAAGCCCTATTGCTTTTAATGATTTATTGGGGAGGTGAGGAGGAAATGAGGAGGGTGAGCAAACTGCAGGTGAAATTTTGTAGACAAGAATACAGCCATAAAATGTGGGCATGCAGATTTTATCTTTCTGTATGTTCTAGAAAATATTGTCAGGAATGGATATTGCTTTTATAAAAGAGAAATGCCAGTTTTCCCTTAATATTTATGTGGGCGTATTACTATTTCCTTTTATATTACCTTTTATATCTGGAATGCTCGTAAAGTGCTTTATGTACTTACTCAAAGGCTATATGAGGAATATTTCACTCCTCACTGAGATGCAACTGTTTCTGGTGTGAGAGATGTGGCCGTTGTTTCAGAGTTCACAGTGAAACAATGATAAAGCTCAAGATAAGAGGTGAAAGGGAATAGTCCCTAAGCTATGCCAGTAGATATTACTTTAGGACTACTGATGTTTGTGTTGATTTATGCTTGGTTATATTTACCCACTGGGTCTGGTTGAATTTATATGGCAAGGTAATGTAAGTAGATTGAAGTGAGAGGACAAACCATTTAATATGTTGGTTAGAAGGAGCAGGGAAATTGAGCCACACTCTTATATTACACCCCTGTGTATTTTAGGATGTAGTTAACTTGGAATTTGTAATACTGGTGCCCTGGAGAATCCAGTCTCCATTACAGCCCTACACGGTCAAGAGGATGACCTGCTAAATTTTCATTCAGAAGTGTGGTACCCCTCTAGCACCAGGAAAGGTTATGGGATTTAATAGTAGTACTCAGATGGTTGTTGTTGCTGTTCCCATGGAGCAGCACTCTCTCTCTCCAACCAAAGTGACTCCTCCATACATGTGTTGCAGAATAATCTTTCAGATTCAGATTATTCAGATAATGTTTCAGATAATCACAGAGCTGGAGGGTTTTCCAAGGATCACTTTGCTGAAAGGAGGGTCAGCTCCTAAATCAGTCCTGAATGGTGTTAAACTAATCTTTTCCTAAAGATTCCCAAGCACTGGGGGTTTCTCCCCTTCTGTCTTTGGCAATCAGTTCAATTGCTATGCAATATGGGTATCTGCAGGCAAATGAAACTGTCAGAGTCAGCAAGCAAGAGGGTGTTTGGCACCAGCCTCCCAGTGCAGGAAAAATGAACTTGTAAACAGCAAAGTTCATACACCCTGCTTTCCTCTGGCTTTAACAATCCTGGCTTTCTCTAGCACTGACTTCCCCAGGGCACCACTTTGCTAACTCCTCCCCATCAAAATTCTGGGCATTCTCAGGAGCATGTAGTAACTTTTTATAATTCATAATGTGGCTTTATCCCTACTTTCCTCTTTAATTTAACCTTTTGAAGTAAATGTAAAGGAAAACAGTGATGTGCCAGGAATAGGACATTATTAAGAGATACTGTGTGTAATTGACTCAGTGGGATGTTTCAAGCACTTTGGAAAGAAAGAAAAGGAAGACATAGTGGGCACTAAAAGCTCTCAGGGATATAATCTTCATGAGATAATAATCCAGCCAAGCACCTAAGGTTAGCACTGATAGGAGGTATTTTAAAAATATGTGTGTATGTTTTTGAATATATTAAATTACTTTGAAACTTGTAACTATTATGTGGGCACTACTTCTCTTCAGTTCTGAATATGCAGGAATCTAACCTGTGGCAATGTAAACCTGGAGTAGCTCTGTGGGTAGCAGTGTGCATAGTTGCAGAATAAGAGTAAAATTAAACCCTGAGCATTTTTTTAACTCAAGGGCCAAATCCCCAGGTGGCATAAATAAGGGTATTTTCCTGTAATTTGAAGGCTATGATGGTCTGACTTACATCACAACCAACTCAACTAACGTAACTCCTGATTCGCATGGATTCAGAAGAACTGTGTCAATTTTACACCTTTAAAAGGCAAAAAGCTCAGATAAATTTTTCTCTTGTTTACACTGAAGAAACCCTGCAAATAAATGGTGCCTGCCAATGCAAACGAGGAATTATTTTGGTCAGAGGTCAGAAGTTGCCCTTTGGTGTAAATCAGAATAGGGCTTAACCCCTTTAGACAGCTTTAAAAATAAATGAAGCAACATTTCATCTAAAGCTGCACAGCAAATCCTCTTCTTCCATTTTTCAGTCTCCTCTTACAAAGAGAAAAAGCAGGAGCATTAATGAGGTATTCAAATATTCAAACCTTGCCAAGGGAGAAAGGATCCTTCAGTCATCATGAGCTCAACCTGATAAATCCTTTTTAATTAGTGTATATGCAAACATTTTATAAAGCAGCCATGAATCGGAGACCCCAAAATGCAAATGTAAGTAGGAAATATAGAATGAGCAAGAGGAACTGGAACCCAAAATATGCCTGCTCTGGCTTTCAGAGAGCACAGAAAGCATGCTTATTAATCGCTTAAGTTCATCATTAATAAGCTCTTGGCTATGTTCAGTCTGTTCCCCAGCACTTTACACAATGTCTGAGCAGTAGTACGCTGCTAGGAAGGGCATTTTCTGGTAACTGATAATGGGGCAGCAAAATGAGAAAGCTGAAAGCGAGGAGTATAATAAATGCACTTTCCTTCTTATTCCAGGTGGCAATTCTCAGCTACTCAGTTAAGGAGTTGACCCTGCTGAGGAATTTCTCCATGGGGACCTTGCTTGCTCACCTGTAAGGACATGTTAGGGCCTTTGGGACTGTCAGGCACCAAGGCAGTGGGCTGCCATTGGAGTGGCTGGTTATTGTCTCTGGATACTCCCAGGTTTCTCATGTCAGCACTGAGTGTACTGACACCCTTGAAGCCTTTTGGCTAATTGCTTTGTCTTTGACTCAGTTTCCCAGTCAGCCCAAGAGACCTCACTGGAAGCAGCAATGCCAAACAGTGATTGAAAATCAAAAACATTCACGAACGAGGCTTAAATTGCTATTTCTTTAACTTAAAGGGTGAGCACTGTATGCTTTTAGATGAAATTCACCGCTAATTTGGGGCCTTTTGCAATCAAACTTTCCCCTGTATCAATGTTGTTAAGGTGAATCATTTGATGAAACGGATGTCTCATAAAATAAAAGAATTCAAACAATTAAATTCTATGCAGAAGACAGTCAAGAAAATAAGGTTCATAATAAAACTGTGAGCTGGCAATGCTGCAAAGCCTGATATACATCATTGTGAGGGACAACCTGACAAAAGGGACAGATTTTTGGTTGTTGTAAATCGATGTAGCTCTTCTGCTTTTGCAGGAAATACACAACTTAAACCGTGTCCTCAGCTGGCATTTGAAACTCTGTAAGAATCATAAGAAGTGATGAGGACAGACCATGGTGATTAAAAAGGTTGTTTTCTTTAAAATAAAATCCCCTTTCAAGCAGTAAGATACTAGCTCAGTTGATCCAGTCTATCTTTCACTGAAGTTGAAAATCATCATTACATTTTTTCCCTAATAATTAATGTGCTTGGTAGCTCTTGCTTCTCTCCTTAAGAAATCCATCTGTATCGTAAAGCTCTGATTATTTTACACACAGGTGGTACCTTTTATCAGAGGTGGGCAAAGCAGTTTGCAACAGTTAGTTTCCTGAGCTTCACTAATGTTCTTGCTGAGCTCTTCGAATATTTTGCTGTTAGGTCTGGGTGAATATGTGAAATTAGATTTGGATGTGCATTTGCCATATTTTAAAATAGCTTCCTTCGGTTATAATCAAATTCCTTTGGTGTCTTGCTTCCTGCCATCTGTTACATCATCATAATACTGTAACATGTTTAGCAACCCTCAGTGTGACAAGTTTGACTGACAAGGTCTGTGATCTTAGAGGCTGAGACTGAGGAGAGGGGTCTTTATAATTCCTCACCACTGATGTGTTACGAGAGCCAGATAAGACTGATTATGCTTTCATAGCTTTCTCTCACTTATTCATCACTCTTTTTCACCAGGACTGTGATGAAGTTAGTGCATGACAGACACCAAACACACTTGGATTTTTCTGTATAAGATGGGACATTATTTGAACACAGCAGAAAGCTGATATTTCCCAAACCTGAGAACAAATCACACAGAAAATCAGTGATATGAACTCTTCTGGAGTTAAAACCATGCATGTGCATTTGTACCCAACTTCAAATCACTCAAGAGAAAGCATGAGCCAAACCCCTCCAGGCAGACATCTCACGGAACACATTTCTGAACAAGGGTGGCACATGGACCACCTTCTGTCTGTGAGGAATAGTTAACTGGCTCACTAAAATCAGCACTTCAAATATTACTCTAAGCAGCAGTTTCTCTTTAAAAAACAGAGGAGTTGTGCGTAGGACTTGCTTTATAGGACAGGAAGCACAAATCTATGCTGACCATCAGAGCCAGCTGTGATGAGGTGGTTGTGAGTGCCAAGACCATGTCAGGACAGGCAGCCAGAGCAAGGCCTGTGGGTGCCATACCTGGCTTTCTATTTACTTCCATAGTCAGCTATGCACACAGAGGAAGAAAGGAAAAAGCAGCCTGAAGCTTGGAGACAGGCAAGAAAAGAAGATGGAGGCACATGAATGGAGACAAGACATGACTTTGTTAGATAGACTGTAAAGGAAATGACTCAGGGATTTGAGGCATAGAGGGCCAGATTGTGCAGGGAGTCCTGAGCCAGTGCCAGAAAAGTTTTTCTGGCGCTGTGAAAGTGAGGAGCAAACAAGGGGTGCAGTTGAGAGGTTTACAGCGATACCATGGGGGCATACAAAGTGGTACTTGGTCTTCGGAGCCTTCAGCACTGCAGCTGGGCACCAGGAGGAGGATCCAGAGAACGGGAACAGTGGGTCTGAAGAAGTGGTTGGCAAGCGGTCCTCCTGGGGCGCCGAGATGGAATAGGAGGAAATTTTAGATTATGTCAATGAAAATGTACGATAACACCAAAGCCTGAGAGAGAGGGGTATCTCAACCAGACTACTAGGAAATAGCACACATTTTAATTTACATTCACGGTGCTGCTTCTAATCCATCTTTACCCTACTTAACCTGGGTTTAAAAAAATAAAATAAAGGAGGTGAAAAGTGCTTTTTCCTGGACTCTAAATTCTCTGGGACAATCTGTGTTAGCAGGGCATGCGATGGCTCATAAAAGGAAAGTGTAACAGATCTGGCTCAGTTAGTGAATTATATAGTGCTCTCAGGTCATTGCTTGCAATATAGAAAATTCATAAAGAGGGTGATTAGGGGCACTGGACAGAAATCAGAGGAGATATTAGCTGTCCATCTCTCATGCTACAGAAACCTGACATACTGCTTCTCACAGATGGATTTGTCATCCTTTATTTCGAGACTCTGGTAAGCTCCAAACTCCTTAAGAAAAAATCAGGTTGGTCCATGTTTTGAAAACTGGATAAGAAATGTGGGTCTGCTCCCATTTATTCTAAGGCTTTTTTCCATGATGGCACTAAAGTGGGCTATAAAGCAAGCATAAATGCAATTTATGTCCATTACATGTAAAGAGGGATGAGTTCAAACGGTAATCCAGCCATGTATCTTCACGTTGCAGACTGGTAAATGGAATCCATTGCGGGACTGTGACTCTGTCCAAGGTACTGAAACTTCACCGGGTCTGAGAAATTGGTGAGAGGTGGTCATTTTATGGTGGGGTTTGTTTTTTTTTTTTTTTTATTTCATACCTTCCCATTGACTAAGAAATCTTTTTTTTTCTTTTTTTTTTTTCTCACTGGGTTATGTTCTATTATATTCCTGCAGTAACAGTTTAGATTAACAGCCCAGTTAATTAATATGGAATCCAAGTGGAAATGCTATGGAAGCACTTGTGACATTCACATTAATAACGGAGGGGTTCATCAAAATTAATGTTATTACAGTAAATATCAAGAAAATTAACTGTGATTAGCTCATTATTTTAAATTGTCCTCCCATCTGCATTTGGCTCTTCTAGACACTTGTATGGAATAGGTATAGTGATGATTCAGGACTTGGAAACAGAAAGCAAACAGAAAGCACAATGAGCTGTGATCAGTATTAGAGAAAGACTTTCATCATGGCTCAGGTTCACTTCACTATAAGGCAGTTAAATAAGTCTTGGAAGCCTCCTTTCCTTGTGTCCCTATCCAACATATCTGGGATGTTTTGGTAGTACCATAATAGAAATTTTGTTTTATTAGTAAATGAGAAGACATGCCAAAATAGGAAAGGTCTCTCTGTTTGTGGTGCCCTAGTTGTATTAGGAGACGATTCCTACATCAACCAGCTTTGAGGCTAAATTCATGTGTTGATAGTAGATAAGAAAGAAAGTTAAGGTATAGAGTGATGATCACATGGAGTGACTTGACAAATGCCAATTGGAAAAACAGACCTTATATTGAAGTCTTCTGAGTCTTTATTCAGTATACTGTTAATCAGAAAATGTGTTCCACCACTAGCACAAATATACAGAGAATATCTTTCTGGATAGAAGTACTGTGCCATATCATCCTTGTTGAATGTCTAACATAGAAAGCAAATAGGTTGTGCTGTGGCTGCCTGTTTTACAGAAACTGAGGTAAAGGACCTTAGCTTTGTCCACTAGTAAAAAAGCATATTTTTGAGGCAAATAGACCAAATCAAAATATTCAGGTGCCCCACAATATTCAGAAAAATGAGAGGGGAAAAAAGGAGTTTCAACTCAGAAAGCATATGAAATATGAGGGCATGCAGAAAGATATCCATGTGTTCTGCTCTGCAGCAGCAACACGAGTGTGCAGAATCAGGAATGCACAGATATGCATTTTGCAAAATTGTCTGTTTGCTGTTTTCCACCTCTCATTTTCATGTTGAGTAAAAGACCATATAAGATAAACAGTCACCTGATGTAAATATTTGTAACTTAGCTTAACTGGAGCTCTTTTGATATGCTACAGAAAAGAAACTGGGCCTTAGAACACTGCATAAATAGGAAATATGACAACAATAACGTAGAAAATTAAACACTTGGTGAAGATAAAAGTAATGATAATTAAGTAAAAATTACGCAAATAATGGAGGAAATCAGTTAACTACATACATACTTATTGAAGACATTGCAGAAATGACCACTGCATTGCTTCCTCGTAAGAGGTTGGAGGCATTGTTGTTACAAGTAAAATGTCAAAGACTAAGATACGTCCCAGTTTATTCATACCATCATCAACTTCAGTGGAGCTGTTCTGATTTATGCCATTTTGAGATTTCATTGAGAAGCTGGGGTGGCAAAACCAGAATTTGCATGAACTGAAAATCCACAGCAGTTTGGTTCAGTGATGTCTGTGCTCTTTCCCAGGTATGAATTTTTCCCTAAAGCCCCTGTGATATCCTTAGTGCTCTCCCAATTGATACTTGCTGAGAAGTGTCTCCAGTCTGCATATAACTGATGCAGTAAAAATAAATAATAGAAAGAAATCATAGTCAATCCTGAATTAACTCTGGGTTTCATTTTAACATTGAGGTTTAACAAAATGCCTCTTTTTGTAAGGAGAATTGCTTTTTTTCTTGTTTTAAATTAGTTTTTTTTAAACAGAGAAATTAGTTTTCTGCTTCTGTTGAAGTTGAAGCAGAGATGACAAAATGAACTGCCTAGCTTTTTCACAGGAAACCTTACATTTGAAAATACCGTTCTGAATAGAATCTGGGAATTTGTACACACTCATTCATCATAGAGGCCATGAAAGCAGTACCCTCCATTCCTGTCTGGAGAGAAGGAATGAGCTATCACAGCAGTGATATTACTGCAAACTACAACTAAACATAGGAAATTTCTGAAGTCTACCAGCATGGTCCGTTTCAAAGACAAACAATTTTTTCCCCTCTAAGGACTGCTCTAGAACAGGAGGATATATGTCATCTAGCTGGCAGAGGGATCCTTCGTTTTATCTGTTGCCACTAAATTTGTTTTGCCTTTTTAATTGAACCAACAAAAACTAACCAAGAAAATCATTAAGGTTAAACCTGCTCTGCTGGAATCGCTGTTCTGCTAGAAAATATTTAGGGGTCTGAAAATGGGAAGTTGGAAGTGTGGTAGATGGGGCTATTGACTGATGCAGCGGGTAACACACAGGTTGGATAAATCAGCATGCGCTGGGGGTTGCAGTCCCAGCCTTTCCACTGTCACTGGGTGTGACAGTGACAACTTAGTTTGTCCATGCCTTAGTTCATCCAGCTGTGATAATGATTGTCTTTCTATCAGAGGCTGCTGAAGGGCTCTGGCTGGTTCATTAATGCACACAAAGACTTTTTAGCAACTCCTGAAAGCATTACTCTCATTTACAAGGCACACCATTCTTGGTGTCAAATTAATCTGCAGCAATAAAGGACTGGGCTCCACACCTCTGACATACTACATCTGTAAAAGTATGTGCAGAGACTGCACGTTTTGTGAAAAAAAAAAACCCTCTCTTTAGCCCCATCTATTAATTAATTTATTTTTTAAAATGTTTTCAGAGACAATGTAAAAGGGAAAACAGCCAATTCGTAGATCTCCACTCTGGTTAAACATTGCTTCTGTCTCTGATAATCCAAGGGAAAAAAAGGGGGGATAACGGTGAGCATCTGAACTATTATTTGGTATATAAAATATGTTTTCCAGAAAAAAAAGTCATTTTATGGAACAACTTTTCAATATACAGATAACCATCTTCCGCACCTGTGTATATGCACATGTGTGTACACACACCTTTGTAAAAACGAAAAAGTGAAAAAGGATCAGCAAAAGACACGTCAGGTGTCCAGGAGGATTACTAATATCAAAACTCTCTTTATATGTTAGTATCATGCTAATTGTGGTGCTTTCAGCATTGTAAATCATGTTGCTGCATCAAGCCAAATGAAAGACAAAAAAACAGAGACGGGAGAGGAGGGACATGTTGATTAAAAAAAAACTTTCAAAGAAGCATAAGGACAATCTGCTAAACTGCTAAGCTTATTCTGAATCAGCTGAGCTATTCTGATTTCCAGCAGGTGAATCTGGTCCTTAAAATTAGGAAAGGGGGATTTTGATGGCCTTTTCCTTTTACAAAGTCCAAATTGTCAGTGAGCCTAAATTTTGCTCCTGTGAGTCCACCCTCAGCATCTTCAGCTGTGGGCTTAGCATCTCGCTGGATTGAGGCCATAAGCCATAGGCCAGATTTGGCAGAACTCCCCACAAAGGTACAAGACTGATCCATTTGAAAATCACATCAACATTTTTTGCTGCTGGCCGTGGACTCAAAATGCTCCTTTTCGGGGAGGGGGACAGGGCAGTGACCTCCTGTCTTGCTGCTCCAGTGAACGGCATGATCCATAACTGATGGAGGCCACACCTGTGAAAGGAAAATAACCTGGAAACACTGAGACACAATCCATGCACCATGGATAAATGTGCATCTATAAAGCTACGCGAGGAGGTCAGAATGAGAACCTGTCCTTTTCCTCCAAAGGTACTATCATGTTTCATTTGAAGAAGAATTGACCCTTTCAGAAGTAAAGTCTTTATCACCCTTGTGAATCCAAATAACAGTAGCACAGCCATTTATGGTTTGCCTTAGCAGGACCACAGGTAATGGAAGCAAAATAATTACATAATTTTTCTCATTTGCAAGGCAAAATATCAAGGAGAAAATCTCGTCTTTCTTTCTTCCATCCTCTTCAGGTCCAAAGAAGATGGGTTGAAGTATCAATTTATCAAAATCCCTGAACTACTGCGTAATTAACTTGAACCAAACAAGAGAGAGATTTTCCTGTGATTTTGTATTACAGTCAACCTCAGTATGAAAGGAAACAGTGTGAGGAGAATATGCAGTATGATAAAAGTTAATATTCTAGAAGATAATGAGATGTAAATTGCTAGTTGGAACAATACCTACAGGCCCAACTCTTCAAATTTATTTTTACCAAAGATAGGGGTATTTTTATGTATTAATAAATGATTTTCAGTTCTTGAGCTCTTTATAAAGGAGATCAGTAACAAAATGCCTTTTCTTTTCTGAGGAAGAAACTGAGGCAAAAAGAGATATGATATACAGAGCTCCTTAGGGGACCAGATACTCATCAACATACCACAGACTTCCTGAGTTTCTTTTTAAGTTCTGAAGTATGATGGCTTTTACATATTGTACAGTTTGTCAGGCATTAAATACTGACCACGTGGTTGGGGCAATAGTTTGAATTCAGAAATCAGCTTTCAGATAAAACTAAATAGTCAAGAAATTATCCTGTTCGAAGTGTGTCCCAACACATTGTATCACTTTTGCCCTGCGGCTTAGCCTAGTGTTTAGGAAATCAGACTGTAAATATTCAGATTCCTGTTTTAAATGAACAGGTGTGGCTTATGGGCAAGAGATGTAATTTAGGCATTTTCTGCATTTCAAAAGGGGTTTAGATATCTGAGCTAGATATAGCCCTCCTTCTGGCCTAGAAGTGTGGTCTAGGGACTAAAGCACTGGATTTTAACTCAGAAGACTTGCATCCTGTTCCTGGCTCAGCCATGTGGCAGCTGGTGACCTTGGGCTTGATAGCATTTTCCTAGGACAACCTTACCTCATCCTCTTGCTTGTCTCACAACAGCTACCTCCACAGTCCTATATTCCTCCTAGTTCTATCCTCATCAACATAGCTCTGTCTTCTCTAACTGTCTGGAAAATCACATTTCTGTCAAAGTCCTACAATGCAGTCATTTTGATTTCAAACAATTTTGAAGATGGACTAGTTACGCTGCACCAACAGCAGTGTCTTCCTGAACACTCTTGATCCTATGCAGGGAGAATTACAATAGTCCAGCCAGGCAGCCTGCCACAGCCGTAGGCAAATATTTTGCTACTCCTTGGCCTCAGAGTAATTCAATGCCAATCATCAGTCCTCTGTTGTTAATGCCTAAAAAAGATCTTCCCCGGTTCTTCTGCTGGGGTCCTGTCGTTCAGAAGCAACAAGTCTAACTTCACTGTGAATTGCTTTAATGAGCTGTAGTACGTAGTTACAGATACATTAGACATGGGCTCTCTGGTTCCTTAATTTGCGCTCCAGGAAAGCTGAGATAAAACGCTGTCTGCACTTGCATGTTTTGTGATTTAGTGTTTGCAAAGTGCTTTATGATCTGTGGTGTTGCGTTGCCACTGTTCTTGAAAAGTGCTGCCACAAACAGAAAATGGCACTTTCCTGTTCCAGTCACCTGGGGACAAGAAAATAGCTGCAACTGTGTCTTTGTGTGTGCAGAGCATCATGCAACAACCCTCCCATCTGGGATGCTCTCAGCGTTAATAAGAGTAAGTGGTTGCTTGAAAAGAGCCTTGCCTTCCTGTTTCTTTAGCCTGGCTTCTCTTACCTGTCTGAAAACATCTCCTAACTGCCAGTCTAAAACCTGTATCTCGACAAAGGGTTGCTTCTCTGAGCGAATATAATAATCACCAATGTCACAATGACCCATGCAGGACTTTCAGCTCAAAATTGTGCTGAAATGCCTTTTTCTGGTATTCACGGCATGGATGAAATGGTTCCTTTCTGTAGGATTGAGAGGTTTTTTAACCTTGCAAAGGAAGAGATGAACTTCTTATTTTAAAATAAATATTATGCAGCATTGTCCTCTGGGCAACTGCCATTCTCTCTCTTACATACAGATGGCTAACTACGTGAAAGAATATATTCATTTTCCTTGCTGCTCCAAACACTGGGCTGGTAGGAAAACTAACACAGATATGCAGAAAATAGGAAAATTAAAAGGTTACTCTGTCCTGAAGTCTGATTAAAAGGGGGAAAAAAAAATCCACCCCTGTAGCAGTCCTCCATTTCAGGCCCAAGTTCTGGTGAATATTGTTGTGAAATACTTTTTTTTAAATTAATTTAGAGTGAATCCTAAAGGTTTGATTTACAAAGCCAAAATGTAGAAAAAACTTGCCACTTAAATCGTGATGGAAAAATCTAGAGGTAGAAGACATTCCTTTTGACATGGGTCGGATTTTTTATTCAAACTTGGTTTATATTTTTGTATAAATAAATAAATAAATAAATAGAAACCAAAAGGAATGAAAGATCAAATCATTCTGCTTTAAATGCCGCAAATAGAATGTTTTGACCCCATTTTCACATTTTGTTTCAATTTTTGAAGCTTTTTTGGTTCTGAAGTTGAAGGCAGCATGTTTCAGTGAAGTGGTTTGCATATAACAAGTTAGCATTTTCCAATGGGAATAAAGTCTCTATCAGTTCTCTTTAGAGATGAATCACTACCATAAGATGACTGCCATCTTAGCCAGCACTGGGGAGAGACAGATATCTCCACTTGAAGTCATAAGTCTCTACAGTAATAACCGCAGTGCTGGGCACCATAAGCTCTGGCTATAACAGCTTTCCTATTATTATTTTGGGTATGTCAAGAACTGACCAGTGATTTAGCAAACTTGGAACGATGCAGTGGTGTTATTCCAAGCTAGTGAATTGAAAGGGTTTTTTTGATCACAAGGGTTGGTTGAGAGACCTTTCTGGCTGAAATAAGGTTTGCTTCATCTCAGAGTAACTCAGTAAAAAACATCTTACCAGGATACATTAACAGTTCTGCTGCTCACTGACAAAGAAAAACAGCATCAAGGTTTTTCACCTACTTTCAGAGGATAGGAAATAGCAATGCCTTTACCAAACAGAAACAACTGAGAACTCAACTTGTGACAGCCAGTTGTTGGTAGCAACTTGTAACACTGTAATGATAGGTTAGGACAAAAATTTAGTGGTCATGGTGATGCTGTCCACATAGATAGATAGATGAATATCATACTCTTGTTGCTAATTTAAATCTTTTAAAGCAGTCTTTGCTTGCAACAGGGTGCTAGGAATAAACAAATCTGGCTGACAAAAGCATAAGAGAAACAAATCAGCCACAACAACTCTTTAGTGTCCTTTGCCAATGGTGTAGTAAAAATAGAAGTTTGTTGTTAAGAACAACTCTTTACAATGTTAAGTTGTCCTGAAGGGAGCTGATCAAAGTTTTCATGGCATCAGTTAGTATTGCAGAACACTGTTGTCCTACTGTAGATAAATGTTGCTCCAGAAGTGCAAAGTATCACTGCAGCTGCAAGCATGGACTAAGCTTTTAATTCTGTCCCTGTAATGTTTCCTATTCATCTCCCTTTGGACACATCATTTCATTAGGATTTAGCCAGGAGATTAGAAGATTGTGGTGGGGGGAAGAAGCAGTTTTGGGATTGGTACCTCCAGGTGTTCTCTACCCGTGGCACTCTACTGCTCTGTCAGCTGTGCAATGGGGTAGTCAAGAGTCTTAATTCTGGCCACAGAGAGACAAGCAAAGAGTAATTTGCTACTCAGGCTGGAGTGAGGATATGGGTCAGTTCATGGCTTATTTGTTTATTTGTTTGCTAATGTGGTCTGGGAGAGAATTAACAATCTTAC
The DNA here is from genome assembly GCA_013389945.1 of Fregata magnificens. Classification (NCBI taxonomy): domain Eukaryota; kingdom Metazoa; phylum Chordata; class Aves; order Suliformes; family Fregatidae; genus Fregata; species Fregata magnificens. The sequence continues at coordinate 59,306 of WAAD01031014.1, forward strand.
TTTCTCTGAGCGTGCCCTGTGTCTGGGCTCAAGAAGCCTGTCATCAGGAGGTAAATAAAAAAGCAATGTCCTGTCTAGGACCTTGATTTTTAAATAAATGCAAGAAAACAAGCATATCTACTCTTAGTTCAGATTTCCTAAGATATTCTCCCTGAAGGATGAGTTTCCAGTGAGGAAAGATTCCTGGGTTTTGTTCCTGGTCATGCCTTTCAGTTTGACAATATTCACAATTTGTCTCCCAAATGGCCATCAAACTATCAGATGGCTTTGGAACAGCTGACCTTTGCTGCTACATGAACTTTCTGCTCCCAATTACACCATATCCCGCCTCCACTGCCTGTAACATTTAAAGAGAATGCAAGTTTCTAAGATCACTCCTGGACAGGGATACCAGAGACAGCTCTGGTATAGTTTATTGCATGCTTATCTTGTATAGCTCTGTAATGGTATAGCCCTGTTATATGTACTATGCAATGGATATAGGTTATCCTTGGAGAAACCATCATAATTCATAAACAGCTGGGTTTTACTGACACATTTTATGTGTACATACACACATATATATAGAATCATAGAATCATAGAATCATTAAGGTTGGAAAAAACCTCTAAGATCGTCAAGTCCAACCATCAACTAACACCACCATGACTCCTAAACTAGACCCTGGAGTGCCACGTCTACACCTTTTTTGAACGCCTCCAGGGTTGACGACTCCACCACCTCTCTGGGGAGCCTGTTCCAATGCCTAACCACTCTTTCGGTAAAGAAATTCTTCCTGATGTCCAATCTAAACCTCCCCTGATGCAACTTGAGGCCATTTCCTCTCGTCCTATCGTTAGCTTCTTGGGAGAACAGTCCAACACCCGAGAAGAGTGTGTGTTTCTTTAAGAAACAGACTAATCATTCTTCCTTGTGATTTAAGCACAGCTTTATAATTACACATGAATGACTAGGGATGCCAGTAATTTTATGGGATGAGCTTCATCATCTCGAGAGCTGTAGTATGAGGGTTTTCCCCATAGAAGTGTGGAAAAGGATAAAAAGGATATGCTTTATCATTTTGCCTTGAACTTCCCTCTTTTCCTCCCCAATAACAGCCACAAACCGCACTGCTGAAGAATCCATCGCACATTCATCACTTCTTTCTTCTGCACCACGAAGCTTTGCAGCCTTCAGCCACCAGTGTGATTCTAGCCTCCAAGGTGCTGTTAGTTACAGGTGACAGGAGCAAGACCCTTGGGCAGAGGAGTTGTTGGGTCAGCGCTAGCATGGGTGCATGGGTCAGTGCCACGTTTAGACTCCATGAGCACTGGCTTCGCCTCTCAGCTCTGCGGACACTTTGAATGTTATTGCCTTGACTTCCTGGCTGGAACATGTTAATGACGACTTTTACTCCTGTTTGTTTTGACAGAGATGCAGCAGCAGAGCTGTTACAGGGACTTACTGTGAATTTAAGGGCATGAGGTCAAGCTGAGCTGTGGCCTTGAGATGTAGCCGATCTCTTTCTCCTCTCCTCTTCCCCCATCTAGCCCGCCACTTGGGCTCCAGAGACAAGGGTAGGACACGGGGATGCTGGCTACAGAAACTGCAGGTCATCTCTAGGCAAAGCTTCTTATCTTTCAATTTTTTTTTTTTAAGGTATCTTTCAGATGTGTCTTTCGTGGCATTTTTATTTGGATGTGTCTTTTGGTAATACTTGTTTTCCTGTCTGTGTGGACAGTACTTTGACCTTAGCTGTGGCCTGCTGGCATAAGTCACAGACAGAGCCAGAGACCAGCCCCTCGCTCCCCCCAGCACCCTGTTGCTCATGCAGTGCCTCTCTTTCTGCATTGATTCACGGTCTGCCCATCTCTAGCTCAGAACAGCCGGAGCTGTAGCAAACCTCTGTTTCTGCCTGTGGCTGTATTTCTGCAGGCTGTGATCTTCTCAGATCACACACACACAAAGGTCAGGTGGCGGAGCACCAAACCCTCCCGAAGCCCAAGGGTGTTGCAGGTGTCAGCAGTGACAAGCCATCATGCTGCAGGATGGCCCCAGTGCCACAGTGGGACACAGAGGAGAGTTGTACTGTTGGATATCTCTCTGATGAGGGCTAAAAGCCAGCTCCTTGCTGCTACTGAACATTGCAAATCCCACGTGCTTGCTTTCATCAAAGAAGAGGTCTAGAAATTCATATGTCCCAGCTGTATTTACCAGCCTGGTTTTTCTAGAAGAGTTTATGAAGGGGGAAAGACGTTATGTGATGTGACTATGGTTCAGAGAAGGAGTCTGGAGCCCTCTGTTCTACCCCATGTCTCAGCTCAGGCAACTAAACGCCCTGTCCTAAAGCGTTAGCACATATAAATCCACCTTTTTCCAGACTGGTTCCAAAGTTACAACTCCAAGCCTCTGGATATAAACATTTAGGCAGCTGATTCAGAGGCTAAAAACAGCAGTCACTGGAAGGTTTGCCCATGGTGGAAATGGAGCCGGGGTGTTACTCCCAGCTGTAAGTTCTGACATCAATTAACCATTGGAGGGAGAAAAAGAGCTGTGTTTCTTGCACTTCACCATGGTTCTGCAGAGGCAATTACTCAATATTACCCAGCTGCTCAATCCAGATGTTGTTTTATTTAGCAATGGGTAAAGAGACTTAGCAACTCCTGCCACCATGGGGATGGGACAGCTGCAGGGCTGCTCCCCATTTCAGGGGACATAGTAGAAGCACCAACTAATACACATGCATTGCCCACAGAAATGTAAAATAAGGCCACCTCTAGAGACACAGGGCTGGCTTTTGCTCTCTACAGCGGTTCAGATAACCATGGAAGGCTCAAACTACAGACATTTCAGCCTGACTTCCCTACTTGCCATACCAGTTCAGCTAAAGATCCTAGGTCACATCTTTCTTTACTCTATCATCCAAACAGAAGCTAATACCCTCTCCTTCCCCCAATACTTTTCAGCTTTCAGTTGCACAAGAAGGAGGAAAGAGTTTCCTAATAAACTCCCCTTTCTTGCCACCTGTGTATCTCTGCAAAGGGAAATCCACAGCCTAATGCCCAGCATGCCAGCAGCTTCCCCATCCCATCAAATCCCTTCTGTGCTTCTATTATCCTGCATGCTACCCCAGGGACAAAACATTCTGAAAAGGGGAGACAGGAATTCTATAACCCATAGAGAAACTTAAAATCTTGGCTCACATCATTAGAAAATGGCAAATCTTAGATTTTCTAAGACTACTCACACACAGGGGAACTCAGCTTCTCAGCTGAGGCTGCTGTCACCTGAAGGCTACCAATGCAGGCAATACACTAAAAGGCAGGTATATCAGGGACAAACAGAGCTAAGGTGGTTATAAATCTCTTGGACCAAAGAGCATGCATTTAGCCCATAACATGGGTAGTGGAATTCAGGTCTGTCTGCACAAATACACAGAGGTGTCTTTTAAACACTATTATCTCATAACTTTCTAAAATTATTTTCCCAAGGATTCATTTGACTAGTGACATGCAGTGAGTGTAAGGGAAGGGACCCATGCAGGCTCATCATAATTCTTTCTATCAAATCTGTGAAACTGACTGAGGAAGAAGGACGGAACAGGTGGGAATGAACAAAACTTGCCAAAGTTTGAGACCAGACATGCAAACATTAAACTCCAAATCTTTCTGCCATTGTATTTTAGTGATTTAATTCACTACAGAAAAAAATGTTGAGAAGGGGGAGATATCAGAAGCTGAGCATATCGGAAGGTAATGTAGAAGGGAGGGAAGTAATATAACTTCATATTCTTGACAAGGTTATTTGGGAAGTTTGCAAAATGTCCCTTTCTTTCAGTCCGTGCTCTCCCTTTAATGTTGCTTTTTGCATCAATATGAAATGGGGCACAGCACTCAAACAGGTTCCAGCTGGGGATTCATGGAGCTAGCCTCATTGCTGGGAGAGTAGCAAGCATTGCATTTCAAATTGCCCTCAGCAGCACACCCCTGCATTAAAGTAATCACACAGGACTTGAGCTAAACAAGCAAAATGAAGAGGAAAAGCAGTATATCTTCTTTATATGAAGGCTTTACATGATGCTCAAACAATATTGTACACAAGATTTTAATGAGAAAAATAATGTTTCTGTTGTAACAACAACACAAATCTTCAAGCAAGTAAGAAAAGGACTTTTCCACCTCTAGGATTGGTTTCTGCTGAACAAACATGTCTGAAAATGTTTCAAGCCCTTTTTTCTACCTGTGGAACACAGGCAAGGTATCTTGGAGCCAGATTCTGAACTGGCAGAAATCAGGACAGCTCTGCTGACTCTGGGGGAGAGTTTGATTTTCATCAACTGAAACTGTTACAGGGAAAAAAATAGTTTGAACAATGAATGCCAACAGGCTGCAGATAATTGGGTGTAGACGTGTGACAGGGTGAATGACCAAAACTGAACTTTTTGGCTGCTCATGCATTTTAGTCTACTGCTCTGCATGTAGACTATTTAGGTTGGGAAAACAAGGGACTTGGGGGATTGGAAAAAGAGGAAGCTGTTCAGAAAAGCATTCCCAAAAAGAAGTGGTTTCAGAAGGACGAAGTGGGACCAGAAAGAAGGAGGTGAAGATCCTGCTGGAGGAAAGATGTGGGGTGTGGGGAAGATCATGGAGATCAGGAAGATGAATGCTGGAGACACTCAGTGACCTTGGCTGGTAACACCACCTCCCTGTGGGGAAAGGAAGTTGAGAACTGATGAATGCAGTGCTGGTGGAGAGTGAGTGTGCGAGTGTATGTGTGAGATAATCAAGTAAAGTAAAAGCTCTAATCTCACTTGCTCTTAAATAAATGCCAGTATCCAGATTCACCATGGGCTGTGGTTTACTCTCTCTTACCTGTGTCAAAGATCCAATCCCAATTAGTCATTGCAATTTCATTGTCCTGTACACAGCTTAGCAAAAGTTGCTTTCCCTCCAGAGTTGTCCCAGTTCCTGTGAAAGGGATGAGCTTAATTGATAATGCAGCTCACAGCACGATACTGAACTACACAGTCAATCAGAAACACGCCAATTAAGTCTTTTTCTTTCCTTATGGGTCCTCTTTGGGTGGTTTCACACTGATGCAATTCATTGAAAATCAAAATAAGTACAACCCTACACAGGGAAAACTGCATTTGAAGGTTTCCCAGAGATGCAGTGCTGACCAGCACTGAGGGATTACTTTATGAGCCTTGAAAGAAATATTCATCACCGTTTTGGCAGCTTTGTCGTTCAAGTGGCAGGAAGAGTTCAGTTTCCCATTCAGCAGGTCCTAATACAGTTATATCAAATCCTAAGCATGAGAGAAAATAACCCACACATACATATACATGCACAGTGCTCCTGCCCTTCCCCTGCCACCTCTTCAAAGTTCAGCAGCGGAAGGGATCTGACCTGAAATGTTACAGCCAAGTTGTTGTTTCATGCCCTGTAAACATTTGCCAGATGATTGCTTCTTCGCCTCAGGCAGAAGGATGGAAAATATGAGGTCCTCTCTTGCTAACAAACTTTGGGACTCAGTGTGCTTCTCCCTTTAAACACCAAAACTGTTGCTTTGTAGCTGGGAGACTTTTCATGGCTTCCCTTCAGTCCTGCTAAAGATGTGACTTTAGACGCACTAACTTTAGTTGGCACTACTGGGAAGAACCCAAGATTTCTTTAGGAGGAACAAGAACTGAATTGAGTAGAGCACACCAGAGGAAATGTCACTTAAATGAGGGACATTTGCTCTTTTCAGAGGCCTAGCCCTGGATTTGTCAAGAAAATGGGAGTTTGTTGGAGAAGAAAAATGTTTCCTTGCAGACAAAGGGATGTCTTTGTCAATACCAACACACACTTGATATTACAAGCCCAAGCTATATGGGGTTTTGATTCATGAATGGGAAAGTGTATAGATATCTGGCCCCTTCAAATTTCCCTACCTTGGCTCTGATACTGTAGGAACATTGCTGTTTATGTACAATTATTTTAAAGTGAGTTAAAGAGAGATTTTAGCTTTCTTCAGTTCGTAGGGTTACATAGGCAGCTGAACCATCCAAGCAGTGAGAAGCAGAGGATCCACCAGAGTGGTTGGGATGGCCAGATGAGAGCAGGAAAAATTACAGTCTTCTCAAGATAAGTTGTTCCTCTTTGTGAACTGGGGAAAAATGTATTTTAGCTGCAGAGGAGAAAAAAAGACAGATTTCTCACATACTGAACAGTAATAAATTGAAAGGGCCTGATTTCTTACAACAAACTGAAGTAATCTCTGTTTAACTATATCAACTGCAGGGCTGGGTCCTGGTATGAGGGTTATCTGATAGCCTCAAAGTTTCTGACAGTAATTCAGTGTTGACTACAGAAATAACAGAGGGCAAAGGAACCATTCAGCTGAGAGGCACAAAGCAACGCTCAAGCTTAAACCCCGCTATTTCTCACATGAAGTTTTGATGGACTGTTTAAAACTCCCCCGTTACATTTTCTTATTGTTGACTTATTTCTGAAAGAAGCACTCCACACTGTGTGTATTCATGCTGGTTTTCCTGTTGAAAATACCAACCTCATTGATAGCTTGAGCGGGAAGTTGAGTCCATGAAACTTTGAAAGACCCTTCCCCCTTGGGTGAGAGAGACTCAAGCAAGGCCAGAAATCAATATAATAGAGTTGAAGAAATGAAAAATGGAGGATTCATATACCCGATATGATGGTTTTTCTACTCAAGTGTATCTTTCCTTCACATGACCCCAATCCACTTACCTTCATACCTTCTTGAAAATGTTACCCAGAGGCAGGAAAAGCAGGAGGTCAGTTTTCCTACCCTCTTTGTATTGTACTCATAATTGATATTTTTGCCATTTGTGTCTGCTTGGAAAATTGTCCATGAAGCTCACTTGTAATGCTTGACTTTATTTCATCCAAAATTGAACTGTAAATCTATTCTATCAAAAATACCTGCACTAGAACCGTCTACTTGTGTATGTGACTGCAACATTCAAAATTTTTGTTGAGCTGGTTAGCTGTAGCAATCATTTATTATTATTGTACATAGTTAAAACACAGAAATCTAAGCTGTAGTTTAAGGAATAAAGCTGAAAATACCCATGTTTTCTATAGTAGTGAAGTTTTACTAGGACCGTTTCTTAGTAAGAGTTTTTACTAAAATGTTTTTAATAATTTTTTTCATTAAAATGTTGGGGGAGAGGGAAAACAAATCAAGAAAATGTCAGTTATCTCTAAAATATACAAAGACGTAGCACTCTTTTAAAAATCACATTCCAGCAAAACACGCATTTTAGGAAAGATGACATCTTCTAGATGTATTAGTCTGTCTCCGCTCTTCTGCATTGCTCTTTCACCTTTCTGAAAGAGAGACGCTTTCTGCATTTCTGATTGTATTTTACCACAACAGACAGGAATAATATGATCTGACAAGTTGTCTCTGAGCTGACTTCCGTACACACTAAATGATCTTTGCAGTAGATGACATTCAACAACATAGATAACCTTAGCACAAATAAGAGATGTGGCCAGATTATCCAAAAATATAAATTAGTATAGCTGCACTGAAGAAAAAAGAGCTAAGTCAATTTATACCAGCAAAGAAGCTGTATGATACATAGTCAAGTTGGTTAAATTACAATTTTCTTGAATTATTTGCTGTAGCTTAAGAAAATTTGAATTTAATTGAATTGAAGAATTTATTTGTGTTCATTGTGAATATCTTTTCAGTAATGATTCTGTGCCTTAAATAAAATACTTATAAAAGGTCTAGGAGACTCTTGTCATATTCTGGTTGGATAGAGCAGAGAGTGTTTAGACACTGTAAGCCAGGCAGTAATACTCCAATACAATTTGGGTTTGCCTCCTGAGGTGACTAATATCACTAGCAAAGCTTAAGTGTAGTGATGGGAGAAGCTTTTGTTTTAGCTGCCAAACTGTGACAGGGGTCTGTAGGCATGAACTTAATTCTGCCACTTCTTCCACATGCTGTTTAGAAGGGCTTAGCAGAATACTCAGGGTGTGATGTGTTAAAGCATTGCCCTAAAATTCAATGAGAGATGCGTTAGACATGTTTCTTTTCTAAAGTCTTACACTCTGAAGGACAGATGGTACAACAGAAAAGCACGGTTTGTTTGATATGCAGGTGGTAAAGCACAGNTTCTTCCACATGCTGTTTAGAAGGGCTTAGCAGAATACTCAGGGTGTGATGTGTTAAAGCATTGCCCTAAAATTCAATGAGAGATGCGTTAGACATGTTTCTTTTCTAAAGTCTTACACTCTGAAGGACAGATGGTACAACAGAAAAGCACGGTTTGTTTGATATGCAGGTGGTAAAGCACAG